>JAVJIF010007916.1:0-237305 GCA_038442645.1 Agave tequilana | reverse complement strand
TAAATTTGAATCATATATACGATCATAACAAAACTTAGCAGGTGGTCCTTACGTCTACAATGTGTACATGTGTAAACATGAGCATACAATGTGTTTATGGTGTGAAGGTGGGAAGCATGTGTATGCCGTGTATGGTATGCATGCATGATGGAACTTGTTTCATACAAAACATGGATTCCAACGTGAGGGTCCAAAGCAAAATGGCTCAAAGTGGAGCCCAAATAATTAACACTTTCTTCAAAACATTTATATTATTTTAATACTAAAAGATAAAGTGGAGCATGCATAGATAAGTTAGGTGAAGCTACACTAGCATGACAAACATGTGAATCAATATTATTTTGCAAAGAAATATTGTTCTTAAAAACCATTTCCAATCCTTTGAAATAGAAGCAATTTTATTTTTCAAAGATTCATTCTCTTTTAAAACAAAAATCAAGCTTTGAAGTTAAAAACTCATTTTTCTTCAAAACATTTTCACAATCATTTTTATTTTTTAAATCTTGTTTTCATTTAAAACAAGTTCAAGTTGGGTTTTCAAAGAGTCACACTCATTTGAAATCTCAACTTCTCTTGTATAGCCAATTCAAGTTTTGAAAACAAATCCTTATTTTCTTTTGATAACTTACAAGTCTTCTTTTTCAGAACTTTATATTTTCAAGGAGGTTCTCACAAACAATAGATAACTTCATTTAATGCATTGGCATCCAACTATCAAGATCATCAAATGAAGAGCTAGCACTATCTGTTGAGTGTTCGAAAAGTACCTCAAGGGAGTCATTCCCTTAGACAATGTAGCATTGTTGCTCGGATTCTCAACTAGATTCATCCTCCACAAAGTTGGGCGTTTGTAGCTCGGAGGAGGTTAACGTGTTCCACACTGCAAAGTAGTAGAATCACAATTAGAAACTAAGCACAAATATTCTTTATTAAGCGTGCTTCTAAGTATCTTAAGGGCTTGTGCATTGGCCTCTATATGCTTGCTATTACCAAGATAGGATTTCTTGGTAGCGCAAGGAAAACATGCAAGCCTAAGGTTTTTAGATACATGGACATCCTAAATTTTCACATGTCAATGTTGGAGACATCAAACATGGGAGGTGACAAGAAATCCATGAGTGTGTGTAAATAATATAAATGTGTAAATTCAAATGATATATTAGCAAAACCAAGATCACACTCCTATGTGGTTAAACCTAATATCAGGAGCGTAGGGTCTGATACCAATTGTAAATACACCTAGAGGGGGGTGAATAGGTGTACGGCTAAGCTAATGAAAAAAAATGCGAAAATTAAAACTAAATTGCAACACACTTAGTGTAACCAACGAGTGTACCCGAATTCCCGGTGAAGGGCTCTGGACTAACTCCTCTTGATTTCTCTGAATAAGAGTTGAGGTGCTATATGAAGCTCTTGTGGTTAAACACAAGTGAGGCACACACAAACAAGCCAATCATATAATATATGAATGAGCAATATGAAATGATGCAAGGCACAATATATAGGAGAGAGAGAGAGTTAGAGTCAATGGATCAAATGCAAACACCGAGATTTGTTTTGAGGTTCGAGCACTCAGCTCTACGTCCCCGCCTTCACACAGAAGGATTTCCACTAACTTGTTCACACAGGACTCCCACACAGAGAATCTCCACTGAGGATTTGGGGCAAATATAATCGGGAGTACACAACTCCTCTCTCAACCAATACAACCTCTCACAGAGGCAAGGCACAACCAACACAACAATCACCTCACACAAGAGGGGTAGGCACTTAGCTAATATAATCAATCACCTCACACTTGAGGGATTCCAACACAAACTCCACCTCTCACTAGAGGGAGCTAAAACACAATCTCCACCTCTCAATAGAGGGAGCCAACCACAACTTCCACAATTACCTCACAATAGAGGGATACCAAATCAATCTCCTCTCATTAGAGGGATATCACAATGAAGGAAGTTTACAACTTGGTGGTCTATCTCAATCACAAACCAATTTTCCCACAAACATAAAAATCCTATAGATAGGATAGCAAGATAGCTCAAGTATGGAAAACAAAGAGTTTGGAAATAAAAAACTCAAAGAAAAACTCTAGGGAAAAACTCTAGATAGAAATGCAAATGAAGATCAAATCAATTCCAAAAGAATTTTCTTTTCAACGATTTTTCAACCCTTTAAAAATAAAGATGAAATCTTTAAAGCCAAAAAATCTTTTGAAAACTGCTTTAAAACACTTGAGAATGGGAGAATTTATCTCTTGAAAAACTTAGTGAAAACTGGCCAAAGATTGGGGTATAAATAGGCCCAATCCAATTTTCCCGTTGGCTGGCAGAAAGGTCAGTTTTGACCTTCCGGTCGACCGGCCAATGGTCAAAAATATGAAGTTGAGCCTGTTGGTCGACCGCCGCGGTCGACCGTGCCAAATCCAGAGAGCAGTTGCTCTCTGGCCGGTCGAACCGCTCGGTCGACCGTGCCAAGCCTCACGGTCGAACCGTCCGCCCCACCCAAGAGTGGGGCACTTTCAGTCGGTCGACCGCTCGGTCGACCGGCCTAAGTGGCTGGTCTGCGTGCACGTCCTTGTGCACGTCGTTCGACCAGTCCAGTCTACCGACTCTCGGTCCGGTCGACTGGCCCGGTCGACCGCCAAAGCCTGGCAGGGCTGATTATAGGATTAAAACTTGGGTTTTTAATATCAAATAAATCCCATAAAATCTCTAAAAATTCACAAAAATAGTTATAGTATAATACTTTGATATACAAACATGTTTGAGTAAAATGAAAACCATGTTACAAACATTTTAAACTATTTTTGTAACTTAGAAACTTTGCCGAAAAATCTATATTTTCCAAAACTTAGATTTTAAAATGGAAATCCGATTTTCCAAAACACATCAAAATACAAAAACATGATATTTAAACAACTTTTAAGCATGTTGTAAATGGATATAATCCAATATACATATAAAGATGTATATCAATGTTTTGACATTTAAATCCGAAAATAAGTTTTGTTAAAATATCAAAACTCCAAACTCATGAAATAGACTATCAAACTAAGTTTGTTTAAATAGTTGAAATATAGATGTATATAGATCAAATCTAATATACATTAAATCATGTAAACTTATTTTGATTCTATCTATTCATGAAAACCTAGATCGGTTAAACTAAAAATCGAAAACCAAAACATGAAACTTAAATAAGTGTGTGTATTGTGAACTTGAGCATATCACACTATCTAATCTTTAACAAAGGATCTAAACTATAAAATAAACACTATACCGATGTCTTCTTGTAGAGCCCCATCTCCAAGTCGACTCGATCCAAACGTGATCAACCAAGCTTGACTCCAACCGAGTGCTAGATATGAACTTTGACGCTCGGACTCTTGAATCACCATGTGAAAGCTCCAAAACACCTTTGTTGAAGCTAATCACCTACTAATATCTTGGTTAAGTATCTGAAACTAAACATCACAATCTATTAGTAAACTATAACTACATGAGTTAATCATCATCAAAACTAGAGTGGAAGGCCTCTGGGCCAACAATCTCCCCTTTTTGATGATGACAAAACTTATGGAGTTATATATGCATGGATTAAAGTTAAACTTCAAAGAAGCTCCCCTTTAACTCATGCATAACAATAAACAATAATATATGCAATGAATATTAAACATGAATATGCATCAACATGCATAAAAAACTTAAAATGGACATACTCTTGATACCAACTTTTAAAATAAATTCCTTTTTCTTTTTAAAATAAACATGTTCTTTAAATAATTTCTCTTGTTACCAATAAAAATTTCAATTTGATTTCAAAAGATTTAAAAAGTTTGCCTAAAGGAAAATAAAAATTTGAAAGCCTTATCAATAAAAGCAATATAAAAGCTCTTGATACCAATAAAAAAAAAAATTCTTCACACCAATTGAAAGATAATCAATAAAAGCTTTTGATACAATAATACAAAATATCAATATGAAACAACTTTGATATAAACTTACAAATAAACAATAAACATGCATATAAACTCAAATACTTCTTCATCTTTTTTGTCAATCATCAACAAAGAGTCAAAGAGAACAATAAAATAATATTCTCCCCCTTTTGTCTTAAACAAAAAATATCAATAAGGGGTGAAATCAAAACAAAACATTATGATACCAATTGAAAAAAATATATCAATTTGTACATCATAATATCAATTGAAGAAAACATACCAATTGAAGGTACATAAAACAAATGTATTTAATATAAATTAAATACCAATTGTAAGTAAATAAATCATTTTGAAGAATTTAACCAAAAATTTTGATATCATATAGATAATCTTGGTATCGATTGTAAAAATTAGTACCAATTGAAAGTAATTTTATTAGGAGCATATGATACCAAAAATAATTAATATCATTTTCAATCATTTTTCAACATAAAGTGTGGAGTAAAATATCAAGGGTAAACAAACCAATTGAAAAATGAAATATAAATTTCTCTCCCTTTATGAAATATCAAATAAAAATGCATAAGCTTGTATGAGATACCAATGGAACATAATCAGTTGAAGTATAATAGTCATTGAAAAAATCAAGTTTAGCATGACTAAAATTTGTACTCAAAGAAATAGAGATATATAAGTAAGCACAAATAAAGCATATATATATGTATGAAAAATTGAATACCAATCGAAATTGATACTATTTGAAGTGTAAGCATATATATATTAAAAAAACATATATGAATATAGAAAAATGAATGTCAATAGTGATACCAATTGAAAAGATCCAACGATACCAATTGAAAACACAATAAGATCAAGTGTATAACTCATATTACCTACCACCCATTTCATGCACAAGTTTAAAATGAATTTACAATAAGAAACATACAAGGCATGGTGGCCCAACCAACTTCCCTTAAATGGAAAGGGTTTTTAAAAATAGGTTTGAAAATAGTTTAGCATAATTGAAAACTCTTCCAAAATGAAGAATACGAACTAGTTATAAGAAAAATGTAAAACTAGTACGAAATACTTCAAAAAAGGAATAAAACAAAAATATATTTCATGAAAAATAAGTAAATCACATGATCACCAAACACTCAAAATCTATAAAGCCCATATCATACTCATGAAAATAAAATCATGAGAAAACAATAAATAAAGTGAGTGTATAAGAGTTACGTGAAAAATTATCATGAAACTAGGCAATAAAACTCAATATGAAATTCCTAAAAAAAATATGAAAATCATCAAAACTAGAATCCTTTAAGGTATATGTATGTCATGTACAAACAAAAGAATACATATCCAAATATAAACAAGTTCACAAAAGTATATGCATGAAGGCAAGTGGCTCAAGGATGTATAACATATACAAGAAGTTTAAATATAAACATGAAAACATGTATAAAATGGGAATACAAGTCAAATGCATGAATCATCAAAACTAGGCTATACTAGTACATCTAATGGGTACAAATGAGCGTTCAAGCACAAATATTTAATGGTCTATTTGTGGCTCACTAGTTGTACAAGTATATACTTAAGTTTTAATGAAAACTAGCATCTAAACATGTAATCAAAGTATGAAGCATGAAAATCAAAACAAAACACATATGATCATTATGTAACTGAACATGCATTAGATCTATGATATACATATTAGCTAAACAAATGTGAGAACACAAAAGTATAAGTCCATATTAAATATGGGTGTCTCAAATACTAATCATGCATATTACAAGTCTAATAATCATTCATTTAACATACTAATCAAAACATGCTAAAACTCAATAAAACGAAAAGTATGTAAACATAAATGGGAGTTAGAGATCGTTACCAAACCATGAAGGCAACTTTCAATGTCTCTAAAATAAGGTGGTCCTCCCACCAAACTTTCCTTGAAAGCGATGCATCCAAATTGTCCTGTTTAAGCTCGGAACGCATCCACCTCAAGGCACCATTACTCTCACGTCATGTGAGAGCCCACACCTACATCAAATAACATGGGGGATGTCTTTGGTACCCACACTCTTGAGTCCATGGGGGTTAGCTCCTTTCCTAACCCAAACAAATTTTGTTGCTAAATTTGAATCATGTATACGATCATAACAAAACTTAGTAAAGTGGCCCTTACGTCCACAATGTGTACATGTGTACACATGAGCATACAATGTGTTATGGGTTGTGAACGTGGGAAGCATGTGTATGCTATGTGTGGTGTGCATGCATAGATGGACTTATTTCTTACGAAACATGGATTCCAACCATGAGTGGTTCAAAGCACAATGGCTCAAAGTGGAGCCCAAACAATTAACACTTTCTTCAAAATATTTATATCATTTTTAATACTAGAAGATAAAGTGGAGCATGCAATAGGTAAGCTAGGTGAAGCTACACTAGTATGACAAACATGTGAATCAATATCATTTCGCAAAGAAATATTTTTCTTAGAACCATTTCCAATTTCTTTGAAATAGAAGCAATTTTGTTTTTTAAAGATTCATTCTCTTTTAAACAAAATCAAGCTTTGAAGTTAAAAACTCATTTTTCTTCAAAACATTTTCACAATCATTTTTTATTTTTCCAAATCTTGTTTTCATTTAAAACAAGTTCGAGTTGGGTTTTCTAAGAGTCACACTTATTTGAAATCTCAACCTTCGCTTGTAAAGCCAATTCAAGTTTTGAAAACAAATCCTTATTTTCTTTTGATAACTTACAAGTTTTCTTTTTTAGAACTTTATATTTTCAAGGAGGTTCTTATAAACAATAGATAACTCTTCATTTAATGCATCGGCATCCAAACTATCAAGATCATCAAATGAAGAGCTAGCACTATCTAGTTGAGTGTCCGAAAGTACCTCAAGGGAGTCATTCCCTTGGACCATGTAGCATTGTTGCTCGGATTCTCCACTAGATTCATCCTCCACAAAGTTGGGCGTTTGTAGCTCGGAAGAGGTCAACGTGTTCCACACTGCAAAGGTGGAATCTCAATTAGAAACTAGGAACAAATATTCTTTTAAGTGTGCTTCTAAGTGTCTTAAGGGCTTGTGCATTGGCCTCTATATGCTTGCTATTACCAAGATAGGATTTCTTGGTAGCGGCAAGGAAAACATACAAGCCTAGGGTTTTTAGATACATGGACATCCTAAATTTTCACATGTCAATGTTGAAGACATCAAACATGGGAGGTGACAAGCAATCCATGAGTGTGTGAAAATAATATAAAGTGCAAATGCAAATGATAAATTAGCAAAACTAAGATTACACTCCTAGGTGGTTAAACCTAATATCAGGAGCGTAGGCTCTGATACCAATTGTAAGTACACCTAGAGGGGGGTGAATAGGTGTACGGCTAATCTAATGAACAAAATGCGGAAATTAAAACTTAAATTGCAAAACACTTAGTGTAACCAACGAGTGTAGCCGAATTTCTGATGAAGGGCTATGGATTAACTCCTCTTGATTCCTCTGAATAAGAGTTGAGGTGCTATATGAAGCTCTCGTTGTTAAACACAAGTGAGGCACACACAAATAAGCCAAGCATATAATATATGAATGAGCAATATGAAATGATGCAAGCCACAATATAAAAGAGAGAGAGAGAGAGAGAGTTAGAGTCAATGGATCAAATGCAAACATCGAGATTTGTTTCGAGGTTCAAACACACAGCTCTACGTCCCTGCCTTCACACAGAAGGATTTCCACTAACTTGTCCACACATGACTCTCACACAGGGACCTCCACTGAGGATTTGGGGCAAATATAATCAGGAGTACACAACTCCTCTCTCAACTAATACAACCTCTCACAGAGGAGGCACAACTAAAACTAAAACCACCTCACACAAGAGGTAGGCACTTAGCCAATACAAATCAATCACCTCACACTTGAGGGATTCCAACACAAACTCCACCTCTCACTAGAGGGAGCTAAAACACCAATCTCCACCTCTCAGTAGAGGGAGCCAACCACAACTTCCACAATCACCTCACAATAGAGGGATATCAAATCAATCTCCTCTCACTAGAGGGATATCACAATGAAGGAAGTTTACAACTTGGTGGTCTATCTCAACCACAAACCAATTTTCCCACAAAGATAAAAATCCTATAGATAGGTTAGCAAGATAGCTCAAGTGTGGAAAACAAAGAGTTTGAAAATCAAAAACTCAATGAAAAACTCTAGGAAAAAACTCTAAATAGAAATGCAAATGAAGATCAAATCAATTCCCAAAATTTTTTTTCAATTTTGATTTTCAACCCTTTAAAATAAAGATGAAATCTTTAAAGCCAAAAAAACTCTTTTGAAAACTTGCTTTAAAACACTTGAGAATGGGAGAATTTAGCTCTTGAAAAACTTGGTGAAAACTGGCCAAAGATTGGGGTATAAATAGGCCCAATCCAAATCTGCCGTTGGCTGGTAGAAAGGTCAGTTTTGTCCTTTCGGTCGACCGCCCGGTCGACCGGTCAACGGTCAAAAATATGACCATTGAGCCTGTCATTCGACTGCGTGGTCGACCGTACCAAATCCAGAGAGCAGTTGCTCTCTGGCTGGTCGACCGCTTGGTCGATCGTGCCAAGCCTCACGGTCGATCGTCCGCCCCACCCGACAGTGGGGCACTTTCAGTCGGTCGACCGCTTGGTCGACCGGCCTGAGTGGCTGGTCTGCGTGCACGTCCTTGTGCACGTCATTCGACTAGTCCGGTCGACCGACTCTGGGCCCGGTCGACCGCCTGGCAGGGCTGATTATATGATTTAAAACTTGAGTTTTTTAATATCAAATAAATCCATAAAATCTCTAAAAATCTACAAAAAAAGTTTCAGTATAATACTTTGATATACAAACATGTTTGAGTAAAATCAAACCATGTTACAAATATTTTGAACTATTTTTGTAACTTAGAAATTTTGCTGAAAACCAAAATCCGTATTTTCCAAAACTTAGATTTTGAAATGGAATCCAATTTTTCCAAAACACATCCAAATTCAAAAAAATGATATTTAAACAAATTTTAAGCATGTTGTATATGGATATAATCCAATATACATATAAAGATATATATCAATATTTTTGACATTTAAATCTGAAAATAAGTTTTGTTAAAAATATCAAAACTCCAAACTCATGAAATAGACTATCAAACTAAGTTTGTTTAAATAGTTGAAGCATAGATGTATATAGATCAAATCTAATATACATTAAACCATGTAAACTTATTTTGATTCTATCTATTCATGAAAGCTAAGATCGGTTAAACTAAAAACTGAAAACCAAAACATGAAACTTAAACAAGTGTGTGTGTTGTGAACTTGAGCATATCACGCTATCTAATCTTTAACAAAGGATCTAAACTATAAACTAAACACTGTACTGAAGTCTTCTTGTAGAGCTCCATCTCCAAGTCGACTCGATCCAAACATGATCCACCGAGCCTTGACTCCAACCGAGTGCTAGATATGAACTTTGACGCTCGGGCTCTTGAATCACCATGCGAAAGCTCCAAAATACCATTATTGAAGCTAATCACCTACTAATATCTTGGTTAAGTATCTGAAACTGAACATCACAAGCTGATTAGTAAACTATAACTACATAAATTAATCATCATCAAAATTAGAGTGGAAGGCCTCTGGGCCAACAATCTCCCCTTTTTGATGATGACAAAACTTATGGAGTTATATATGCATGGATTAAAGTTAAGCTTCAAAGAACCTCCCCCTTAACTCATGCATAACAATAAACAATAAGATATGCAATGAATATTAAACATGAATATGCATCAACATGCATAAAACAATGAAATGGACATACTCTTGATACCAAACTTTTAAAATAAATTCATTTTCTTTTTAAAATAAACATGTTCTTTAAATAATTTCTCCTGATACCAATAAAAATTTCAATTTGATTTCAAAAGATTTAGAAGTTTGCCTAAAGGAAAATAAAAATTTGAAAGCTTTATCAATAAAAGCAATATAAAAGCTCTTGATACCAATCAATAAAAAAGTTCTTGATACCAATTGGAAGATAATCAATAAAAGCTTTTGATACCAATAATAAAAAATATCAATATGAAACAACTTTGAATAAACTTACAAATAAACAATAAACATGCATATAAACTCAAATACTTCTCCCCCTTTTTGTCAATCATCAACAAAGGGGTCAAAGAGAACAATAAAACAATGTTCTCTCCCTTTTGTTTTAAACAAAAAAATATCAATAAGGGGTGTGAAATCAAAACAAAACATTATGATACCAATTGAAAAATATCAATTTCATGCATCATAATATCAATTGAAAATAAATAAAACATACCAATTGAAGGTACATAAAACAAATGTATTTAATATAAATTTAAATACCAATTGTAAGTAAATAAATCATTTTGAGGAATTTAACCAAAAATTTTGATATCATATAGATAATCTTGATATAGATTGTAAAGATTAGCACAAATTGAAAGTAATTTTTTAATAGGAGCATATGATACCAAAAATAATCAATATCATTTTTCAATCATTTTTCAACATAAAGTGTGGGAGTAAAATATCAAGGGTAAACAAAACCAATTGAAAAATGAAATATAAATTTTCTCCCCCTTTATGAAATATCAAATAAAATAATGCATAAGCTTGTATAAGATACCAATGGAAACATAATCAGTTGAAGTATAATAGTCATTGAAGAAATCAAGCTTAGCATAACTAAAATTTGTACTCAAAGAAATAGAGATATAGTAAGCACAAATAAAGCATATATATATGTATGAAAAATTGAATACCAATCGAAATTGATACTATTTGAAGTGTAAGCATATATATAAAAAAAACACATATGAGTATACAAAAATGAATGTCAATAGTGATACCAATTGAAAAGATCCAACGATACTAATTGAAAACACAATAAGATCAAGTGTATAACTCATATTACCTACCACCCATTTCATGCACAAGTTTAAAATGAATTTACAATAAGAAGCATACAAGGCATGGTGGCCCAACCAACTTCCCTTAAATGAAAAGGGTTTTTAAAAATAGGTTTGAAAATAGTTTAGCATAATTGAAAACTCTTCCAAAATGAAGAATACGAACTAGTTATAAGAAAAATTTGTAAACTAGTACGAAATCCTTCAAGAAAGGAATAAAACAAAAATATATTCCATGAAAAATAAGTAAATCACATGATCACCAAACACTCAAAATCTATAAAGCCCATATCATACTCATGAAAATAAAATCATGAGAAAATAATAAATAAAGTGAGTATATAAGAGTTACGTGAAACACATTATTATGAAACTAGGCAATGAAGCTCAATATGAAATTCTAAAAAAACATGAAAATCATCAAAACTAGAATCCTTCAAGGTATATGTATGTCATGTACAAACAAAAGAATACTTACATATCCAAATATAAACGAGTTCACAAAAGTATATGCATGAAGGTAAGTGGCTCAAGGATGTATAACATATACAAGAAGTTTAAATATAAACATGAAAACATGTACAAAATAGGAATACAAGTGAAATGCATGAATTATCAAAACTAGGCTATAATAGTACATCTAATGGGTATAAATGAGCGTTCAAGCACAAACATTTAATGGTCTTTTTGTGGCTCACTAGTTGTACAAGTATATACCTAAGTTTTAATGAAAACTAACATCTAAACATGTAATCAAAGCATGAAGCATGGAAATCAAAACAAAACACATATGATCATTATGTAACTGAACATACATTAGATCTATGATATACATATTTGCTAAACAAATGTGAGAACATCAAAGTATAAGTCCGTATTAAACATGGGTGTCTCAAACACTAATCATGCATATCACAAGTCTAATAATCATGTCATTTAACATACTAATCAAAACATGCTAAAACTCAATAACATGAAAAGCATGTAAATATAAATGGGAGTTAGAGATCGTTACCAAACCATGAAGGCAACTCTCCATGTCTTCTAAACAAGGTGGTCCTCCCACCAAACTTTTCTTGAAAGTGATGCATCCAAATTGTCCTCTTTAAGCTCGGAACGCATCCACTTCAAGGCACCATTACTCTCACGTCATGTGAGAGTCCTCACCTACATCAAATAACATGGGGTTGGTCTTTGGTACCCACACCCTTTTGGGTCCATGGGGGTTAGTTCCTTTCCTAACCCAAACAAATTTAGTTGCTAAATTTGAATCATGTATATGATCATAACAAAACTTAGCAAGGTGGCCCTTACATCCACAATGTATACATGTGCACACATAAGCATACAATGTGTTATGTGTGTGAACGTGGGAAGCATGTGTATGCCGTGTATGGTGTGCATGCATAGACGGAACTTATTTTTTACGAAACATGGATTCCAACCGTGAGTGGTACAAAGCACAATGGCTTAAAGTGAAGCCTAAACGATTAACACTTTTCTTCAAAACATTTATATCATTTTAATACTAGAAGATAAAGTAGAGCATACAATAGGTAAGCTAGGTGAAACTACACTAGCATGGCAAACATGTGAATCAATATCATTTTGCAAAGAAATATTTTTCTTAGAAACCATTTCCAATTCCTTTGAAGTAAAAGCAATTTTGTTTTTCAAAGATTCATTCTCTTTTAAAATAAAATCAAGCTTTGAGGTTAAAAACTCATTTTTCTTCAAAACATTTTCACATTCATTTTTATTTTCAAAATCTTGTTTTCATTTAAAACAAGTTCAAGTTGGGTTTTCAAGGAGTCACACTCATTTGAAATCTCAACCTTCTCTTGTAAAGCCAATTCAAGTTTTGAAAACAAATTCTAATTTTCTTTTGATAACTTACAGGTTTTCTTTTTCAAAACTCTATATTTTTCAAGGAGGTTCTCACAAACAATAGATAGCTCTTCATTTAATGCATCGGCATCCATACTATCAAGATCATCAAATGAAGAACTAGCACTATCTAGCTGAGTGTCCGAAAGTACCTCAAGAGAGTCATTCCTTTGGACCATGTAGCATTGTTGCTCGGATTCTCCACTAGATTCATCCTCCACAAAGTTGGGTGTTTGTAGCTCAGAGGAGGTCAACGTGTTCCACACTGCAAAGGCGGAATCAAAGTTAGAAACTAATCATAAACATTCTTTATTAAGCGTGCTTCTAAGAGCCTCAAGGGCTTGTGCATTGGTCTCTATATGCTTGCTATTACTAAGATAGGATTTCTTGATAGTGGCAAGGAAAACATGCAAGCCTAGGGTTTTTAGATACATGGACATCCTATATTTTCACATGTCAATGTTGGAGACATCAAACATGGGAGGTGACAAGCAATCCATGAGTGTGCGTAAATAATATAAATGTGCAAATGCAAATGATAAATTAGAAAAACCAAGATCACACTCCTCGGTGGTTAAACCTAATATCAGGAGCGTAGGGTCTGATACCAATTGTAAGTACACTTAGAGGGGGGTGAATTTGTGTATGGCTAATCTAATGAACAAAATGCGGAAATTAAAACTTAAATTGCAACACACTTAGTGTAACCAATGAGTGTAACCGAATTCCCGGTGAAGGGCTCTGGACTAACTCCTCTTGATTCCTCTGAATAAGAGTTGAGGTGCTATATGAAACTCTCGTGGTTAAACACAAGTGAGGCACACACAAACAAGCCAAGCATATAATATATGAATGAGCAATATGAAATGATGCAAGGCACAATATAAAAGAGAGAGAGTTAGAGTCAATGGATTAAATGCAAACACCGAGATTTGTTACGAGGTTCGAGCACACAGCTCTACGTCCCCGCCTTCACACAGAAGGATTTCTACTAACTTGTCCACACAGGACTCCCACACAGGGAACCTCCACTAAGGATTTGGGGCAAATACAATCGGGAGTACACAACTCCTCTCTCAACCAATACAACCTCTCATAGAGGCATGGCACAACCAACACAAAAACTACCTCACACAAGAGGGGTAGGCACTTAGCCAATATAAATCAATCACCTTACACTTGAGGGATTCGAACACAAACTCCACCTCTCACTAGAGGGAGCTAAAACACAATCTCCACCTCTCAATAGAGGGAGCCAACCACAACTTCCACAATCATCTCACAATAGAGGGATACCAAATCAATCTCCTCTCACTAGAGGGATATCGCAATGAAGGAAGTTTACAACTTGGTAGTCTATCTCAACCACAAACTAATTTTCCCACAAAGATAAAAATCCTATAGATAGGATAGCAAGATAGCTCAAGTGTGAAAAATAAAAAGTTTGGAAATCAAAACTCAAAGAAAAACTCTAAGGAAAAACTCTAGATAGAAATGCAAATGAAGATCAAACCAATTCCCAAAGCATTTTCTTTTCAATGATTTTCCAACCCTTTAAAAATAAAGATGAAATCTTTAAAGCCGAAAAACTCTTTTGAAAACTTGCTTTAAAACACTTGACAATGGGAGAATTTAGCTCTTGAAAAACTTGGTGAAAACTGGCAAAAGATTAGGGCATAAATAGGCCCAATCCAAATCTGCCTGTTGGCTGGCAGAAAGGTCAGTTTTGACCTTCCGGTCGACCGGCCGGTTGACCGGCCAACGGTCAAAAATATGACCGTTGAGCCTGCCGGTCGACCGTGCCAAATCCAAAGAACAGTTGCTCTCTGACTAGTCGACCGCTCGGTCGATCGTGCCAAGCCTCACGGTCGACCGTCTGCCCCACCCGAGAGTGGGGCACTTTCAGTCAGTCGACCGCTCGGTCGACCGGCCTAAGTGGCTAGTCTGTGTGCACGTCCTTGTGCACATCAGTCGTGCTGTCCGGTCGACCGATTCTGGGTCCGGTCGACCGGCCTGGTCGGCCGCCAAGCCTGGCAGGGCAGATTATAGGATTTAAAACTTGAGTTTTTTTAATATCAAATAAATCCCATAAAATCTTTAAAAATTCACAAAAATAGTTTCAGTATAATACTTTGATATACAAACATGTTTGAGTAAAATCAAACCATGTTACAAACATTTTAAACTATTTTTGTAACTTAGAAATTTTGCCGAAAACCAAAATCCGTATTTTCCAAAACTTAGATTTTGAAATGGAAATCCAATTTTTCCAAAACGCATCCAAATACGAAAACATGATATTTAAACAACTTTTAAGCATGTTGTATATGGATATAATCTAATATACATATAAAGATATATATCAATATTTTAGACATTTAAATTTGAAAATAAGTTTTGTTAAAAATATCAAAACTCCAAACTCATGAAATAGACTATCAAACTAAGTTTGTTTAAATAGTTGAAGCATAGATATATATAGATCAAATCTAATATACATTAAACTATGTAAACTTGTTTTGATTCTATCTATTCATGAAAACCAAGATCGGTTAAACTAAAAACCGAAAACCAAAACATGAAACTTAAACAAGTGTGTGTGTTGTGAACTTGAGCATATCACACTATCTAATCTTTAATAAAGAATCTAAACTATAAACTAAACACTATACCGAAGTCTTCTTGTAAAGCTCCATCTCCAAGTCGACTCGATCCGAACGTGATCCACCGAGCTTGACTCCAACCGAGTGCTAGATATGAACTTTGACGCTCGGGCTCTTGAATCACCATGTGAAAGCTCCAAAACACCTTTATTGAAGCTAATCACCTGCTAATATCTTGATTAAGTATCTGAAACTAAACATCACAAGCTTATTAGTAAACTATAAGTACATGAGTTAATCATCATCAAAACTAGAGTGGAAGGCCTCTGGGCCAACACTTTTCATACTCCATTTAGGGAAAAGGCAGTTGACAAAATCGACTCCGAAATTAATTATGAAATTTAGAAATTAGATGGGGTAAAATATTTAATAAAAATTATTTATATATACATCATTTTAGTGGGTTATATAAGAGAGATTTCTGGTGGGTACCTCTGAACTCCACGAAAATTCAATTGGGCCGCATTTCGTGGACCAATCAGACCACCACCGGAACCGCCACCGTAAGGTAATATTTTTCTTCCCTTTCTTTTTTTTCATGCATCTATACATTAATTCAACATTGAGGAAAATGCTTGAGATAGGTGTGGAGGAGGGTCTAACATAACTTAGGTTTTCCTTTTTATTATAAAAAAATTTTATTAACATTTTCTTTACTTTAAAAACTTTTTGAAAATAGAAACAATATTTTGACATACTTTTTGTAAGAAATTAAGTCAATTTTAAGGAATAGGGAATCATAATTAAGATTTCTTATACTTGATCAAAATAAGATTATTTATTTGATTTCTAAGGATAGGAAGAAAGTTTGTGAAGATAATTTAGTCTTGATCTTTACCTTGAATAAATATGCACACCTTATGCACTTGCATGCTTAGGGTTCAAAAATAAAGATTCTTATGCCTTATAAAAAAATAAAAAAATATGTCTATGAAAGATGAACAAATCTAGTTATTGATTAGCTAGGTGCTTTGGCCTAAGTAAGCCTTGGTATTTATACGAAAGATGATCAAATAAGTTTAAATATATATATAAAAATCTTTTGATTAAGCTGGGTATTTGTGCCTAATAAAGCATAAGTATTCACGCCTAAAGAGGTTCATATAATAAAATCCTTAGTTTTATGGCCTTGTTTGCTCGAGTCCTTAAGTCCTTAGGGGTGTTTTCTCACTTGGTGCCTTAAAACTGTCCGGTTTGGGTGTCATCAACTAAAGGCTCGTTACATGGGCAGATTAGAAAACCTAATAGAACCAAGGAATATTACCACCAAAAATAAAATATATAAATAAATAAATAAGGCATAAGAGTTAGAGTTAAAGAACCCTTAGTCAAAATTTCACGGTCACGAAAGTGAATATGACTTAGGGTAAAGTAATAGAGTAAATGAGAAATACAATTTGACTCCTTACTTTAATTTATAACAGATTTTTGAATAGAGACAAGTTTAGGAATGAAAATTTTGATTTTCCTATAACTTATAGATAACTTAAATCTTACAATGATATTTCAAATATTTTTCTTTCAAAATGTGTTTTCAAAATACTAACATTTTTCTCTTTCTTTACGGATTTTGTGGGTGTAATATACTGAAAACCCTCACGAGATAAAACTCATCCTCTAGTGGTAACCTAGAGGTTTAACGGCTTGTTGCACATGCTCAGTGCAATCACACAACCTGCGAAATTTGTCTAATAATCTTTTGTTTAGTTGTTTTGCTCGAGGATGAGCAAAAGATAGGTATGGGGGTGTGATCGGTTGCTAATATTGCACATTCATTATCATATTCTCATACTTATTATAAAATAAACTCTTCTTTTTTCTAATATTGTTTAATTTATTTGCAGGCCTATTACTAAAGGAGAGGGAAGATAAACGAGCCCAAAAGCCCATCAAATTCTAATTTAAATTAGAATTAATTCGAAGTCAGTAAATCAGGGCAGATTAGGTCGGTTCAGATCGGTTGAAAATCAGTTAAAAACATATCTCTTCAAATCAACTAACGATCAAAGGCCGTTTCATCAAATCCAGGAGCTAAAACGAGAAATCCAGCTGAAGATAAAGCCAGAACGCGAAACCAGGAGAGACCAACCCTGGCTGTGGCCAGCCGCAAAAACGTGGCCATAGCCGTGTTTTCGCGGCATTGTTGCTTCAGTTGGGGGAGCATTTGCTCCCCCTATCTTCTCACGCCTCTCCCCTCTGGGTTTTTGTCTATAAAAGGCAGGTTTTTCACTGTAAATGTGAAGGACCATGCAGAGATAGAATTTAGTCTAGTTTTTTCTTCTTTTTGGTGTAGGTTTTTGTTTTTCTTTTCATGTAATTTCAGTTTTAATTTATGTAAATCAGAGGAGATCAGAGTTTCATAGGAAAATGAGAATGAAGCTTATGCTGAGAGTGACACGGTGTAAGATTTTCTTCTTTTCTCTTATTCTTATAAAATCGAATCTGTAGTTCCCTTTTGTATGTACTTTGTTTTTATGTTCTTCTTCTTCTTTTTTACTTTTCTTCTTTTGGTAACAATTGGTATCAAATGAGTCTTAAAGTATCGAAAGAGCCTTGCCTTTACAAGTGCCAACGATAGCTCATGACGATAGATTTTTAGTTTCATTCTGTATCACTTCATACTTGCAACGTCTTGATGATATAATGTGGAGGAGACAGGAATCAACTCTTATGGGCTATACGTTGATCGCCTCACTTCAAGGTAATATCATTGCAAAAGATTCAAGGTAAGCATTTGGCCAAAAGAGGTAAGTAACTTTTAGATTCTTTTCTTTTAATTCTTTAGTTTAGAACACCACAATCTACCACTTCTTTTATCACTCCTTTTCAATTTCTTTATACATATCACTTCTATTTTCTCCACCTTCTCATTCTACCACTTTCTTCCTATCTTGACTTTAATTCCATTTTTCTCTTTTCTTTATAAGAATTAAAAGAAGAACTTTAACCAGTCTTTGTAACCTAAAAGGGAACTTACTACAAAGCTTCCATCGCTAGTCCCTCTTTGTGGATCACGACCCGCATAGCCACTTGCTATTTCGGTAGAATTAAGCACCTTGCACTTCTTTTGTATTTCTGAAATTCTGTATTTTTGTGCAGGTTTTAACCTCAATCACACATACATCCATATATGAGTAAGCCGAGGTTGTTATTAGAAACTGATGATGATACAATGGGTTATGTTTATAATGGATCCCGTACATACCCTGGACCACAGTCCAGGAAGCTCCGAAGCTGACCCAGAACCTGCCGCTAGGCAAACATAAGGTGGGCCCTATATTTTGCCCATTCAGGAATGTAACAGGAGGTGGGGAATTAGCGCTCCCCTTGGAACACCTGGAGGCCCTCAGATAGAACCAAAAGTTTGAGTTGCACAACATACCTAATACCACTGTAAACATATTCACCACTTGAAGTCCATCTATTTTCCCTAACCTAATATAGGTTGTCCAATTTATAGTTCATTATGTAATTATCAATTTACAGAAATGACAGGAGCAGGACATGTTCAGGAGTATATAAGCACTAGAAATATTGTATATAATACATGATATCAAGACAGGATCCCCATAAATGTGATAATGACAGGTCAAGCAGTCATGTATCAAGTGGCATGTGAAAAGTGATATCAAATAGGTGTCAGGTGATTGCATGCAGTAGTTAAGTGTCAACAATGACATGTCGAATATAAGCACAGTCGATATCACTATCGCACGTCTCAATATAGGAAAACAGTACTGATGCAAGGGATCAGTATGAATGCAGGAAAACAACACCAATACAGTAGATCAGTATGAATATAAGAAAAAAATACAGTTTTGAAAAATAGCTCAAGAAGAGATTTCAAACTCTTCACAACCATCAAGAAAAAAATAATAGTTTGTCAAGAAGGTAAGCGTGCAAGCAAGCGATTCATTCAATTAGAGCTAAGCATTACTGGAGCGAAGCAAAAGTAAAACACTAGATGCTATCACGCTCGGTATAGTTACAGCTTGCGACACATCTAAACGCACATGGCGGGGCGAGTGTATGAACGCTATGCTAACGCGTGGAGTGAAGCTGTGCTCACAACGTAACTACGTTCGAACGGAGTGAGGGGCAAGATGTTGAGCGCTAGGTCCTCCTACAAGGCGAAGCTAACTAAACAACGCTAAGCCATTAAAAAACCTCAGAGAGGCTAAACCAAAAGGGTATTATAAAAATTGCGTAACGGCTAGACCCGAAGGCTGAGCCTAAAGGCTAGGGAAGAGTACCTGCACAAGGTGTTAGTACCACTATACAAATATAGTATTATCTACTCTATTACAGCCATCAGTCCACAGAACACAAATACATGGTACTGATATAATCATACAGTCTCAGAAATACAACACAAATCCCAGAAAATACAATAAAAATACCCGTCAAAGCGGGGTACCTCGTAAAGCGAGAACACTTGCTTAAAATTACGGAAACACTGAAATCTCAGAATTCCAAACAACTAACGCGCGAGCACGTTCAATATAATAAAATTATATATAATAATGTTGATATATTATATATAAAGAGAATGAGGATGAGAGAGAGAAAACGCGGAGGTGGTCGGACGCGGGGTTGAGCTCCGCGTCTAGTAACCCCAGAGAAGAAAGAGAGAGGGATAAAGAATGAGTAAGAGAGACAAAGAGAGCAAGAAAGGGACAGAGAGTGAGATGAGAGAGAGAAAGAGAGAGATAGAGAGATGCGAGAGTAAAAGAGAATGGGAAGAAAAGAAGAGATAGACAGAGAGAGAACGAGAGGGACTGAGAGATAGAGTGCTAAGAAAAGAAGGAAGAAAAGAAAGAAAGAAGAAAGAAAGAAGGAAAGAGAAGAGAAGGAAAAGAGAGGAGAAGAGGGGAGATAGCCAGCCTAGGGTTGGCCAGGCGGCGGCGGCCTAAGGCCGGCTGGTGGCCCTCAGGCAAGGGATGGGAGGAGGAGGAGGTGCAAGTATAGGTAGAGGTGGTGGAAATGGGTATTGGCAAAGTTGGGTGTCAAAAAGTGAGGAGTGGCTAGAATGGATGAGTTCGCCGGAGGAGAGAGTTTGGTGAAGGTGGTAGTGGATGAGGTGGTGCATGCAGTGGTGGAGATGGTGGAGAAAGTGGTGGTGGAAAAAGTGGTGGTAGAAATCGTTTCCTTCGGTGATGGTGGTGATGGGATAGAGTTGGTGAAGGAGATGGTGTGGGGATTTGTTGGAGAGTGAGGGAGAGGAGATGGTGGTCGCCAGCCTAAGTTGCCAGCCAGTAGGAGAGGACCCGGGTTGCTAGGTTGGCTAGTTTTGAAGAAGAAGAGAAAAAGAAGAACGTAAAAATGAAAGAGGAAAAGAGAGAGAAAGATACTTATAATATATATATATATATATATATATATATATATATATATATATATATAGGTGTATGGGAGGATTGGTTTAATGAAACCGGCGTCCCATGTAAACTAGACTCGCGCTTGGCATTAATGAGCCTAGACGCGAAGGTCAGCTCCGTGTTAGAGTGAGAACGCAGTGACTCGCGTTTGGAAGAGAAGAGAGAATGAGTGGAGTGATATGAGTGATTGAGATGGATTTAGAGGGGCATTAAATAAGAGAGAGAAAAGGATGATCCCCACGTCTCTCACAAGTGAGACCCGCGTTTGGCTCTGGCCAGATCCGCGTCTGGCTGAGGGTGAGGGTCGCGTTCAGCAGAGGAGAGAGAGAAATAGGTGGGAGTAGATATTTTGTGGGTGATTTTGTGTCGGGGAGAAATTTAGGAGAAAAGAAAGAAAAGAAAAGAAAGAAATGAATAGAAAGTAAAAGAGAAAAATAGAAAAGAAAAATATTTGGTTAAAATCTCAGAATCTAGGAAAACACCAAAACTGAAAAACCAGAAAAATGAAGTAACTCGGAACAATTCTTAAAAATTATCAAAAATAATAAATATTATATTAAGGCACACGGTGAAAATTAAATTTCAAAAATTCAATCCCAATTTCAAATTAAAAATCTTAGAATCAGCCAGAGATATCGATCGACACCAAATCCGATCAATTTTCGATAAATTCAGAAAAATATCAAAAAACACATTTAGATAGAAAATGTGATTTCAAGGGATAATGTAAAAGTTGTTTTTAGAAATTTAACTCCTTTTGTAATTTAAAAATTCAAGAATCGGTCAGCAGCACTGGTCGACACCGGTTTCGAAGATTTACAGTTTAATTCGAAAAATTTCAAAAAATCATGAAAAAAATCTAAAGTATTAGAAAATGATGTTTGAAACTGAAACCAGTCAAATCTAACAAACAAAAAGTTCAAATTGATCCTTAGTTTAGACTCGAGTTGATTCTGAATTCAGGAATTCAAACCCAAGTGCCAAATGATGATATAAATAATCATAAAATAAAAATAAAAACAAGGTAAAATTGAAAGAATATGATCGAAAAGTAAGATTATGTATCTTAGTGTGTATTCTGGGAATGGCGTGTTACATTCTACCCACCTTACAAAAATTTCATCCTTGAAATTTTGATAAGGAGAAGATGAACACAGGAACTATAGGGACAAGGAATATACCAATCATGGTATGAATAACTAAGGGTAATGCTCATAATACAACTGATCGATAACTCAGGACTTAGATGTCTTCTACACTTCCTATCATATAAAACTTCAGATGGTACCATATTATTACTGATCCGATAACTGTTAATAAGAGAATTCTATCTGATGAAAATAATTAAGTATTTGATTGGTCTGATTGGACTGCTGGTCTGTCTGAGAATAATAAGATGAGCTAAATATAAGAAAAGTCCTTAGACTTCTCTAAAGACTTAATCTGAACTGCAATCTGAATCTTGTGCCTCTATCCGACACAATAATAATTGGGATACTGTGTAGCCAGACTATCTCTCTCATAGAACTATCTGCTAGAACTTCTGTACAATAACCTATTCTGAATAATATGAAATAAGCTGACTTCAGAAATGGCCAACTTTCACTGCTTGAATTCTACTAGAATCGACGGAGATAACTTCTTTCTAAAATGACATGACCTAAGAATACGGTACTTACTTGTTCAGAACTCATACTTACACTGCGGACACGAAGTTGTTCTTGAAGAAGAGCTTGAAATAAGACTATAAATGTTCTGTCTATTCTATGTTACTTTGGAAGTAGACTATAATACCATAGGTAAAGAAAGCCTAATAAACTGATCACAAATAATTGAAGAAGAACCCATAATATGTTGGCCCAAAAGGTTACACTCTCCATTTATTTAGAGTTTTGATGATAACAAAACAAATAAGAGCTAGTTGGTACTAATAAGTTTGTTCAAGATAAGTTTCAGGTTTTGTACCATGTTTGGAAGCCATTGCTTAGCTATTGCAAGATCTTCAAGGTTCATGGAGTAAAGAAGTCTTATGGCACATCAAGGAAGGATCATAGAAGAGAAGGCTCTAGCAAGACTTTACATGGCTCAAGATTTCAAGATTGCTCAAGATAATTCATTAGTTTTGTTTCTAGTTTTTGTAGTTTTGTTAAAGAATAGTGATTAGGATTGAAGCTCTATATTCCAACACACACGTTTTTGAGCACATGCATTTCCTAGAAATATTCCCTATAAAGATATACAAAATATTTTAATACAAAGACTTTTGTTTATAAACTCAATTTTAGGCATTATACATGTTTCATATCAAAAATATCTTATTACATATCAAAATCTCCTTAAAATTATGTTTCAATTTCAGCTTTTGGCCTGAGCCGATCGACCGGACGGTCGACCGACCCTGTGTCAGGTAAAGCTGGTCTGTGTGCACGTTGCACGGTCGACCGTGCGGCCGACCGGAACCTGCCTGACTGTAAGACATTTGCTTTCTGTTTATTTCAGCCGACCGGGCGGTCGACCGATAGCCTGCAACGGCTTTTTGTTTGAATCCCGGTCGACGGCCGGCCGACCGAGGTAGCCGTTTCAGCCATAACGGCTAGTTTTTAAACACGTTTTAAATTGTGTTTTTCGTTTCTAAACGTATTTAGGGGGTATTTTATGGGTCAAAATCTTCCTAATTAACATTATATGTGTTTACCTTTTGATCCCTAGCCCTATCCTATAAATAGTGGTGATTAGGGTTATGTTTGAATGAGAAAACAAGAGAAAAATAACAATCAAGCTATATACAAAAGTTTCAAAAGTTTTCTAAATCTTTCAAGAGAGTTTGGTCCTTGGTTTTTGTGCTGAAGATTCTCTCATCGCTGAAGTTTCATTTTCTAAACTCTCTCTAGTTCATTTCCTTTTTCCACTTACACTATTTGAGCTTCAATTCTAACCATTACTCTACAGGGCTCTTGTAAGGGAAAGAGGCGTTTGCAAAAGATAGTTTGTGCTCTTTTGATCACTAAGAGAGAACTTGTACTTGAGATTGTGGAGTTGGGTACTCCGGTGTATTTGTAACCTCTTTGTGAAGTTATAGTTGTTAGAAATCCTTCTGGGTGAAGGCGGGGACGTAGAGCTGGGTGCTCGAACCTCGGAAAAATTCTTCGTGTTTGCGTTTGGTTTACTTGTTCTTACTTGCTCTTAATTCTTGCTAACTTTATATTCATTGCTTTATCTACTTGCTTCACATTTTCTTTGCAACATTGTACTTGCTCTTCATTTTCATAGTTATATTCACTTGTTGCATGATCATATTGTCAATCAAATACTCATACAACAAGATTGCATTGCGCACCTCCAACTCATATATAGAGGAATCAGGAGGAAGAAGTTCAGAACCCTTCACGGGGTATTCGGCTTCTAGTCTTGTTTTGGGTTGATTGTTGCATCAAATTTTTTATTGTGTATTGATTAGCATAATCACCTATTCACCCCCCCTCTAGGTGATTTTCAATTGGTATCAGAGCTTGGACTCTAGGTTTGGCTTAACATCCTTAGAGAGATCCTTAAAAATTTGCTAATCAACATTTGCATTCTTTCATTCATACACTAGTAAACATGGCTGATAACATCAAAACCTCTCCTAATTTGATGGACTTAATTTCCCTATTTGGAAGGTTAGGATGACTATCTTTTTACAATCTTTAGGTAGCTTAGTTGCAAAATCCTTGACCAAACCTTATGCTAGACCCGATAGTGATGAAAGCACATGGTCTGACTTTACGTTTAGAGAATATGAGGCTAACTCAAAGGCCCAAAACTCCCTCCTAACCGCCTTGAATGAGGATGACCTTACACGGGTAATACATTGCCAATCCGCCTATGAGATTTGGCAACATTTGTTGGTCACACACGAGGGGACTTCACAAGTTAAGAGAGCTAAGATAGATCTCTTAAGGTCCCAATATGAATCTTTTAAAATGATTGATGATGAAACCATTGATTGCATGATTACAAGGTTTACTAAAATTACTAATGCTCTTTCCTCTTTAGGTGATGATATCTCCAATGACCAAAAGGTGTGAAAAGTGATTCGGGCTCTTCCTTCGTCATGGGAGATAAATGCCACCACCTTGAAAGAATTGAACGACAAGGATGAAATAGACCTCATGAGTCTCATTGGGAACTTAAAGACCCATGAGATGGAAAAGAAGGCAAGAGAAGAAGCCGCTCCGCTAAAGAAGAAGTCCATAGCCTTCAAGTCGTCATCCACTCTTGAGGACGATGAAGAAGATGAAGAAGAAGATGAGGAGCTCTCCCTTCTTGTGCGAAACATCAAAAGGATGTACCGAAAGAACAAGCTCAACTTCCGAAGAAAATTTGAAGGTAAAGAGGAGAGAAGAATTATTTGCTACAATTGCTGAAACCCGGACATATCATGCTTAATTGCCCGGATTTCAAGAAGAAGATGACTTCCTCCTTCAAGCCAAAGAAGCGGTCGAAAAGAAAGCCTACAAAGCCACATGGGATTCGGAAAGCGAATCCGAAGACGAGGTAGACACGGCGAACATGTGTTTCATGGCAAACACACCAAAGGTAACCCCACAACCTCTTGATGAAGATGATGAATTAACTAAAAAAGTTATTGTACATGCTTTTGTTGAACTCTCCGAAACATATGATAATAAAAAGATTGAGTGTTCAAAATTTGAAAAGGAAGGTGCTTTTCTTAAAAATCAACTTGCTATGGTTTCTAAAGAAAAAGATGAAATTTCTTCCAATCTCATTTCTATCCAAAAAGAATTTAGTGCTTATAAAGTTGCTTGCAAAGCAAAATTTCCTAAGATTGATGAAAAAGAAATTTCTTCTTAAAAACTAAAATTGTTGATTTTGAGAAGGTTTTGAAAGATTGTGCTTTTAACACTAAAAACTTGAAGAAAAGTTTTCTAAAAAGCACACTTCTCATGCTAAAGATTCTCATGTAAAGATTTCTCATGCTCACACTTCACACAATACTCATGTTAAATCCACACATGCTCACAAGTCTCACACACACTATGCTTTTAAATATGGTAGAGTGTATAGATGTACTTATTGTGGTAAACATGGACATTTGGCTAAGTTTTGTTATGACCAAGTAAATAGATCAAATAATCTTGTTTCGGTTCATGGCACTAACCCTTTAGGACCCAAGAAATGTGGGTATCAAAATCAAGTCCTAAGCTATTTGATGTAGGTACACACCAAGGCTCAAAGACGTAAGGAGCGGTGGTACCTTGATAGTGGTTGTTCGAGACACATGACATGGGATATCAACAACTTTACAACCCTATCAAGGTACATGGAAGGTGGCACCGTCACCTTCGGGGATGACTCCAAGGGTACTATCATCAGTATAGGTAACATTCAAATTGGTGCATCTCCTATCATAGAAAATGTTGTTCTTGTTGATGGTTTAAAACATAACTTGCTTAGTATAAGTCAACTTTGTGATCGTGGTCTTAAAGTTATTTTTGATGACTCTTCTTGCAAGATTTTTGATTGCAATACCAATGATTGTATTCTCACCGGATTTCGTGATGATAATGTTTATATCATTGACATGCTTAATTTGGATTGTTCTACTAAATGCTTGAATGTTTTTGATGAAAATTCTTGGCTTTGGCATAGAAGATTAGGACATGCATCTTTTGACCATCTTTCTAAGATTAATTCTAAGGAATTGGTGAAGGGTATTCCTTACTTAAAATTTAAGAAAGACCGCATTTGTGGTGCGTGCCAACTTGGGAAACAAACCAAGTCTTCCTTCAAATCAATCAGGGATATCATGTCAACAAGGCCATTAGAATTAATTCATATGGATCTTTTTGGACCAACTAAAAATAAGAGCTTAAATGATAGTAGATATGCATTTGTTTTAGTTGATGATTTTCCCGATTTACTTGGGTTTTCTTTTTGGAAAACAAAGATCAAACTTTTTCTCATTTCAAGATATTTCGAAAAAGAGTTGAAAAAGAAAAAGGTTTTTCGATTTTGAAAATAAGGAGTGATAGAGGTGGTGAGTTTGTTAACCAACTCTTCATGACTTATTGTGATGAAAAGGGAATCAAGCATGAAATATCATGTCCTAGAACTCTACAACAAAATGGAGTTGTAGAAAGGAAAAATAGAACACTTCAAGAGATGGCTAGGACCATGATAAGTGAATATGACCTCCCTCAATATCTATGGGCCGAGGCCGTAAACACCGCATGCTACATATCAAATCGTATTTATTTGTGTAAAAATTCTTCCAAAACATCTTTTGAAATGTATCATTCTAGAAAACCTAATGTTTCATATTTCAAAGTTTTTGGATGCAAGTGTTTTGTTTTGAATACTAGAGATAACTTGGGTAAATTTGATGCTAAGGCTTATGAAGCTATTTTTGTTAGATATTCTTCTACTAGTAAAGCTTATAGAGTATTCAATAGATCTTCCCTTACTATTGAAGAATCCATGCATGTTAAATTTATAGAATCTAATGTGGTTGTTGAGAATGTTGTAGAAATTGACCCATTAGGTGAAGACATGGAGAGACTATCCTTGAAGGACTCACCCGCTCAAGAAGAAAAGCAAGAACCCATTGGTGATGTTCATAAGGATGAAGTGAAAGATTCTCAACCACTTCCTAAAGATTGGAGATATGCTACAAATTACCCCAAGGAACTCATCATAGGTGATGTATCTAAGAGGGTAACAACTCGCTCCAAGCTCCATAACTTATGTGGTAACTTTGCATTCATTTCTCATTTTGAACCCAAAAGCATCCTCGAAGCCGAGGCGGACTCATATTGGTTGCCAGCCATGCAAGAGGAACTCAATCAATTTGAGCGCAACCAAGTTTGGCACCTTGTACCTAGGCCTCACGATAGACCAATAATTGGTACTAAGTGGATCTTTGAAACAAGATGGATGAGTTCGGGAATGTTATTAGGAATAAAGGTAGGTTAGTGGCCCAAGGTTACACTCAAGTTGAAGGAATTGACTTTGAGGAGACCTTTGCACCCGTAGCACGGCTTAAAGCCGTACGGATAACACTAGCTTTTGCATTTTTTAAAAATTTTAAACTTTTTCAAATGGATGTGAAAAGTGCATTTTTAAATGCTTTTATAAATGAAGAAGTTTATGTTGAACAACCTCCCGGTTTTGTTGATCATGTTCATCCAAATTTTATTTTTAAACTTGATAAAGCTTTGTATGGATTGAAACAAGCTCCAAGAGCTTGGTATGAAAGGCTTTCTAGTTTTCTCATTTCAAATGATTTTGTTAAAGGCAAAGTAGACACAACTCTTTTTACTAAGCATGTTGATAATGACATTTTAATTGTGCAAATTTATGTTGATGATATAATCTTTGGTTCTACTAATGAGTTGTTATGCAAGGAGTTTGAAAAGGTTATGCAATGTGAGTTTGAAATGTCTTCCATGGGTGAATTGAATTTCTTACTTGGACTTCAAATCAAGCAATTGCAAGATGGGAATTTCATATGTCAAGCCAAGTATGCAAAGGAACTCGTAAAGAAGCTTGGACTTGAAAGCTCAAAAGTTTGCAACACTCCCATGGCAACTACAGTCAAGCTTGATAAGGATGACCAAGGTAAAAATATTGATATTAAATTGTATAGAAGCATGATAGGCAGTCTTTTGTATTTGACGGCAAGTAGGCCGGACATAATGTTTAGTGTGTGTCTTTGTGCTAGATTCCAATCGTGTCCTAAAGAGTCCCATCTTATTGCGATAAAACGCATTATTCGTTATATTAAGGGCACAATTGGAATGGGTCTATGGTATCCGAAAACCGGAGATTTTTCAATGACGAGTTATTCGGATGCTGACTATGCGGGTTGTAGAGTAGATAGAAAGAGTACTAGTGGGACATGTCAATTCTTGGTAATTGTCTTGTTTCATGGTCCTCTAAGAAACAAAATTCCGTAGCTCTATCAACCGCCGAAGCGGAGTATGTTACAGCGGGGGCTTGTTGTGCACAAGTCCTTTGGATGAAACATACTCTCCTTGATTATGATTTGCATTACGATCATATAAAATTTTTTTGTGATAATACTAGTACCATTCATATGACCAAAAATGCAAATCAACATAGTAAGACCAAGCACATTGAGATTATATCACTTTCTTAGAGATCATTTTGAGAAAGGTGATATAGATATTGATTATGTTTTCACGGATTTGCAACTTGCCGATATTTTCACTAAACCACTTGATTTTGCTAGATTCTCCTTTATTTGTGGTGAACTAAATATTTATGTTATTGAATAAAAGTTTTTATCCTTTTTGATGTATGACAAAAAGGGGGAGAATAAGATTTGAGTTTGTATTGTTTTTGTTTTTACAATGAGTTTGTATTGTTTTTGTTTTTACAAAGTGTATATGATTTTCTTGTATTTAGAATTTAAGTGTTTTGCAAGTGTTTTATACCTTATGATTATACCTCATGATTTTTAGTTTCATGGTTTTTGCTTGCATATTACATTTTTTTTAATTGTTTAAATATAGCATAATTTGAGGGGGAGCTTAGACCTCTCCTTTATTTTTTAACAAAGCTTATTTGTTTTGTCATCATCAAAAAGGGGGAGATTGTTGGCCCAAAAGGTTACACTTTCCATTTGTTTAGAGTTTTGATGATAACAAAACAAATAAGAGCTAGTTGGTACTAATAAGTTTGTTCAAGATAAGTTTTAGGTTTTGTACCATGTTTGGAAGCCATTGCTTAGCTATTGCAAGATCTTCTAGGTTCATGGAGTAAAGAAGTCTTATGGCACATCAAGGAAGGATCATAGAAGAGAAGGCTCTAGTAAGACTTTACATGGCTCAAGACTTCAAGATTGCTCAAGAAATTCATTAGTTTTGTTTCTAGTTTTTGTAGTTTTGTTAAAGAATAGCGATTAGGATTGAAGCTCTATATTCCAACACACACGTTTTTGCGCACATGCATTTCCTAGAAATATTCCCTATAAAGATATACAAAATATTTTAATATAAAGACTTTTGTTTATAAACTCAATTTTAGGCATTATACATATTTCATATCAAAAATATTTTATTACATATCAAAATCTCCTTAAAATTATGTTTCAATTTCAGCTTTTGGCCTGAGTCGGTCGACCGTCCGGTCGACCGACCCTGTGTCAGGTAAAGCCGGTCTGTGTGCACGTTGCACGGTCGACCGTGCGGCCGACCGGAACCTGCCTGACTGTAAGACATTTGCTCTCTGTTTATTTCGGCCGACCGGGCGGTCGACCGATAGCCTGCAACGGCTCTTTTTGTTTGAATCCCGGTCGACCGGCCGGCCAACCGAGGTAGCCGTTTCAGCCATAACGGCTAGTTTTTAAACACGTTTTAAATTTGTGTTTTTCGTTTCTAAACGTATTTAGGGGGTATTTTATGGGTCAAAATCTTCCTAATTAACATTATATGTGTTTACCTTTTGATCCCTAGCCCTATCCTATAAATAGTGGTGAGTAGGGTTATGTTTGAATGAGAAAACAAGAGAAAAATAACAATCAAGCTATATACAAAAGTTTCAAAAGTTTTCTAAAGCTTTCAAGAGAGTTTGGTCCTTGGTTTTTGTGCTGAAGATTCTCTCATTGCTGAAGTTTCATTTTCTAAACTCTCTCTAGTTCATTTCCTTTTTTCACTTACACTATTTGAGCTTCAATTCTAACCATTACTCTACAAGGCTCTTGTAAGGGAAAGAGGCGTTTGCAAAAGATAGTTTGTGGTCTTTTGATCACTAAGAGAGAACTTGTAATTGAGATTATGGAGTTGGGTACTCCGGTGTATTTGTAACCTCTTTGTGAAGTTATAGTTGTTAGAAATCCTTCTGGGTGAAGGCGGGGACGTAGAGCTGGGTGCTCGAACCTCAGAAAAATTCTTCGTGTTTGCGTTTGGTTTACTTGTTCTTACTTGCTCTTAATTCTTGCTAACTTTATATTCATTGCTTTATCTACTTGCTTCACATTTTCTTTGCAGCATTGTACTTGCTCTTCATTTTCATAGTTATATTCACTTGTTGCATGATCATATTGACAATCAAATATTCATACAACAAGATTGCATTGCGCACCTCCAACTCATATCTAGAGGAATCAGGAGGAAGAAGTCCAGAACCCTTCACGGGGTATTCGGCTTCTAGTCTTGTTTTAGGTTGATTGTTGCATCAAATTTTTTATTGTGCATTGATTAGCATAATCACCTATTCACCCCCCCTCTAGGTGATTTTCATAATAATAATGACTCTAAATGCTCGTTACTGATTACGTTAGAAGGTATAACTAAATATTTTTAATAACTGCCCTCTAGAGGATAACCCAACTGTAGATTAAACATTCAGAGAATACCCTAGCCTTACAAGGTTGGTTGCATAGATCGTCGATATAGATTAGATACAGTGAGAAAACCTGCTTCATCAAGTCCATGCAACATGTTAGGCGGGAGAAATCTGAGGAACGAAGTTAGAATACTAAACTTTAATGGAACCAGCCATGAGCGAAGTCATGGCCAGGTGGGGCCATTGCGTCACACAAAGTCAGACTCTTAGCTCTGGGGCACGGTGAAGCTAACGCTCTGTAAGGCTGGACTTGGTGAAGCTCATGCGGTGAAGTCAACGTGTAACATAGTACTAAATGCTAAGCGTTTGGGTGCAGCAAAGCCCACGCCTGGTTGAGTTCGCATGGCTAGAACACGACTCTCACTTGGCGAGGCTAATGGGGTTCCTGGTTCATCAAACTCATAAGGATTGCTAGGCGATGTGGCTCCGAAGAACATGATCAAGAAAAGTAATACAACCAAGATGAGTCATAAGTGTTGTTTCTGAATGTCAACCTTACGGCATATCACTTCTAAAAATATCTGAGTTCTATGAAGTTGATAGAAGAGATTATGGCTGTTATTGAAATAAAATAGAAAAGACCATAACTCTGTCTGGCAGAAGTTTTGAATCTGGAAAATCAATTTATACTAACACCTAGTGGCACCATCTGTCGATTATATAGTGATAACTACCTTACATTCTGTATTGATCCCCATGATGCTTCCATACATATAAGATAAGAATATGAAGTCAAAGAATTGATCGGTACAAGATAATACGATGCATGATTAGTTTCTAATTTTGCATAATTTTCATCACATTCTAATATTTATTTGATGTAAAATTCTGCTAATAAAGCTTTGCTTGCTTAATCTTAGGTCCATAGTGTGCAAATGAAGAAGAAGACCCTAAACCACCATTTAATGGGTGATTAAAGGCCTACAAAATAGCCATTGACTTTAGGGAGGAGATTTTGTCAGCTCAGGGCATCAAATCACGAATCCAGGAGATCCACCTGACGAGAGACAGACGGGACGACACCCAGCAGGAAGCCAGGCGCGCGCTTCCCTAGCATTTGCGCGGAAACGCGGCCTGGGCCGCGTTTTCGTGGCAATGCTGGCCGCGCGCGCCCGGGCTTTGGGGCATGGGTCACCCCCTGATGCCATTTCCCTTGGTACCTATAAATACCCCCAGAGGTCTTCAGTTGGAGATATCCGGAGAAGAGAGCTGTATTTATTGTTGCTTTGTTAGGAGTTATAGTTGTTTTAGTTTTCTTCTTCTTCTAGTTTTAGTTTTAGCCATTAGAGTGAGAGAGAGGAGAGAGAGAGAGTGTGTGTACAAGTTGTATTTGAAGGGTGACAAGCTACTACAAGTAACTACTTCTCTTTCTTCTTTCCATTTACTTGTCTTTGCCATTTACTTTTACTTCCTTATTGTAGTGTAACTTTCTTCCTCTTTACTTCTTTTCTTTTACTTTCTTATAGTGTAACTCCTTTTTTCTTTACCCCTTTTCTTTTGTTGTTTCTTTTACTATCATGTCTAACTAACTCTTCCATAGCATGGCTAACTAACTACTAACCCACTAATTTCTAACAACTTGCTTGATAAACTCAAATGAGTCAATAGTGTCAACTAAGCCTTGTGTAAACGAGAGCTATGACATCTTAAGACGAGGGTTCTAACTCTAACTTACCTACAAGTATTACTTTCTTATATTTCTTACTTAAAGGTTTTTGATGATCTATGAGTTGTGTACTTTACTTGTTATTGTAAGTTAGAACTTTTCCTTTTAACTTTGCCGATACCATTAGTGCACTTGTATCTTCCCTTGTTCTCGCCTTTTATTGGATCTTGATAAGGGAATGTCTAAGTTTTTGCCGCGTTAAGCTAAGTTATAGGAAGAACTTTCACTCGATTTTCACGTGAATAGTTCTTATGCATAAGGGTTTTGTTTGCCTATGATCCATCGTGAGGTTACATCTTCAAGAAGTTAGGGATTAGTAGGAGCAATTAGTAGGAAGTTAGCCATGCGCTTTACCATCTAGAAAAATCACTTTTACAACCACCAAATCATTTTAAAATAATTTTTGAAACCAACTTGCTTTCATTTTTCAATTCTTTATTTTGAAACAAAGAATTTTCTCTTTTCTTGAGCAAAGAAGCCGCATCAAGCTTTCATCGCTCTCCCTCCTTGTGGATATGACCCGTATAGCCACTTCGCTATTACAGAAGAATCGCAAAAGCAGTAACATTGATCCACACTCTTTTTACTTATTCTTGTATTTACTTTTTAACGATCAAATTTTGGCGCCGTTGCCGGGGAGGGAAAGGCTTTATTATTCAATACTAAAGATTCTTCTTTGTTCTTGTGTATAGGAGAAGTACCAAGGAGCTCACTTTCACGGGAAGCAAAAGTAGTGGCCAAAGATGTTGCATGAGGATTCATTTGCTCTCGGATAAAATTCGTATAAAAGCGAGTTTTTCCAATTGAAGTATCAACAAACTCGTTTGCAGGGTTGCCGAAAGCAGCTAAAAATTACTTTTTAAGTTTTTTAATTTCATTGAATGCTTCACCCTATACATGTATAATAAACTCAACAAAAATTCACTTGTTGCTTAATTGAAATTTGGATTAGACTTTTGCATTTAGGGAATTTGTCTATTTCAATTCATTTCAATTTTTGTTGAAGAGTGCATTCATATAGAATAGGACCAACGTTTTGGAGTGATTTACCGCTTTGAGTGTTACCTTGTTGTGAATAAACTGTACACTTGCACAATTGACTTTAAGGGCAAAACCCAAATAAACAAGATAAGGTGGGGATTTCATTACCTTTCCTTAGTCCAAAAACCATCTCTAAGTCACTCACACTTTCCTAAGCCTTAACTAAAAATCAATAGACTTTGGCCCTAGGGACATCTCGGACTCACTAGGAGATTAACCGAGGTTGAAAATTACAAGAACTATACTCCTGCAAAATCGGTGTCTAAGGAAAGTGGATTAAGAGGCAAAGCCTCGAAAGCTCCGTGGTTTGGCGTAATTAGGCCCGTGGCTAACGCCCGGATACCTCCCCCCGAACTTTGCCCTTTCCTAACCGATTAGCTTGTAGTCGAGTTCCTGCAACAGCCTTCCCTGGAGAATCGACCAGTTAGGAGTCGTCTAGGTCCAAGTACTTAGACTAAGGCTTGGTGGTTATTTTTCTTTCTTTTATTTGTTTTTTATTCTTTTCGATTGTTTGTTGTTTTTACGTATTTTGTGGTGTGCTGCATGCAAGAGTGGGTAAGAGATCCTGCAACTTCCAGATTAACAAGAAATACTTCTCTACCCTTGCATCCAGAGCCGGTGATGGCGTCACTTCAGGATAGATTTTACCCAGTCATAACCTTATTAACATCTTGTATAAAATTGCCTTAGGCAAATGGAAATAATTTTAAATTAAAGCCTCAATTCATCAACACTCTTCCAAAGTTTAATGGTTTATAATCAGAGGATTCATGCTTCTTTGTTTGAGATTTGAAGAAGTGTGCCGCATGATGCGTATACCCCAGCTAGGAGACGATGCCGTTAGGTTACGTTTCATCCCTTTTTCCCTAAAGGACCTAGCGAAGAATGGTTGTACAGTTTGGCGGTAGATTCTATCACGACGTGGGATGATTTCATCAAGGCCTTCTTGAAGAAATTCTACCCAATTCACAAAAATGCCCTCATTAGAAAGAACATCATGCAGTTCAGGTAAGAACCGAGCGAACCATTTTGGAGATACTTTGAGCGATTCAAAGATCTCCTAGCTCAGTGCCCTCACTATGGTGTAGAGAAATAGCGTCAGTGCCAGATTCTCTACGATGGTTTAGATTATCAGACGAAAACCCTTTTATAAACTATGTGTCAGGGAGGGTTCTTGCAAAAGGATGAGAATCAGGGTTGAGACTTATTTGAGGACTTAGCTGAGAAAATCTTGCAATGGGAGCCAGCCTCGAAAAAAACCTAAGAATTCATAATTTATAGCTTCAAGAGGAGAGCTCCTATCTCTAGAATCATCCATAGCTGCCCGAGGCTAAGATTATAATCCTAATGAGGAGAATAGAGACTCTAAAAATAAGAGAGCCAGCCAGTGTCAACCAAATCAACCTGCCACCAATGCACAATCCGGGTTGTTCGTACCGTCAGGCACCAAACCATATCTTTGAAGAGTGCCCTATTTTTCATGCCCAGCAAGTGCCACCAGAACACCTGAACGCGGCTTACTCATGACCGCCTCACAATCCCTACTCACAAACATATAATCCAGGTTGGAGGAATCACCCACTGGGCCCAGAACAATCCTCCTAGGCCTAATTTCTCCAACAACTTTCACCATCTCAGTCCTCCACCAAATTTCCTCAGTCAGGCTCCATCTTCCTCCTCTTAAAGTTCACCAATGGAAAAGAAATTTAGTAAGTTGGAGGAGAGCATGGAAGCTTTTATGAAGTTCCAAACTGCTTTTATGTAAAACCAAGGACAAACGCTGAACAGCCATTCATAGGCTATATCGAGATTGGAAATATAGATGAGCCAATTAGCTAGCTCCCTAAGTGAAAGACCAAATTACCTAGTCAGCCGCTAGTTAACCCAAAAACCTCCAATCAAGCATATGAAATTCAGGATCCATCGATCAACCAGTATAATGCTGTTCACACACTTCGATCTGAAAAGAAGGTAGACAACCAGGTCTACCAACAGAAAAATGCAGTCCATTCGATCCTACTTCAGCCTCCACCTCTGCTAGTTCCTCACCAAACTGCTCCTCACACATCTGACGAGGTCAAAGCTGCTAAACAAGTTCATAAGCCTATAGCACCATTTCCCAATAGGCATAGGAATAACAATAAGAATATGCACATGGAGAAGATGCTAGAGATGTTCAACCAAGTCAAATTGAATGTGCCTCTTCTTGACGCTACCAGCTTATGTCAAATTTCTTAAGGATATGTGTAAGAAGAAGAGAAAGACAAATGTGCCCAAGAAAGTGTTCTTGGCAACCAATATAAGCGAAATTCTGTCTGGTCCCATTACAGTGAAATACAAGGATCCTGGATGTCCCACTATTTCCTACACCATAGGACAGACCGAAATTAGTATAGCACTTCTTGACCTGGGAGGAAGATCAACTTCCTACCTCTCTCAGTATACCAGCAACTTGGGTTGGGCGAGTTAAGCCCAACTCAAGTCACCATTCAGTTAGCTGACCGATCTGTGAAGATCCTGAAGGGGAAAATCACAGACGTCCTTATCTGGGTCGGGGATTTCATCTACCCTGTTGACTTCATTATGCTTGAGACCCAACCTGTATCCAATCTAAGGTCTCAAACTCTAGTCATCTTAGGGCGCCCATTCCTTACTACAGCCAATGTCATAATCAACTGTAGGAACGGGTCCATGCGATTGACCTTTAGAGATATAACGAAGGAAGTCAATGTCTTCAATCTTGAAGACAACCTAGGGATGTCAATGATCAGATGTTTGAGGTCAATTCTATTAAAAATCTGATCAGTGAGCATGAGAAAAGCATGGAGATAGAAATGGAGGCAGAGTTTGATATGGTGGCTGAGGATTTTAATGTAGACCAGATCGTAGATTCAGCAGTGGATTGGACGTCAAGCCTAAGTGTACCTCATCATAGGATTGAAAGCTCGGAGATTACCTCCAATGAAGCTACACCTTCCCTAGAGCTAAAAGCCTTACCTAAACACCTCAAGTACGCCTACCTGGGCGGAAAGGACACCTTGCCAGTCATCATAGCATCCCACCTGACTGAGCAATAAGAGGACAGCTTAATGTCTCTTCTGAAAAGACATAGGGAAGCATGGGATGGACGATGAAGGACATCAAAGGGATAAGTCCAGCCATAGTGCAACATAGAATCCATTTGATCGATGAAGCAACCCCCAGGAGGGACCCTCAACGCAGGCCTAATCCACTCATGCAAGAGGCAGTTAAAACGGAAATTTTGAAGCTATTAGATAATGGGATCATTTATCCCATTTCTGATAGCCAATAGGTTAGCCATGTTCATGCGATCCCAAAGAAAGCTGGCTTTACGGTGGTTGAAAATGAGCAAAAAGAGTTGGTGTAGACAAGACTGCCTACCAAGGTTCGCGTCTGTATCGACTATAGGAAGTTGAATGCAGCTACCCATAACGACCACTTCCACTACCCTTCATCGACCAAATGCTTGAGCGTTTGGCTGGACATGAGTATTTCTGCTTCCTAGATGGGTACTTGGGTACAATCAAATCCCCATTGCTACAGAAGACTAGGAAAAGACCATGTTCACCTGCCCGTTTGGAACATTTGCTTACCAACGCATGCCCTTTGGATTGTGCAATGCTCCCGCAACATTCCAATGGTACATCCTTAGTCTTTTCTCTGACATGGTAAAACATTTTCTTGAGATTTTCATGGATCATTTCTCCATCTACGAAGATTCATTTGATCAGTGTCTTCATCACCTAGAGTTAGTGCTGCAAAGATGCAAGGAGAAGAACCTAACTCTAAATTAGGAGAAATATCACTTTATGGTGAGACAGGGGATTATCTTAGGCCATGAGATTTCTAGAGAGGCGTTGAAGTGGACAGGGCTAAAGTAGAAGTGATTGCTAAGCTTCCACCACCCAAAAGCATCAAGGATATTAGATTCTTTCTAGGGCATGCTGGGTTCTACCGATGGTTCATTAAGGATTTTAGCAAAATCGCTAGGCCCTTAACTAACCTGCTCGCTAAGGACGTGCCCTTTGATTTTAACGATGAATATTTCAAGTCATGAGGGACGCTTAAGCAAGAACTTATTTCTGCGCCTATTATTTCTCCTTCTAATTGGGCCCAACCGTTCGAAATCATGTGCGATGCTCTGACTTTGCTATTGGCGCTGTTCTAGGATAGCGCATCAATAATAGGCAGCACGTGATTTATTACTTGAGTAGGACCTTGAATGACGCCCAACAGAACTATACAACGACTGAGAAGGAATTCTTGACCATTGTCTTTGCGTTAGAGAAGTTCCGGCCCTACTTGTTAGGTTCGAAGACGGTGATTTTTATGGATCACTCGGCTCTGAAATACCTCATGACCAAGAAGGAAACAAAAGCCCGACTGATTCGATGGATCCTTTTGCTTCAAGAATTTGACTTAGAAATCTGGGATAAACGAGGTATAGAAAATGTGGTTGCTGATCATCTCTCACGAATTCGGAACGCACCGATCATACAAGCTTCGATCAACAAGGATTTCCTAGACGAGCACATCCTGGCCATTCTTAAGGAACCCTGGTATGCGGACATTGTTATTTACTTGGCCACTGGACAATTACCTGCTGACTGGACAAAGCAGGACCAATATCGCTTCTTTGCCCAAGTACGGTACTTCTTCTGGGAAGAGCCGTATCTTTTTAAATATTGTCCTGACCAGATTATTCGATGATGCATCCCAGAGGAGGAACAGAGGAGTGTGCTCAGCTTTTGCCATGACCATGCATGCGGAGGACACTTCGGTCCCCGCAAGACTGCAGAGAAGGTTCTACAAAGTGGGTTTTGCTGGCCCACTTTGTTCAAAGGCTCGTACCATTTTTACAAGTCATACGCAAATTGTCAGAAGATTGGGAAAATTTCAAGAAGAGACATGATGCCCATGAACCCGATCTTGGAAGTTGAAATTTTGATGTTGGGGGTATCGACTTCATGGGGCCATTCCCTAATTCTTTCGGCAACAAATTCATTTTGGTTGCTGTAGACTATGTCTCTAAATGGGTAGAGTTATGCCAACAAAGACCAATGACACCAAAGTGGTTGTCAAATTTCTCAAAGAAAACATCTTCTCCCGATTTGGCACCCCTAGGGCGATAATTAGTGATAATGGATCACATTTCTGCAACAGAGTTTTTGAAGCTCTGATGCTAAAATATTCCATCAATCATAAGTTATCCACTCCGTATCATCCCCAGACAAATGGGCAGGTAGAAGTCACCAATCGACAACTCAAGCTCATTCTGAAAAAGACTGTCAGACAGAACCAAAAGGATTGGTCAATCAAACTCAACGATGCATTGTGGACTTACCGCACTGCTTTTAAGACAGTCCTGGTGATGTCCCCTTACAGAATCGTATTCGGGAAAGCCTGTCATCTGCCAGTCGAGTTAGAACACCGTGCCTTATGGGCCATTAAGCAACTTAATTTTAATCTGACCAAGGCCGGTGAGCTAAGGAGACTGCAGATTTCAGAATTAGAGGAGATACGGAATGAAGCCTATGAGAATGCTCGGATCACCAAAAGTAGGACTAAATTTTTTTCATGACCAGATCATAACTTGGAAAAACTTTACCCCGAGAGATAAGCTCCTGCTATACAATTCTAGGCTTCATATTTTTGCGGGGAAGCTGAAGACTCGTATGTCTGGACCGTTCATCGTGCGCACCGTTTTTTCACACGGTGCTGTGATTATTATAGATCCTAAGAACAACACGGAATTCAAAGTGAATGCGTAAAGATTGAAGCCCTTTTTGACCACTGAGCCTACATCACTGGCTGATAATGTGCTGACTCTTTTTTCCCCGTCATACACCTAAACATTAAAAAAAATAGTTTATTTGTTTATATGCTTACCCGTTCTACATTTTTTTTGACCTTTCTTTATCCTATTCGCACTTGGCCGGCCCGAGTCAACGAAGACGGTGACATCCTTTCTTCACCCTATTCATTGCATTCGCATTTACATATACATTCATTGAGGACAATACATTAGATAGGTGTGGGGGGGTGCTAACACTTTTTCTTTTTCCTTTATTCTTATTCTTCTTTCTTATAAAAAAAAATTTCCAGATTGAAAAGAAATTTCATACTCTTTATAAAAACACCAAAAGGTTGTAGGAATTAAGAGAACTTTATTAATGAATTTTTATTTTTGTCTAAATAAACAAGAAAGATTGGTTTAACTAAAAAGTTAGGAGGAATAAGGAAAATAACTCATACCTTTTATTTAGCCTTAGTAGAATATGCATAAACCACACACACATGCTTGGGATTTAGAGACACTACTCTGAAAAAAGAAAAAAATGTTGGATAATTGTGCCTCAGGAAGCATGATTACTCACGCCCAAAAAAATTAATAAATATTATATAAATCTTGCTTTCGTGGCCTACACTATTGCATATCTGACCTGAGGGGTGTTTTTCCACCTGGTGCCCTAAAACCAGCTGCTTTGGGAGTCATCAGTTTGATATGTGTCACATGAGTAAAGAAGAAAGCCTAATGAAACCAAGAATAATAAATAAATATTAATAAAATTAAATGATATTCAAAGTTGAGTTGAAAAATCCCAAGCACATCACACTTACACATTATGCATATCTATCTAAAGCAAAATAATAGAATGAGTTAGAAGTATAAGATCCTTTCTAAATTTAAAAAAAATCATTATTTCTTCTTTTATGAAGGCTAAAGCATAAGAGGACTTATGAGGATTAAACCTAATTCTTACATCAATCGGTCATTTTTACTTAGATGATTAAAAGTTCTTTTTCATGACAGAATTTTTGCTAACAACTAACTACTTTTCTTTACTTACTGGATTTTGTCAGTGAAATCCGCTTAAAACCCTCAGGAGACAACACTCCTCCTCTAGGGGAAACCTAGAGGTTTAAAGGCTTGTTGCACATGCTCAGTTCAATCGCGTCACCTGCGAAAGTGGTGTAATAATTTCCTTATTTTTGTTTTGCTTGGGACGAGCAAAAAGATAAATGTGGGGGTGTGATTAGTTTCTAATTTTGCATAGTTTTCATCACATTCTCATATTTATTTGATGTAAAATTCTGCTAATAAAGTTTTGCTTCCTTAATCCTAGGTCCATGGTATGCAAATGAAGAAGAAGACCCTAAACCACCATTTAATAGGTGATTAAAGGCCTACCAAGTAGCCATTAACTTTAGGGAGGAGATTTTGTCAGCTCAGGGCATCATATCATGAATCCAGGAGATCCACCTGACGGGAGACTGACGGAACGACACCCAGAAGGAAGCCAAGTGCGTGCTTCCCCAGTATTGGCACAGAAACGTGGCCTAGGCCGCGTTTCTATGGCAATACTGGCGCGCGCGCGCTCGGGCTTTGGGGCATGGGTCACCCTCCTGATGCCATTTCCCTGGTGCCTATAAATACCCCCAGAGGTCTTCAGTTGGAGATATCCAGAGAAGAAAGTTATATTTTGTTGCTTTATTAGGAGTTGTAGTTGTTTTAGTTTTCTTCTTCTTCTAGTTTTAGTTTTAGCCATTAGAGTGAAAGAGAGAGTGTACTAGTTGTATCTGAAGGGTGACAAGCTAATACAAGTAACTACTTCTTTTCTTCTTTCCATTTATTTGTCTTTGCCATTTACTTTTACTTCCTTATTGTAGTGTAACTTCCTTCCTCTTCACTTCTTTTATTTTGTTTTCTTGTAGTGTAACTCACTTTCTCTTTACCCTTTTCTTTTGTTGTTTCTTTTACTACCATGTCTAACTAACTCTTTCATAATATGGCTAACTAACTACTAACCCACTAATCTCTAACAACTTGCTTGATAAACCCAAATGAGTCAATAGTGTCAACTAAGCTTTATGCAAACGAGAGCTATGGCATCTTAAGACGAGGGTTCTAACTCTAACATACCTATAAGTATTACTTTGTTATATTTCTTGCTTAAAGGTTTTTGATGATCTATGAGTTGTGTACTTTACTTGTTGTTGTAAGTTAGAGTTTTTCCTTTTAACTTTGCCGATACCATTAGTGCACTTATGTCTTCCTTTATTCTCGCCTTTTATTGGATCTTGATTAGGGAATGTTCAAGTTTTTTTCGTGTTAAGCTAAGTTATAGGAAGAACTTTCACTCGATTTCCACGTGAATAGTTCCTATGCATAAGGGTTATGCTTGTCTATGATCCATCATGAGGCTACATCTTCAAGAAGATAGGGATTAGTGGGAACAATTAGTAGGAAGTTAGCCATGTGCTTTACCATCTAGAAAAATCACTTTTACAACCACCAAATCATTTTAAAACAATTTTGAAACCAACTTGTTTTCATTTTCCAATTCTATATTTTGAAATAAAGAACTTTCTCTTTTCTTGAACAAAGAAGCCGCATCAAGGTTTTATCGCTCTCCCTCCTTGTTGATACAACCCGTATAGCCACTTTGCTACTACGGAAGAATCACAAAAGTAGTAATATCGACCCACACTCTTTTTACTTATTCTTGTAATTGCTTTTTAACGATCAATGCACTAGAATCAAAAAAATACCAGAATAAGGTGAGAGCAAACCATATCTGTCCTGCCGCTACGTTACTAGTCTACTCATATCTTAAGTTGGTATAAAGACTACGACTAGAATAGTGAAAAATAGAGGGGATTCAGGAATCAAAGGAAGGATAATAAAAAGAAATAGATAACTCTGCATTTGTAGTTGGATTGTATAATCAGGACTCATGCATTCTAGTTGCAAATTTCTTTACTATTAATTTGCTGAGTGATTATACTGAGGATGTGAGAGCCTGGGCTCTGATACTATCTTGTAACGCCCCGATCCCGCGGGTACAGAGACATTGCTGCGATATATATACGTAGGTTAAAAATACCCTCACATATATAAGCTAAGCATCAATACAGGCAGGAATTAAAGTATGAAAGTACGTGGTGCATTATACATTTCAATATATGAGTACAATTATAAAGTTATCGCAGGATGTGACATAATATTATAAGAATACTACATCACCAATAGGCGCAAATACGAGAATACAAAAAGATATGCAATTATGAACATTACAAAAGATACTCACAAGTTACAAAAGAAAAAATCGAGAGACGAGCAGGGGGCCTAGAAGGATAGGGCTCTAGACGGTTAACTGCTGATCCACTATACTTTCGCTGCGCCACTCTAATCAACTAGATGTCCATCACGGTCCAAGCTCCAATATTTGGACATGCAGATACAGGGGAGTCAGAAACTTCCCAACGAGTGGTGTGATGAATGCCAAGTGACGTGTATGGATCAGTGCACGTGTAACGATAAATCCGAATCAAAAGCATGCAATGAAAATCATGTCGTGAGCATACACACCCGAACATGAAAGAGGCATCAAGTGATGAGATGTATAGAAGCGACAAAACTAGTTGTACGGGCTCAGTAGATAGATTCATGAGATTGATACTTCAAGGGGATAACCCAAACAAGAAACCCTTGTCCATATAGCATATACCTCATGTATCCAGCAACTTAGTACGCATAATCTGAGTTATCCACAATAACAGCTAAATAGAACAGTATGAATCATTAGGAAATAGTAATCATACAGTAATTAAAGAATCCATATAAAGCCATGAATAAGTAAGTCAGGAGATTAGGCAATAAGTGTAATATCAGGTAAGAGACAGGCTCTGTACAATATGATTATAGCAGGAGATCAGTGGAGTAGTACACAGGTAGTAAAACCAAAAATATATAATATAATAAGAATAAAACTGAAAATCTAAATTAAAACTCGATGAAAGCAAATATGGCAGAACCAACAGTACAATCCAGATTATGGCTTCATAAGATAAGTACGTCAGAGGAATAATCCAAATAAGGAAACCCACATCTATATATCATATATATCACTTCATCGTAATCCGAATGTATACAACCCGAATTGCAAAACAGCATGATGAATTATTGATTAGCATCTTATTATTATTACTCGTCCTACCCATATATCTAGGATATGCCCTACCATCCCAATATACATACATCTATATATGAGTAAACCGAGGTTGTTATTGGAAACTTATAATGAAATAATGGGTTATGCTTACAGTGGGTCTTGTACATACCTAGGACCACGACCCAAGATTTTCTAGAGCTGACACGGAACCTGCAGCTAGGCAAATAGGAGGTGGTCTTATATTATGCCCATTCGGAATGTAACAAGAGGTAGGGAGTCAGCGCTCCCCTCGAAACACCTGGAGGCCCTCAGAAAGAATCGAAAGTTAGAGTTGCATAACATACCTCATACCTCTGTAAACATATTTACCACTTGAATTCCATCTGTTTCTCCCTTATCCGAGTAGGTTGTCTTTTTAATATTGTTCATTATGTAATTATCAATTTACGAGAATGGCAGGAGCAGGACAAGTTCAGGAGTACATAAGTACTAGAAATACAAGTCATTGTATATAATACAGGATATTAAGACAGGATTCTTGTAAATGTGATAATCACAGGTCAAGTAGTCATGTATCTGGTGGCAAGTGATAAGTGATATCAAACAGGTGTCAGGTGATAGCATGCATGAGTCAGGTGTTAAATAATGGCATGTCGAGTATAAGCATAGTAAATATCACTATCACATGTCTCAATGCAAAAAAATAGTACCGATACAAGGGATCAATATGAATACAGGAAAATGACAACGATACAGGAGATTGGTACGAATACAGGAAGACGAAACAGTTGAAAAGTAGTTAAAAAAAAGTTTCAAACTCTTCACAACCATGAAGAAAAGAATAATAGTTTGTTAAGAAGGTAAGCGGGCAAGCAAGTGATTCATCCAAGTGGAGCTAAACAATGTTGGAGCAAAGCTAATGTACAACACTAAATGCTATCACGCTTAGCGTGGTTACTGCTCGTGGTACAGCTAAACGCACATGGGTGGGCGAGTGTATGAACGCTATGCTATCACGTGCATCGAAGCTACGTTCATGGTGTAACTATGCTCGAATGGAGTAGCAGCAAGGTGTTGAACGCTAGGTCCGCATACCAGGCGAAGCTAATTGAATGGAGCTAAGCCAATAAAAAACTACAAAGAGGTTAAACCTAAAGATTATAGTAAAAAACGCATAGCGGCTAGACCCGAAGGATGAGCCCGGAGGCTAGGGAAGAATAATTGCACAAGTTGTTAGTACCATAGTACAATCTACACTATTACAGTCATTAGTCCATAAAATACAAATACATGGCACCGATACAATCATACAGTCTCAAAAATACAACACAATTCTCAGAAAGTACAATAAAAACACCCGTCAAAACGGGATACCTAGTAAAGCGAGAACACTAGCCTAAAATTATGGAAACGTAGTGAAATCCTAGAATTCCAAATAACTAACGCGTGAGCACATTCAATATAATAAAATATATGTAATAAAATTTGTATAGAAAGAGAGAGAATGAGCATGAGAGAGAAAATACGGAGGTGGTCGGACGAGGGGGTGAGCTCTGCGTCCAGTAACCCCAGAGAAGAAAGAGAGATAGACAGAGAATTAGTGAAAGAGATAGAGGGAGCAAGAAAGGAAAGAGAGGGAGATGTGAGAGAGAGGGATAGAGAGATATACGATTGAGAGAGCACAAGAGGGAAAAGGAAAGATAGACAAGGAGAGAGAAAGAGAGAACGAGAGGGACTGAGAGAAAGATAGGATGTTGAGCAAAGAAGAAAGAAAAGAAAGAAGGAAAGAAAGAAAGAAAGAAAGAAAGAAGGTAAGATAAGAGAAGGGAAGGGAAGAGAAAGAAGAAGAGGGGAGCTAGCCAGGCGGCACAGCGACCTGAGGTCGGCCGGCGGTGGCGGGCAGAGGGCCGGTGACCCTCAGGCAAGGGAGGAAAGGAGGAGAAGGTGGTGGTGCAAGTAGTGGTGGAGGTGGTGGAAATGGGTATTATCGAACTTGGGTCTCAAAAAATGAGGAGTGTCTAGAATGGATGAGTTCGCTGAAGGAGAGAGTTTGGTGAAGGTGGTGGTGGACAAATGGTTCATGCGGTGGAGAAAGTGGTGGTGGAAATGGTTTTCTTTGGTGATGGTGGTGATGGGATTGAGTTGGTGAAGGAGATGGTGTATGGATTTATTAGAGAGTGAGAAAGGGAGGAGATGGTTATCACCGACCTAAGTGTCGGCCAAGAGAAGAGGACGTAGGCCGCTGGGTTGGCTGGTTTTATAGAAAAAGAAAAAAAGAAGAATGTAAAAAATGATAGAGGAAAGGGGGGAGAGAGAGGTACTTATATAACATGTGTGTGTGTGTGTGTGTGTTTGAGGATTGGTTTAATGAGGCCTACATCCCATGTAAACTAGGCCGCGTCCAGCCTTAATGAGCCCAGACACAGAGGTCAGCTATGCATTGGAGTGAGAATGAAGTGACTCGCGTTTGAAAGAGGAGAGAGAATTAATGGAATAATCTAAGTGATTAAGATTGATTTAGAGGGGCATTAAATGAGAGAGAGAAGAAGATGTGCCCCGCATATTTCACAGGTGAGTCCACATTTGGCTCTAGCTAGGTCTGCGTCTGGCTGAGGGTGAGGGTTGCGTTCAGCAGAGGGGAGAGAGAGAGGTCAGTGGGAGCAGACATAAAAGGGGGGATTTTGTATAGTGGAGAAATTTAGGAGAAAGAAAAGAAAGAAAAGAAAGAAATGGATAGAAAGGAAAAGAATAAGTGGAGGGGAAAATGGAAGAGAGAAAAATAGTAAAGAAAAATATCTGGTTAAAATCCCAGAATCTGGGAAAACGCCAAAAACACTGGAAAAGCCTGAAAAATGAAGTAACTCGGAACAATTCTCAAAAATTCTCAAAAATAATCAATATTATGTTAAAGCACATGATAAAATCAGATTCAAAAAATTCAATCTCATTTTCAAATTAAAAATCGTGGAATCAACCAACGATACCGGTCGACACCAAATCTGGTCGAATTCCAATAAATTAAGAAAAAACTCCAAAAATACATTTACATAGAAAATATGATTTTAGGGGATAATATAAAAGTAGTTTCTAAAAATTCAGTTCTGTTTGTAATTTAAAAATCTAAGAATTCGATCAACGACACCGGTTTTGAAGATTTACAATTTAATTTTGAAAAATTTAAGGAAATCATAAAAATTCTAAAATATTAGAAAATGATATTTGAAACTGAAATCAATCAAATTTGACTAGTAGAAATGTCAAATCGATCAATATACTGAGATCGGGTCCTTAGTTCAGACTCGAGTTGATTCTAAATTCAAGAATTTGGATCCAAATACTAAATGATAATATAAATAATCATAAAAAAAAATAAACACGAAGTTAAATTTAAAGAATACGATCAAAAAGTCAGAATACATATCTAAGTACGTATTTTGGGAATGGGGTGTTCCAAACTTCCTCAACTGGCTTTTGATATTCAAACTTTTCAAATTAATTTAAGTGAATTGATGGAATGAACTCAATAGGCATCTCGAAGGAATGAATAGACATGTCAATATGGTAATCAATCTGCTCTTCAGATTTCAAAGTTTGAAGTTTGTTCATTGATAGAAATGAATATCCTCTTGAATTGAAGTGGTTTGAATCGGTATAGGCTCAGGAACAAGTTGAGTAGAAAGGGAATCTTTCTTTTGCCCACTTGTTGACTTGCTTGCTTGCCTATCGAGCTGGTCATTAATGTCATTAAGCACTTGCATACAAGTTTTAAAAGTTGATAGAATTCTTGAACTTGATATGAACTTGGGGTTAAATAGACTAATTGAGATGAGTCATTATCTAATCAGAGTGCACTTTCATGCGAGCGCATAACTCAAGTATCTATTGATTGGTTTCAAGCATGGATTTCATAGACTGCTGCATGGATTTTAAACTTTTCTCTAATGTGCTCTTCAGTTCCTCGTGCTCATATCAAAACCCCAAGATGGAGGTGATGGCTCAGTGTAGGACTAATTGGATTGAGAATTTGTATATGATTGGTCTCATACAGAGTCATAATAATTTCAACACCCTGAATTGAAATCTGATGATAAGGTTCACACGTAGGTCCTTGAAAAATAAAGTTAAAATTATTTTGACATTCGAATGCCCTATCAAAGAACACTATTCTAAAAGATGAGATGAATTATAGTAGTGATGGAGCCGAATGGGAGAATAAGATGTAAAAGATGGGACAATGGGTTGGATGTAGTCATGAAAGCTTGGAAGAGAGGTTGGTGAATGTAAAGGAGGGTCTGACCTAGCGATGCAAAATGGAACAAGCCAGACTGGGTCTGTTCTGAGTCAGAATGGGCTCGTCCTGGGCTAGGCGGGTTAAAGATTGGGCCGGGCCAAGCCCGGACCCGCCACAAATCTCGAACGGCCTGGCCCGGGGCCACCCGCATATCCCGAACGACTCGGCTCTGGCCCGGACCCCTAAGGGGAACTCGGGTACGGCCCAGAGACCGGACCAGGCCGGGCCGAGTTTTTTATAAAAAATAAAAAAATGTATTATACTTCTAAGAAATTCTAAAAATTTCCCATAATTTTGGACAAAATTAATACAAGTTGTAAAATGCTAATGTAATTTTTTTATTAACAATTCAATAGATTGAATAAATTGATACAAAAACAAATGAATAATATAAATAGAAAAATAAAATTACAAATGTAGTATATAGATTGAATTGAACTTTAAATTGATACAAATACAAACACAAAAGGTATTCATTTCTTCACTTATCTTTTGGAGAGTCTTCAATGATTTCATCTACTATTTTATTTTGGCTTCTCGTCTCTACATCGAGCCACCTTTCTAACTCCATTAATAGTTTTTTAAAAAAAATTCAAATCGCAAAATTTTCCTCTGCCATGAAAGCTGCTACTTCAGCTGTGGAAGTAGAAGGTGGATTAGAAGATGGATCAGTAGAAGCAATAAAACCGTGGAGGCTGTTTCGGGTTGTGTGAATGGAAATATTGGAGTGTCAGGTAAAGACAAATGCAAATCATATCATTTTTGACTATTTAAATCTAAAGCATTATATCTAGAAGAAGAAGGATTATTAAGCTTGTTGAGAAAGAGTGTGTCCATTTCTAAGTTAAAATTGATAAGAATATAAATACAAAAATGTTACAGAGCTTGAGAGAGCTTGAGGAACTTGAGAACTTGAGAGAGCTGAAGCCTTGAGAGAGCTTGAGCACTTGAAGAACTTGAGGGAGCTTGAGGGGACTTGAAAACATAAGAGAGCTTGAGGGAGATTGAGAAAGTTAGATCATTTAAGAACTTGAGAGTTTTAACACTAAGAATTTAAGAGATTTTTTAGATATTTTTAGGGATTTTTTTGGTGATAAAATGAAGTGGTGATTTTTCATTAAAAGTGCATATTTTTAGTCACATTTTATATTTATTTTTTTTTATAAAGCACTGCTATTTAATCGTTTTATTGTTTAGTAATGTGTAGGCCTCAAAGAAAAGAAAAGAGCCCAAAGAAGCCCACAAGTTAAAGAGAAGCCCAAGAGTCTATCAAGCCCAAGTTAAATAAAAATTTATTCTATCCTAATTCGAGATAAAGAAGAAAGTTAATTTAAATTAAGTTGCTTGATCCCTAAGTCATAGATAAAAGAGTTCAAGTTTAAAATTCGGATTTATTGATAACTTGTTTCCTAAGCTATCTAGGAAATAAGATTATTTAAATTTCAGAATTCAAATAAGGATTTAAGGATAGGTCTTCAGATGGATGGACAAAATAAAGCCATGCACCAAAGCGCGTGCGCTGACCCTTCAAAGTGCTGTGTTTTCTCATTTTTTGCCGCGAAAATGCCACATTTCTATGGCTGCGTATGTGGAAATTTGAGAGTATTCTATTGGGACTCTATTATGAGAATCCCCTATAAATATCCTTGAAGAGCAATAGAGGAGATCATCTCTGAGAATCAAATTTAGGGTTTTCTTTAAATCATCTTTTCTTTTCGAATTTTCATTGTATTTTCTAATTTTTTACCTTGAAGAAGATTTGTAAAGAAAAGAAAGCTTTTGTATAGGATTGATGACAAATTCAATAGAAGTTTTATTTTCTTCCGTATCACTTTTTGCTATTTTTATTTGTGCTCTTCAATCTAGTTTACTTTCTTTTTATGCAACTTTTAAATACCATGCTTAATTTCTCCATGAATATGAGTAACTAATTCTCTCGTAACCTGTTAATCTCTCCACCAACTAAAGCCTAGCTCTATAAGATAGATTAATGAACTCTATGCCTATTTGAAACCCTAGGATCAGTTAATAATTCTTAAAAATTAGTGATCAATGAAGTTAAACTAATTTTGGGTATACTATTTAATGATTATTCATGATTTATACTTAGATAATTTGATAGCTTAATGTTAAGTCTAAAACAGCTTTTCTTATGCTATACTTTAAGACTTTGATAAACTAATATTTAATTTTATTTAGTATACTATATCAGGGTTTACTTTCTATCTTACTTTCTGACTTGAGTTTGAAGCAACACTCTAGGATTAATCTTTATAGGTTCAACATGATATTTTTTCTTAATAGACTAGTGCTTGGTTGTGGTAGATGATTAGTGGGCTATAATCTCTCTTTCTATTTAAATCAACTCTTTTATAACTATCATCTTTTCTTTTCAAGTTTTACACAAAGAGAACGTAACAAAAAGCTTGCATCGTATCTCTCCCTGCAGATCGACCTGTTTAGCTCTTGCTATAGCAGATAATTGCGAGAAAATAGAGAAAACTCTTAACCTTAACTTTTACTTTTTATACTTTTTTCTGTCAATCAAAATTTGGCGTCGTTGTTGGGAGGAAACAATATAGTTATTTTTTACTAAACCTTTATTATCTCTATTTTTTCTGCAAATTTGGAGAATCGTAAAATAAATTGCACTAAAGGACATATAAGTAGTTATGGGACTCTGTATTTTTAGCAGAGCCCCTAAACCCTCAACATGGCTGCGCAAACGCGGCAAAAGCCGCGTAAATGCGGTACTGACTTGTTTTTATGCAGGGCTGCTTGGAATTGCATAAATTCTTTACCGCAATTGATAGTTTCTCTGTTTGATAACCCTACATATTTTAATAAATTAATAGTAACCCATTAGTTGATTAACTTAAAAAACTATTTAGACTCTTACATTGTAAGCATGTGTCTATTTAAATTTTTTATTTTTTATTGAAGAGTGTGGAGACCAGGTATGTTCACATTACATATAGACTAGGAAGCACCCTTCGCTGATTTATAACTTTTAGGTGAATTCTTTTCTATTTGTCTGTACACGCGCACTAATACATCTTAAGGGCAAAGCCCATAAACAACATAAGGTAGGGATGCAATTACCCTTCTTTGACCCACAAACCATCTTCTTGCACTTACAACCTAACCCTAATTTAAAATTAACTAAACATTAGCCTAAGGATTAATCAAACTCACTAGGAGATTGACTAAAGAAGAAAATGTTAAAAATTAACTCTTACCAAATCGGTGACTAGATAGGGGATTGAGAGGCGAAACCTTGAAGGTAGATGATTATGCCCATCTTGACGGATACATCTCACCAATCTTGCCACTTTCCTGGACGATTAACTTGTGGTTAAGGTCTACAATATACCTCCCGCAGATAATCTAAAGTTAGGAGTCGCCTAGGTCTAAGTTTACCCTAGAATAGGATCGATTGATTTTTATTTTCTTTTTTTATTTGTGAATTGGTTTGAATGATTGTACATGCAAGTGTGGTCGAGAGACCCGATTACATCTAGATTAATTAAGACTAAATCACCACCTCATCTTAACAAAATCATGACACAACCGATATCGCTAGAGGATTAGATCTATCCTATTAAGATATAACTTCCATCTTGCATTCAGCTTCCCAAAGATGAAAGCAAAAGCTTTGAGATAAAATTATAATTAATTAACATTCTCACTAAATACCATGGTTTAGAGTCTGAGGATGCATACTTCTTCATAAAAAATTTTGAAAAGGTATCCCTCATGATGAGGATACCACAGTTAGGAGATGATGCAATAAGGTTACATTTTGTACCTTTCGTCGTCAAGGACCTATCCAAGAAATGGTTATACAGTTTAGCAAAAAATTCTATCACATCATGGGACATTTTCATTAAAGCCTTCTTAAAAAGTTCTACCTTATTAATAAGACCGCTCTTATGAGGAAAAATATAATGCAGTGCAAGTAAGAACCTAACGAACCATTTAAGAAATATTTCGAACATTTCAAAGACCTTCTCTAATGCCCTCATCATGGCGTAGACAAGTGGCGGGTATATCAAATCCTCTATGATGGTCGAGATCATCAAAATAGGACTCTCCTAAAAATCATGAGCCAAGGGAGATTCTTGAAAGTAGATGAACATGAAGGGTAAAAGATATATGAGGACCTAGCGGAAAAAGCCCCTCCAATGGGAACCTCCCCCTGAAGAGTCTAGGAATTCCAACTCAATCTCTTCGAGAAGAGGTCCCCATTCAATAGAGGACTCTATAGCAACTGAGGTTAAATTAAATAACATTATGCGAAGGCTAGAAGCCATAAAGCTTAGGAATCCTGTTTCTATGAACCAAACAGCCAAATATCACCTGCAAGCTATACTTACTGTCAATCTATGAACCATATGTTCGAAGAGTGTTCCGTGTTCATGGCTCATCAAATGTTGCCCATGTTGGCCCAATGGCCTTCCACTCTAGTTTTGATGATGATCAACACTCATGGAGTTATGTTTACTAATATTCTTGTGTTTCTAAGTTTCAGATCATTATCAGGATATTAGGTTGGTGATTAGCTTCAACAAGATGATTAGAAGCTATTCATGGTGATTCCGGTGCCAAAGCTTAAAGATCATACCTTTGCACTTGGAGAATCACGGAGTTTTGGAGCAAGTCTACTTGAAGATGAAGATCGTCAAGAAGACTTAGGTATCTAGTTTAGAGTTTGAGTTTTAGATCCATTTGTAAAGCTTAGTTTAGTTGATATGCTCAAGTGAACACAAATCACACACGTTTTATGATTGAGTTTTGTTTTCATGAATAGTTTATCAAAACAAGTTTAAATTGATATATGTATAGTTGCTTCATTCTATACATGCATGCTTAATTTTTTAAACAAACCTATTTGACTATCCTATTCATGTTTTGAAAAATTCTAGTTTGATAAAATACAAGTTTTGTTTTGATAAAATAGGCAAGACACAAAAATGAATTGATATGATTGATATATGTCTTGAAATTTTTATCACAAGTTTGGTTATCAAAGTAAAATGATAAAACAAGTTTTAGAAAAACATATTTTTAGAAAAAACAGTTTTTATTGTGATTAAAACTATTTTTAGATTTACTGTGAATTTATGGGATTTTTATTGAGTGAAAAGACCTATTTTCAAATCCCGTATCTGTGCAGATCTGCACTGTGCCTGCCAGGCCAGTTCGGTCGACCGGACCGGTCGACCGCACCATGTGGCCGGTCGACCGGTCGGTCGACCGATGTGCACAGACGTGCACGCTGGCTACACATTGTAGTCGGTCGACCGGACCGGTCGACCGAGTTGAGAGTTCAACTCTCAGGATGTTTCAGTCGACCGGGCCGGTCGACCGCTATTGCCCAACGGTCACATTTTTGACCGTTGGCGGTCGACCGGACCGGTCGACCGGCAGTCTGTCAGACTGCCAACTCAGCCTAACGGCTAGTTTTGTATAGGGGCTATATAAACCCCATCTCTTTGGGGATTTTGGCCAAGTTTTTAAGGAGAAAAATTTCTGGTTTCTAGAGGTTTTAAAACAAGTTTCAAAAGTGTTTGGGGCTTTAATTCTTCAATCTTTATTGTTTTAGGTTTTGGAAAAATCAAAGAAAAGAATATTTTGGGAGATTTGTCTTGGTTTTCATTCTATATCTTTGGAAGGATTTTCCCAAGTGATTTTCTTTGTTGCTAGTTTTCCAAACACCTAGTTCTCCACACTTGAGCTATCTTCTATCCTAAACTATTAGGATCTTGTTTTTGTGGAAAAAGATAAGAGAAAAGGAAAGAGAAGTGTTTGAGGTTGTTTGTTGTAAACCTCATTGTTGTAAACACCCTTATATTTGTGAATCCCTCTTCGGTAGAGGTGATCGGGTGATTGTGTTGTGGATCCCTCTTAGGTAGAGGTGATAGAGTTTGGTTGTGAGCCTCTTCGGTAGAGGTGTGTGGATTGGTTGTTGTATTGGCTACGGGCCTTACCCCTCGGTTGTGAGGTGATTGTTTGAGAGAGGAGTTTGGTACTCCTAGTATTGTAAGAAATCCTCTTCGGTAGAGGTTCCCTCGGTGGGAGTTGAGATAGTGGAAATCCTACACGGTGGTGTAGGCGGGGATGTAGAGCAAGGTGCTCGAACCTCGAAACAAATCTTGGTGTTTGCGATTGCTCCCATTGTCTCTCTAACTCTCTCTCATTTACTTTGTGCAAAGCATCATACTTCATATCATACCATATTTGCTTGTGTTGTGCATAATTCATATTGCCATATCATATATTGCTTGTGGTGCCTTGCATCTCTTATTGTCATATCTATTATATGCTTGGCTTGCTTGTGTGTGTGCATCACTTATACTCATCCAACAAGAGCTTCACATAGCACCTCAACCATATCTAGGGGAATCAAGAGGAGTTAGTCCAGAGCCTCGCAAGGGGAATTCGGTTACACTTGGTGGATTGTATTAAGTGTGTTGCAAGATTTGCATTAGCTTCCGCATTTAGCGCACTTAGTTTGCATTTAGTTTCTTAGATTAGCACTTACACCTATTCACCCCCCTCTAGGTGTTTTTCAATTGGTATCAGAGCTAGTGCTCCTGATACTTAGGCTTAACATCCTAGGAGTGATCCTTTGATTGCTAATCTTATTGCATTTGTTTGCTTGATTGCACACATATAGTTTACCATGGACTTCGTGACCCCACCTAGCTATGATCCTTCCAACATTAATATTTGGAAGTATAGGATGTCCATGTACCTAAAGACCCTAGGTTTGCATGTTTCCTTGCGGCCACCAAGAGATGTTATCTTGGTGATTGCAATCATATAGGGGCCAATGCACAAGCCCTAGAGGCCATTAGAAGCACTTTACCGAAAGAATATCTTTTACGTGTTTCTAATCTTGATTCCTCTTTTGCAGTGTGGAACAAGTTGACAACAACCACCAACACCTCCAAGCTTCAATTGCAAATCCAGAAGAGGAATCTAGTGGAGAATCCAACTCTCAATGCTTCATGGTCCAAGGAATGACTCCTTGAGGTACACTCGGAAACTCCATTAGATAGTGATGATGATGCTAGTTCTTCAAATAATCATATTGATGCCCATGCTTTGAATGAAGAACTTTCTATTGTTTGTGAAAAACTAATAGAAAAATATAAGATCTTGAAAAAGAAAAGTCTAGAAATTGAAAAAGAAAATATGTGTTTGCATTCTAGACTTGATTGTGTTTTGCAAGAAAAGGTTGAGGTCTATAATGAAAGGGATTCATTGAGATCTCAATTGGAACTTGCTTTAAAAGAAAATAAATTTTTAAAGTCTAAAAATGATTGTGAAACTCTTTGAAGAAAAATGAAAATTTATCTTCTAAAGTTGATTTTGTTTTAAAAGAGAATGTTGCTTTGAAAAACAAAATAATTTCTATTTCAAATGATTTGGATGCATGTTTAAAGAAAAATGTTTCTTTTCAAAATAAGATTGATGCACATGTTTGCCATGCTAGTGTAGCTTCTTCATCTAGTCTACCTAATGCATGTACCTCTTCTTCTAAGATTAATGATGATATTTGCATGTTAAAGAAGAAGGTAGATTGTTTGGGCTCCACTATGAGCCAATGTGCCATGAACCACTCACGGTTGGAAACCTTGGTTCGAAAGAAACAAGTTCCATCCTTTATGCATGCACACCCTCCACGGCATACACATGCTCCTCACGGACACCATCACACCATGTATGCTCATGTGTACACTTGTACACATTGTGGTCGTAAGGGCCATCTTGCTAAATTTGTTATGATAGATTAAATGTTTCAAATTTAGCAAAGAAATTTGTTTGGGTTAGAGAAGGGACTAACCCCATGGACCCAACAAGATGTGGGTACCAAAGACCACCCCTCCTATTTTTTATGTAGGTGTGGGCTCTCACATGACGTGAGAGTGATGACACCTTGGAGTGGATGCGTTCCGGACTTCATGGAAATCAAATTGGATGCATCACTTTCAAGGGAAGATTTGTGGAGATGACCACCATGTTTTGGAGACAAGGAGAGTTGCTTCTTCGGTTTTGGTAACAATCCTTTACTCCCATTTATTGTTTACATGCTTTCCATGTTTTAATGTTTATAGCATGTTTTTGATGTCTATGGATTAGTATGTTCATTCCATGTTTATTAGATCCTTGACATACATGTATAGTATTTGAGACACATATGCTTATATGAACCCATATTTAGTGTTCTCACTTTTGTTTAAGCTATAATGAACATCATGAATCTAATACATGTGAATTACATAGTAATCATGTTTTAGTTTTATCATGATGACTTTTATGTTTGTTTTGATGCTTCATGTTTTGAATATATGTTTAGATGTTGTTTTCATTAAGACTAGTTATATACTTGTACATAGAGTGGGCTACAAATAAATCTATATATGTTGAGCTTGATTGCTTATTTGAACCCATTAGATGTGCTAGTATAGTCTAGTTTTGATGATTCATACATTTCAAACTTGTATTCCATTTTTGGATTTGTTTTATGATTGTGTATTTCACTTCATGTATATGTTTGTATTGCCAAACCTTAAGATATACATGTATACCCCTTGAGTCATTTGCCCTTCATGCAAATCTATATTATGGACTCAAAGTGTGTTTAAGGGATATGTATGTATACTTCTTGTGTTGACAAATCATACATATACCTTGAAATGAAAATTGCTTTGATGAAAAATTTAGCCTTACATGTTTTCATGTTTATGTGTCAATATTTAACTTCATGTATATGTCCATCTTATCCAAACTATTGACTATACATGAGTATCCTTTTTGAGCCACGTGCCTTAATGCATATATCTTGTGGACTCTTTATGTTTTGGATATGTATGTATACATTAGTTTGTATTAGATATACATATGCCTTGAAGATTAGATAGTTTTGATGATTTCGTGTTTTAAGGATTAATTGAGCTTAATGAAAATATTTTTCATGATTATGATCTTCACATATTATTTGTACACTCATATCTATTGCTCATGTTTTGTTTCTCATGAGTTATGCTTTATTGGTTAGAGTGATGATTATCATGTGAATTTCATTTTTGTTTTATTCCTTGCTTGAAGGATTTCGTGCTAGTTAACAAGTTTTCCATTTAACTAGTTGCGGTGTTCTTCATCTTGGTAGTGATTTTCAAACAAAACTACATTTTTAAATCTATCTTTGAAAACCCCTACCTTCTAAGGGCGGTAGGATGGGAGATCATGTTCATGTATGCCCTAAATTGAAAATCTTTAAAACTTGAATTATGATTGGGTGGTAGATAATATGATGTATACACTTGAACTTATTGTTATGTCAATTGGTATCATTGAACTCTTTCAATTGGTATCATTTTGATCTTCTTGTATACTCATATATGTTTTGTATGTATGTATGCTTTTAAATTCCAAGTATATCAATTTCTATTGGTATCTATCTTTCATACATATATATGTCTGTGTTTATGCTAGTGCTTGAGTTTCAATTTTGTTTAAATTGATTACTTTTAAATTGTTATCAAGACTATGCATGTCTTTAGTTTGTTTTTCATAAAGGGGGAGAAAATTTAATTTTGTATTTCAATTGGTATTTGTACTCCCACACTTTATGATTAAAAGTTGTTATTTTAAACATATGATATCAACATCAAATTCTTAAAATGAACATGTTTCATGTTTATATGTTTTTATGTTTATATGTTTTTAAAATGAACAATTCTTATAATTGGTATCAATGTCTCTATGTAAAATCTTTTCAATTGGTAAAATATTTACAATTGGTATCATATTTAAGAAATTCAAAATTTGTTTTGGTCTCAAGATTTATGTTTAAGAATTCAAGATTTATGTTTAATTACAATTGGTATCTCATAGTTTTGATTTGTATTTCCTATATGCAAGGAGAGCTTAACATCTCTCTTACATATAGATTCATGTTGAGTATATTATAAATTGAGGAGCTTGACAACTCTTCTTTATATGATATACGTGTGTAGGGGGAGCTTCACATCTCCTCTTATGCATTACATAATATGTGTTATGTGAATTTGGGCTTGTCATCCTTTCTTCATGTAATGCATATGTGTAGGGAAGCTAACTTAGCGTCTTCCTCTTCATGAATGTATATAGCATATAACATTTATTGATCTTTGTTTATTGGTATCAAGATGCTTCATTGACATATTTTCAATTGATATCCAACTTGATAGTCACCCCTTATTGATTTCTTTTTTGTTTTAGACAAAAAGGGGGAGAACATTGTTTGCATTGTTTTGATTGACAAAAAGGGGAGAAAGATTTTTACCCTCATTTTATCTATGGTTTTGATTGTTTACCCCTTTGTTGATGATTGACAAAAAGGGGGAGAATTATTTGAGAGTTTAACATGCATATATAAAACTCAAATCCTTCTATGCATGATTGGTACATGTTTTTTTTTATATGCATGCTTATGTTTTATATGCATATATTATGTTTTAATCTCAAGAATATTAAGTTTAATTGATACATAGAGTTTGCTTTGTAATTGGTATCTAGAGCTTATTTATTTTTGGATATTCCATTTGATATCTAGAACCATTTATTGTTTATGCATGCATGTTTCATGTTTAATATTCATTGCATATATTTATTGTTTATCCTATGCATGAGTTAAGGGGGAGCTTCCTTGAAGCTTATCTTTAATCCATGCATATATAACTCCATGAGTTTTGTCATCATCAAAAAGGGGGAGATTGTTGGCCCAATGGCCTTCCACTCTAGTTTGATGATGATCAACACTCATGGAGTTATGTTTACTAATATTCTTGTGTTTCTAAGTTTCAGATCATTATCAGGATATTAGGTTGGTGATTAGCTTCAACAAGATGATTAGAAGCTATTCATGGTGATTCCGGTGCCAAAGCTTAAAGATCATACCTTTGCACTTGGAGAATCACGGAGTTTTGGAGCAAGTCTACTTGAAGATGAAGATCGTCAAGAAGACTTAGGTATCTAGTTTAGAGTTTGAGTTTTAGATCCATTTGTAAAGCTTAGTTTAGTTGATATGCTCAAGTGAACACAAATCACACACGTTTTATGATTGAGTTTTGTTTTCATGAATAGTTTATCAAAACAAGTTTAAATTGATATATGTATAGTTGCTTCATTCTATACATGCATGCTTAATTTTTTAAACAAACCTATTTTGACTATCCTATTCATATTTTGAAAAATTCTAGTTTGATAAAATACAAGTTTTGTTTTTGATAAAATTGGCAAGACATAAAAATGAATTGATATGATTGATATATGTCTTGAAATTTTTATCACAAGTTTGGTTATCAAAGTAAAATGATAAAACAAGTTTTAGAAAAACATATTTTTAGAAAAACAGTTTTTATTGTGATTAAAACTATTTTTAGATTTACTGTGAATTTATGGGATTTTTATTGAGTGAAAAGACCTATTTTCAAATCCCGTATCTGTGCAGATCTGCACTGTGCCTGCCAGGCCAGTTCGGTCGACCGGACCGGTCGACCGCACCATGTGGCCGGTCGACCGGGTCGGTCGACCGATGTGCACAGACGTGCACGCTGGCTACACATTGTAGTCGGTCGACCGGACCGGTCGACCGAGTTGAGAGTTCAACTCTCAGGATGTTTCGGTCGACCGGGCCGGTCGACCGCTATTGCCCAACGGTCACATTTTTGAACGTTGGCGGTCGACCGGACCGGTCGACCGGCAGTCTGTCAGACTGCCAACTCAGCCTAACGGCTAGTTTTGTATAGGGGCTATATAAACCCCATCTCTTTGGGGATTTTGGCCAAGTTTTTTAAGGTGAAAAATTTCTGGTTTCTAGAGGTTTTAAAACAAGTTTTCAAAAGTGTTGGGGCTTTAATTCTTCAATCTTTATTGTTTTAGGTTTTGGAAAAATCAAAGAAAAGAATATTTTGGGAGATTTGTCTTGGTTTTCATTCTATATCTTTTGGAAGGATTTTCCCAAGTGATTTTCTTTGTTGCTAGTTTTCCAAACACCTAGTTCTCCACACTTGAGCTATCTTCTATCCCAAACTATTAGGATCTTGTTTTTGTGGAAAAAGATAAGAGAAAAGGAAAGAGAAGTGTTTGAGGTTGTTTGTTGTAAACCTCATTGTTGTAAACACCCTTATATTTGTGAATCCCTCTTCGGTAGAGGTGATCGGGTGATTGTGTGTGGATCCCTCTTAGGTAGAGGTGATAGAGTTTGGTTGTGAGCCTCTTCGGTAGAGGTGTGTGGATTGGTTGTTGTATTGGCTACGGGCCTTACCCCTCGGTTGTGAGGTGGTTGTTTGAGAGAGGAGTTTGGTACTCCTAGTATTGTAAGAAATCCTCTTCGGTAGAGGTTCCCTCGGTGGGAGTTGAGATAGTGGAAATCCTACACGGTGGTGTAGGCGGGGATGTAGAGCAAGGTGCTCGAACCTCGAAACAAATCTTGGTGTTTGCGATTGCTCCCATTGTCTCTCTAACTCTCTCTCATTTACTTTGTGCAAAGCATCATACTTCATATCATACCATATTTGCTTGTGTTGTGCATAATTCATATTGCCATATCATATATTGCTTGTGTTGTGCCTTGCATCTCTTATTGTCATATCTATTATATGCTTGGCTTGCTTGTGTGTGTGCATCACTTATACTCATCCAACAAGAGCTTCACATAGCACCTCAACCCATATCTAGGGGAATCAAGAGGAGTTAGTCCAGAGCCTCGCAAGGGGAATTCGGCTACACTTGGTGGATTGTATTAAGTGTGTTGCAAGATTTGCATTAGCTTCCGCATTTAGCGCACTTAGTTTGCATTTAGTTTCTTAGATTAGCACTTACACCTATTCACCCACCCTCTAGGTGTTTTTCAATTGGTATCAGAGCTAGTGCTCCTGATACTTAGGCTTAACATCCTAGGAGTGATCCTTTGATTGCTAATCTTATTTGCATTTGTTTGCTTGATTGCACACATATAGTTTACCATGGACTTCATGACCCCACCTAGCTATGATCCTTCCAACATTGATATTTGGAAGTATAGGATGTCCATGTACCTAAAGACCCTAGGTTTGCATGTTTCCTTGCGGCCACCAAGAGATGTTATCTTGGTGATTGCAATCATATAGGGGCCAATGCACAAGCCCTAGAGGCCATTAGAAGCACTTTACCGAAAGAATATCTTTACGTGTTTCTAATCTTGATTCCGCTTTTGCAGTGTGGAACAAGTTGACAACAACCACCAACACCTCCAAGCTTCAATTGCAAATCCAAGAAGAGGAATCTAGTGGAGAATCCAACTCTCAATGCTTCATGGTCCAAGGGAATGACTCCCTTGAGGTACACTCGGAAACTCCATTAGATAGTGATGATGATGCTAGTTCTTCAAATGATCATATTGATGCCCATGCTTTGAATGAAGAACTTTCTATTGTTTGTGAAAAACTAATAGAAAAATATAAGATCTTGAAAAAGAAAAGTCTAGAAATTGAAAAAGAAAATATGTGTTTGCATTCTAGACTTGATTGTGTTTTGCAAGAAAAGGTTGAGGTCTATAATGAAAGGGATTCATTGAGATCTCAATTGGAACTTGCTTTAAAAGAAAATAAATTTTTAAAGTCTAAAAATGATTGTGAAACTCTTTTGAAGAAAAATGAAAATTTGTCTTCTAAAGTTGATTTTGTTTTAAAAGAGAATGTTGCTTTGAAAAACAAAATAATTTCTATTTCAAATGATTTGGATGCATGTTTAAAGAAAAATGTTTCTTTTCAAAATAAGATTGATGCACATGTTTGCCATGCTAGTGTAGCTTCTTCATCTAGTCTACCTAATGCATGTACCTCTTCTTCTAAGATTAATGATGATATTTGCATGTTAAAGAAGAAGGTAGATTGTTTGGGCTCCACTATGAGCCAATGTGCCATGAACCACTCACTGTTGGAAACCTTGGTTCGAAAGAAACAAGTTCCATCCTTTATGCATGCACACCCTCCACGGCATACACATGCTCCTCACGGACACCATCACACCATGTATGCCATGTGTACACTTGTACACATTGTGGTCGTAAGGGCCATCTTGCTAAATTTTGTTATGATAGATTAAATGTTTCAAATTTAGCAAAGAAATTTGTTTGGGTTAGAGAAGGGACTAACCCCCATGGACCCAACAAGATGTGGGTACCAAAGACCACCCCTCCTATTTTTGATGTAGGTGTGGGCTCTCACATGACGTGAGAGTGATGACACCTTGGAGTGGATGCGTTCCGGACTTCATGGAAATCAAATTGGATGCATCACTTTCAAGGGAAGATTTGGTGGAGATGACCACCATGTTTTGGAGACAAGGAGAGTTGCTTCTTCGGTTTTGGTAACAATCCTTTACTCCCATTTATTGTTTACATGCTTTCCATGTTTTAATGTTTATAGCATGTTTTTGATGTCTATGGATTAGTATGTTCATTCCATGTTTATTAGATCCTTGACATACATGTATAGTATTTGAGACACATATGCTTATATGAACCCATATTTAGTGTTCTCACTTTTGTTTAAGCTATAATGAACATCATGAATCTAATACATGTGAATTTACATAGTAATCATGTTTTAGTTTTATCATGATGACTTTTATATTTATTTTGATGCTTCATGTTTTGAATATATGTTAGATGTTTGTTTTCATTAAGACTAGTTATATACTTGTACATAGAGGGCTACAAATAAATCTATATATGTTGAGCTTGATTGCTTATTTGAACCCATTAGATGTGCTAGTATAGTCTAGTTTTGATGATTCATACATTTCAAACTTGTATTCCATTTTTGGATTTGTTTTATGATTGTGTATTTCACTTCATGTATATGTTTGTATTGCCAAACCTTAAGATATACAAGTATACCCCTTGAGTCATTTGCCCTTCATGCAAATCTATATTATGGACTCAAAGTGTGTTTAAGGGATATGTATGTATACTTCTTGTGTTGACAAATCATACATATACCTTGAAATGAAAATTGCTTTGATGAAAAATTTAGCCTTACATGTTTTCATGTTTATGTGTCAATATTTAACTTCATGTATATGTCCATCTTATCCAAACTATTGACTATACATGAGTATCCTTTTTGAGCCACGTGCCTTAATGCATATATCTTGTGGACTCTTTATGTTTTGGATATGTATGTATACATTAGTTTGTATTAGATATACATATGCCTGAAGATTAGATAGTTTTGATGATTTCGTGTTTTAAGGATTAATTGAGCTTAATGAAAATATTTTTCATGATTATGATCTTCACATATTATTTGTACACTCATATCTATTGCTCATGTTTTGTTTCTCATGAGTTATGCTTTATTGGTTAGAGTGATGATTATCATGTGAATTTCATTTTTGTTTATTCCTTGCTTGAAGGATTTCGTGCTAGTTAACAAGTTTTCCATTTAACTAGTTGCGGTGTTCTTCATCTTGGTAGTGATTTTCAAACAAAACTATATTTTTAAATCTATCTTTGAAAACCCCTACCTTCTAAGGGCGGTAGGATGGGAGATCATGTTCATGTATGCCCTAAATTGAAAATCTTTAAAACTTGAATTATGATTGGGTGGTAGATAATATGATGTATACACTTGAACTTATTGTTATGTCAATTGGTATCATTGAACTCTTTCAATTGGTATCATTTTGATCTTCTTGTATACTCATATATGTTGTATGTATGTATGCTTTTAAATTCCAAGTATATCAATTTCTATTGGTATCTATCTTTCATACATATATATGTCTGTGTTTATGCTAGTGCTTGAGTTTCAATTTTGTTTAAATTGATTACTTTAAATTGTTATCAAGACTATGCATGTCTTTAGTTTGTTTTTCATAAAGGGGGAGAAAATTTAATTTGTATTTCAATTGGTATTTGTACTCCCACACTTTATGATTAAAAGTTGTTATTTTAAACATATGATATCAACATCAAATTCTTAAAATGAACATGTTTCATGTTTATATGTTTTTATGTTTATATGTTTTAAAATGAACAATTCTTACAATTGGTATCAATGTCTCTATGTAAAATCTTTTCAATTGGTAAAATATTTACAATTGGTATCATATTAAGAAATTCAAAATTTGTTTTGGTCTCAAGATTTATGTTTAAGAATTCAAGATTTATGTTTAATTACAATGGTATCTCATATTTTGATTTGTATTTCCTATATGCAAGGAGAGCTTAACATCTCTCTTACATATAGATTCATGTTGAGTATATTATAAATTGAGGAGCTTGACAACTCTTCTTTATATGATATACGTGTGTAGGGGGAGCTTCACATCTCCTCTTATGCATTACATAATATGTGTTATGTGAATTTGGGCTTGTCATCCTTTCTTCATGTAATGCATATGTGTAGGGAAGCTAACTTAGCGTCTTCCTCTTCATGAATGTATATAGCATATAACATTTATTGATCTTTGTTTATTGGTATCAAGATGCTTCATTGACATATTTTCAATTGATATCCAACTTGATAGTCACCCTTATTGATTTTTTTTGTTTTAGACAAAAAGGGGGAGAACATTGTTTGCATTGTTTTGATTGACAAAAAGGGGAGAAAGATTTTTACCCCTCATTTTATCTATGGTTTTGATTGTTTACCCCTTTGTTGATGATTGACAAAAAGGGGGAGAATTATTTGAGAGTTTAACATGCATATATAAAAAACAAATCCTTCTATGCATGATTGGTACATGTTTTTTTTTTATATGCATGCTTATGTTTTATATGCATATATTATGTTTTAATCTCAAGAATATTAAGTTTAATTGATATATAGAGTTTGCTTTGTAATTGGTATCTAGAGCTTATTTTGTTTTGGATATTATTTGATATCCAGAACCATTTATTGTTTATGCATGCATGTTTCATGTTTAATATTCATTGCATATATTTATTGTTTATCCCTATGCATGAGTTAAGGGGGAGCTTCCTTGAAGCTTATCTTTAATCCATGCATATATAACTCCATGAGTTTTGTCATCATCAAAAAAGGGGGAGATTGTTGGCCCAATGGCCTTCCACTCTAGTTTTGATGATGATCAACACTCATGGAGTTATGTTTACTAATATTCTTGTGTTTCTAAGTTTCAGATCATTATCAGGATATTAGGTTGGTGATTAGCTTCAACAAGATGATTAGAAGCTATTCATGGTGATTCCGGTGCCAAAGCTTAAAAATCATACCTTTGCACTTGGAGAATCACGGAGTTTTGGAGCAAGTCTACTTGAAGATGAAGATCGTCAAGAAGACTTAGGTATCTAGTTTAGAGTTTGAGTTTTAGATCCATTTGTAAAGCTTAGTTTAGTTGATATGCTCAAGTGAACACAAATCACACACGTTTTATGATTGAGTTTTGGTTTTCATGAATAGTTTATCAAAACAAGTTTAAATTGATATATGTATAGTTGCTTCATTCTATACATGCATGCTTAATTTTTTAAACAAACCTATTTTGACTATCCTATTCATATTTTGAAAAATTCTAGTTTGATAAAATAAAGTTTTGTTTTTGATAAAATTGGCAAGACATAAAAATGAATTGATATGATTGATATATGTCTTGAAATTTTTATCACAAGTTTGGTTATCAAAGTAAAATGATAAAACAAGTTTTAGAAAAACATATTTTTAGAAAAACAGTTTTTATTGTGATTAAAACTATTTTTAGATTTACTGTGAATTTATGGGATTTTTATTGAGTGAAAAGACCTATTTTCAAATCCCGTATCTGTGCAGATCTGCACTGTGCCTGCCAGGCCAGTTCGGTCGACCGGACCGGTCGACCGCACCATGTGGCCGGTCGACCGGGTCGGTCGACCGATGTGCACAGACGTGCACGCTGGCTACACATTGTAGTCGGTCGACCGGACCGGTCGACCGAGTTGAGAGTTCAACTCTCAGGATGTTTCGGTCGACCGGGCCGGTCGACCGCTATTGCCCAACGGTCACATTTTTGACCGTTGGCGGTCGACCGGACCGGTCGACCGGCAGTCTGTCAGACTGCCAACTCAGCCTAACGGCTAGTTTTGTATAGGGGCTATATAAACCCCATCTCTTGGGGATTTTGGCCAAGTTTTTAAGGAGAAAAATTCTGGTTTCTAGAGGTTTTAAAACAAGTTTTCAAAAGTGTTTGGGCTTTAATTCTTCAATCTTTATTGTTTTAGGTTTTGGAAAAATCAAAGAAAAGAATATTTTGGGAGATTTGTCTTGGTTTTCATTCTATATCTTTTGGAAGGATTTTCCCAAGTGATTTTCTTTGTTGCTAGTTTTCCAAACACCTAGTTCTCCACACTTGAGCTATCTTCTATCCTAAACTATTAGGATCTTGTTTTTGTGGAAAAAGATAAGAGAAAAGGAAAGAGAAGTGTTTGAGGTTGTTTGTTGTAAACCTCATTGTTGTAAACACCCTTATATTTGTGAATCCCTCTTCGGTAGAGGTGATCGGGTGATTGTGTTGTGGATCCCTCTTAGGTAGAGGTGATAGAGTTTGGTTGTGAGCCTCTTCGGTAGAGGTGTGTGGATTGGTTGTTGTATTGGCTACGGGCCTTACCCCTCGGTTGTGAGGTGGTTGTTTGAGAGAGGAGTTTGGTACTCCTAGTATTGTAAGAAATCCTCTTCGGTAGAGGTTCCCTCGGTGGGAGTTGAGATAGTGGAAATCCTACACGGTGGTGTAGGCGGGGATGTAGAGCAAGGTGCTCGAACCTCGAAACAAATCTTGGTGTTTGCGATTGCTCCCATTGTCTCTCTAACTCTCTCTCATTTACTTTGTGCAAAGCATCATACTTCATATCATACCATATTTGCTTGTGTTGTGCATAATTCATATTGCCATATCATATATTGCTTGTGTTGTGCCTTGCATCTCTTATTGTCATATCTATTATATGCTTGGCTGCTTGTGTGTGTGCATCACTTATACTCATCCAACAAGAGCTTCACATAGCACCTCAACCCATATCTAGGGGAATCAAGAGGAGTTAGTCCAGAGCCTCGCAAGGGGAATTCGGCTACACTTGGTGGATTGTATTAAGTGTGTTGTAAGATTTGCATTAGCTTCCGCATTTAGCACACTTAGTTTGCATTTAGTTTCTTAGATTAGCACTTACACCTATTCACCCACCCTCTAGGTTTTTTCAATTGGTATCAGAGCTAGTGCTCCTGATACTTAGGCTTAACATCCTAGGAGTGATCCTTTGATTGCTAATCTTATTTGCATTTGTTTGCTTGATTGCACACATATAGTTTACCATGGACTTCATGACCCCACCTAGCTATGATCCTTCCAACATTGATATTTGGAAGTATAGGATGTCCATGTACCTAAAGACCCTAGGTTTGCATGTTTTCCTTGCGGCCACAAGAGATGTATCTTGGTGATTGCAATCATATAGGGGCCAATGCACAAGCCCTAGAGGCCATTAGAAGCACTTTACCGAAAGAATATCTTTACGTGTTTCTAATCTTGATTCCGCTTTTGCAGTGTGGAACAAGTTGACAACAACCACCAACACCTCCAAGCTTCAATTGCAAATCCAAGAAGAGGAATCTAGTGGAGAATCCAACTCTCAATGCTTCATGGTCCAAGGGAATGACTCCCTTGAGGTACACTCGGAAACTCCATTAGATAGTGATGATGATGCTAGTTCTTCAAATGATCATATTGATGCCCATGCTTTGAATGAAGAACTTTCTATTGTTTGTGAAAAACTAATAGAAAAATATAAGATCTTGAAAAAGAAAAGTCTAGAAATTGAAAAAGAAAATATGTGTTTGCATTCTAGACTTGATTGTGTTTTGCAAGAAAAGGTTGAGGTCTATAATGAAAGGATTCATTGAGATCTCAATTGGAACTTGCTTTAAAAGAAAATAAATTTTTAAAGTCTAAAAATGATTGTGAAACTCTTTTGAAGAAAAATGAAAATTTGTCTTCTAAAGTTGATTTGTTTTAAAAGAGAATGTTGCTTTGAAAAACAAAATAATTTCTATTTCAAATGATTTGGATGCATGTTTAAAGAAAAATGTTTCTTTTCAAAATAAGATTGATGCACATGTTTGCCATGCTAGTGTAGCTTCTTCATCTAGTCTACCTAATGCATGTACCTCTTCTTCTAAGATTAATGATGATATTTGCATGTTAAAGAAGAAGGTAGATTGTTTGGGCTCCACTATGAGCCAATGTGCCATGAACCACTCACTGTTGGAAACCTTGGTTCGAAAGAAACAAGTTCCATCCTTTATGCATGCACACCCTCCACGGCATACACATGCTCCTCACGGACACCATCACACCATGTATGCTCATGTGTACACTTGTACACATTGTGGTCGTAAGGGCCATCTTGCTAAATTTGTTATGATAGATTAAATGTTTCAAATTTAGCAAAGAAATTTGTTTGGGTTAGAGAAGGGACTAACCCCCATGGACCCAACAAGATGTGGGTACCAAAGACCACCCCTCCTATTTTTGATGTAGGTGTGGGCTCTCACATGACGTGAGAGTGATGACACCTTGGAGTGGATGCGTTCCGGACTTCATGGAAATCAAATTGGATGCATCACTTTCAAGGGAAGAGATTGGTGGAGATGACCACCATGTTTTGGAGACAAGGAGAGTTGCTTCTTCGGTTTTGGTAACAATCCTTTACTCCCATTTATGTTTACATGCTTTCCATGTTTTAATGTTTATAGCATGTTTTTGATGTCTATGGATTAGTATGTTCATTCCATGTTTATTAGATCCTTGACATACATGTATAGTATTTGAGACACATATGCTTATATGAACCCATATTTAGTGTTCTCACTTTTGTTTAAGCTATAATGAACATCATGAATCTAATACATGTGAATTTACATAGTAATCATGTTTTAGTTTTATCATGATGACTTTTATGTTATTTTGATGCTTCATGTTTTGAATATATGTTTAGATGTTTGTTTTCATTAAGACTAGTTATATACTTGTACATAGAGTGGGCTACAAATAAATCTATATATGTTGAGCTTGATTGCTTATTTGAACCCATTAGATGTGCTAGTATAGTCTAGTTTTGATGATTCATACATTTCAAACTTGTATTCCATTTTTGGATTTGTTTTATGATTGTGTATTTCACTTCATGTATATGTTTGTATTGCCAAACCTTAAGATATACATGTATACCCCTTGAGTCATTTGCCCTTCATGCAAATCTATATTATGGACTCAAAGTGTGTTTAAGGGATATGTATGTATACTTCTTGTGTTGACAAATCATACATATACCTTGAAATGAAAATTGCTTTGATGAAAAATTTAGCCTTACATGTTTTCATGTTTATGTGTCAATATTTAACTTCATGTATATGTCCATCTTATCCAAACTATTGACTATACATGAGTATCCTTTTTGAGCCACGTGCCTTAATGCATATATCTTGTGGACTCTTTATGTTTTGGATATGTATGTATACATTAGTTTGTATTAGATATACATATGCCTTGAAGATTAGATAGTTTTGATGATTTCGTGTTTTAAGGATTAATTGAGCTTAATGAAAATATTTTTCATGATTATGATCTTCACATATTATTTGTACACTCATATCTATTGCTCATGTTTTGTTTCTCATGAGTTATGCTTTATTGGTTAGAGTGATGATTATCATGTGAATTTCATTTTTGTTTATTCCTTGCTTGAAGGATTTCGTGCTAGTTAACAAGTTTTCCATTTAACTAGTTGCGGTGTTCTTCATCTTGGTAGTGATTTTCAAACAAAACTACATTTTTAAATCTATCTTTGAAAACCCCTACCTTCTAAGGGCGGTAGGATGGGAGATCATGTTCATGTATGCCCTAAATTGAAAATCTTTAAAACTTGAATTATGATTGGGTGGTAGATAATATGATGTATACACTTGAACTTATTGTTATGTCAATTGGTATCATTGAACTCTTTCAATTGGTATCATTTTGATCTTCTTGTATACTCATATATGTTTTGTATGTATGTATGCTTTTAAATTCCAAGTATATCAATTTCTATGGTATCTATCTTTCATACATATATATGTCTGTGTTTATGCTAGTGCTTGAGTTTCAATTTTGTTTAAATTGATTACTTTTAAATTGTTATCAAGACTATGCATGTCTTTAGTTTGTTTTTCATAAAGGGGGAGAAAATTTGATTTTGTATTTCAATTGGTATTTGTACTCCCACACTTTATGATTAAAAGTTGTTATTTTAAACATATGATATCAACATCAAATTCTTAAAATGAACATGTTTCATGTTTATATGTTTTTATGTTTATATGTTTTTAAAATGAACAATTCTTACAATTGGTATCAATGTCTCTATGTAAAATCTTTTCAATTGGTAAAATATTTACAATTGGTATCATATTTAAGAAATTCAAAATTGTTTTGGTCTCAAGATTTATGTTTAAGAATCAAGATTTATGTTTAATTACAATTGGTATCTCATAGTTTTGATTTGTATTTCCTATATGCAAGGAGAGCTTAACATCTCTCTTACATATAGATTCATGTTGAGTATATTATAAATTGAGGAGCTTGACAACTCTTCTTTATATGATATACGTGTGTAGGGGGAGCTTCACATCTCCTCTTATGCATTACATAATATGTGTTATGTGAATTTGGGCTTGTCATCCTTTCTTCATGTAATGCATATGTGTAGGGAAGCTAACTTAGCGTCTTCCTCTTCATGAATGTATATAGCATATAACATTTATTGATCTTTGTTATTGGTATCAAGATGTTTCATTGACATATTTTCAATTGATATCCAACTTGATAGTCACCCCTTATTGATTTTTTTTTTGTTTTAGACAAAAAGGGGGAGAACATTGTTTGCATTGTTTTGATTGACAAAAAGGGGGAGAAAGATTTTTACCCCTCATTTTATCTATGGTTTTGATTGTTTACCCCTTTGTTGATGATTGACAAAAAGGGGGAGAATTATTTGAGAGTTTAACATGCATATATAAACTCAAATCCTTCTATGCATGATTGGTACATGTTTTTTTTTATATGCATGCTTATGTTTTATATGCATATATTATGTTTTAATCTCAAGAATATTAAGTTTAATTGATATATAGAGTTTGCTTTGTAATTGGTATCTAGAGCTTATTTTGTTTTGGATATTCCATTTGATATCTAGAACCATTTATTGTTTATGCATGCATGTTTCATGTTTAATATTCATTGCATATATTTATTGTTTATCCCTATGCATGAGTTAAGGGGGAGCTTCCTTGAAGCTTATCTTTAATCCATGCATATATAACTCCATGAGTTTTGTCATCATCAAAAAGGGGGAGATTGTTGGCCCAATGGCCTTCCACTCTAGTTTTGATGATGATCAACACTCATGGAGTTATGTTACTAATATTCTTGTGTTTCTAAGTTTCAGATCATTATCAGGATATTAGGTTGGTGATTAGCTTCAACAAGATGATTAGAAGCTATTCATGGTGATTCCGGTGCCAAAGCTTAAAGATCATACCTTTGCACTTGGAGAATCACGGAGTTTTGGAGCAAGTCTACTTGAAGATGAAGATCGTCAAGAAGACTTAGGTATCTAGTTTAGAGTTTGAGTTTTAGATCCATTTGTAAAGCTTAGTTTAGTTGATATGCTCAAGTGAACACAAATCACACACGTTTTATGATTGAGTTTTGGTTTTCATGAATAGTTTATCAAAACAAGTTTAAATTGATATATGTATAGTTGCTTCATTCTATACATGCATGCTTAATTTTTAAACAAACCTATTTTGACTATCCTATTCATATTTTGAAAAATTCTAGTTTGATAAAATACAAGTTTTGTTTTTGATAAAATTGGCAAGACATAAAAATGAATTGATATGATTGATATATGTCTTGAAATTTTATCACAAGTTTGGTTATCAAAGTAAAATGATAAAACAAGTTTTAGAAAAACATATTTTTAGAAAAACAGTTTTTATTGTGATTAAAACTATTTTTAGATTTACTGTGAATTTATGGGATTTTTATTGAGTGAAAAGACCTATTTTCAAATCCCGTATCTGTGCAGATCTGCACTGTGCCTGCCAGGCCAGTTCGGTCGACCGGACCGGTCGACCGCACCATGTGGCCGGTCGACCGGGTCGGTCGACCGATGTGCACAGACGTGCACGCTGGCTACACATTGTAGTCGGTCGACCGGACCGGTCGACCGAGTTGAGAGTTCAACTCTCAGGATGTTCGGTCGACCGGGCCGGTCGACCGCTATTGCCCAACGGTCACATTTTTGACCGTTGGCGGTCGACCGGACCGGTCGACCGGCAGTCTGTCAGACTGCCAACTCAGCCTAACGGCTAGTTTTGTATAGGGGCTATATAAACCCCATCTCTTTGGGGATTTTGGCCAAGTTTTTTAAGGAGAAAAATTTCTGGTTTCTAGAGGTTTTAAAACAAGTTTTCAAAAGTGTTTGGGGCTTTAATTCTTCAATCTTTATTGTTTTAGGTTTTTGGAAAAATCAAAGAAAAGAATATTTTGGGAGATTTGTCTTGGTTTTCATTCTATATCTTTTGGAAGGATTTTCCCAAGTGATTTTCTTTGTTGCTAGTTTTCCAAACACCTAGTTCTCCACACTTGAGCTATCTTCTATCCTAAACTATTAGGATCTTGTTTTTGTGGAAAAAGATAAGAGAAAAGGAAAGAGAAGTGTTTGAGGTTGTTTGTTGTAAACCTCATTGTTGTAAACACCCTTATATTTGTGAATCCCTCTTCGGTAGAGGTGATCGGGTGATTGTGTTGTGGATCCCTCTTAGGTAGAGGTGATAGAGTTTGGTTGTGAGCCTCTTCGGTAGAGGTGTGTGGATTGGTTGTTGTATTGGCTACGGGCCTTACCCCTCGGTTGTGAGGTGGTTGTTTGAGAGAGGAGTTTGGTACTCCTAGTATTGTAAGAAATCCTCTTCGGTAGAGGTTCCCTCGGTGGGAGTTGAGATAGTGGAAATCCTACACGGTGGTGTAGGCGGGGATGTAGAGCAAGGTGCTCGAACCTCGAAACAAATCTTGGTGTTTGCGATTGCTCCCATTGTCTCTCTAACTCTCTCTCATTTACTTTGTGCAAAGCATCATACTTCATATCATACCATATTTGCTTGTGTTGTGCATAATTCATATTGCCATATCATATATTGCTTGTGTTGTGCCTTGCATCTCTTATTGTCATATCTATTATATGCTTGGCTTGCTTGTGTGTGTGCATCACTTATACTCATCCAACAAGAGCTTCACATAGCACCTCAACCCATATCTAGGGAATCAAGAGGAGTTAGTCCAGAGCCTCGCAAGGGGAATTCGGCTACACTTGGTGGATTGTATTAAGTGTGTTGCAAGATTTGCATTAGCTTCCGCATTTAGCGCACTTAGTTTGCATTAGTTTCTTAGATTAGCACTTACACCTATTCACCCCCCCTCTTGGTGTTTTTCAGCCCAGACACATGAATGCATCATTCTCAAGGCCAGCAATAATCCATATTATAGACGTACAATCTCAGTCGAAGAAATCACCCAAATAATTTATAGGCCCAAACACAAATGAGTATCCTAGGCCCAATGTCTCCAAAAAATTTTAACCACCTCATTATCAACCTAATTTTTCCAATCAAGCTCCACAACATCCTTCCAAAATTCCGCTACTAATAAGACTGATTTTGAGAAAATCTTGACATCTTTTATGCAGAATCCGAGACAAGCCATATCTAGATTAGAGGGTTAAATGAGTCAGTTAACCAATTTCAAAAGTGAAAGGCCCAAAGGGACCTTTCCTAGTAAAGCAGTAATAAACTCTAGAAACTCTAGTCAAGCTCATGTGGTTCAAGAGGATATAATGAACCAATGTGATATGGTTCATACGTGCGGTCGGGAAAACAAGTCGATAATCAAGTATCAATGCTACTAGACCTATCTCAAACATCCACTCCTTTTAGTTCCACTCCATTTACTTCCAAAGATAAGTCAGCTGAACAAGTGCATAAGCCTACAACTCATTTTCGAATAGGCTTAGGAGTAATAATAATACATAAATGGAAAAAATACTCGAGATCTTCAATCAAGTGAAGATTAACATATATCTTATTGATGCAATCCAACAAGATCCTATTTATGCCAAATTCCTTAAGGATATGTACACCAAAAAGAGAAAGGCAAATGTACCTAAGAAGATTTTTCTAGCCACTAATATTACTGAACTATTGTCCAACCAAATCCTGGTCAAGTATAAGGATCCTGATTGTCCCACCATCCCTTGCACAAAAGGTCAGACAGAAATTATTTGAGCACTTCTTGATTTGGGAGTAAGAATCAACTTACTCTCTTTCTCAGTAAACCAACAACTTAGGTTAGGCAAACATAGCCCGACTCAAGTCACAATCCAGTTAGCTGACCGGTCAGTTAAAGTCCCAAAAGGAGAAATAACTAATTTCCTTATCCGAATAGGAAAATTCATCTATCCAGAAGACTTCATTGTCCTAGAGATCCAACCAATCTCTAATATTATGTCACAAACTCCTGTCATCTTGCCCGTTCCTAGCAACTGCAAATGCAATTATAAATTGTAAAAATGGATCCATGAGATTGACTTTTGGAGATATGACTAAAGAAGTCAATATTTTCAACTTAGAAAAATACCCCTATGATATAGACAATCCACCTTTTGAGGTAAACTTTATTGAGGACTTGACAAGTTAGCATAGTGAGGAGATAAAACAAGAAGCTGAGTGTGACGCCAAGTTGAAATCTGAGGATTTCAAACTTAATGAAGAAGCCAATTCAACTATTGAATGGGCATCAAGCCCAAGTTTATTAGATCCGGAGCCAACAAGCTTGATTCCTCCGTCTATCGATTCATTTCCTTCTCAGAGCTAAAAGCCTTACCCAAACATCTCAAGTACGCCTATCTAGGTGAACAAAAGACTCTGCTAGTCATTGTTACATCTGACTTGACTGGAGAGCAAGAAGAGGATCATATGACAATCTTTAGAAAATATAGGGAAGCCATTGGTTGGATGATGACTGACATAAAGGGATTGAGTCAAGTTACAGTTTAATATCGAATCCATCTAAATGAAGAGGCAAAAGCAAACAGGGACTTGCAGCATAGGTTAAACCTTATTATGCAAGAGGTCGTTCAAGCTAAAATAGTAAATCTTTTAGATAATGGGATAATTTATTCCATTTTTGATAGTTAATGAGTCAGCCCACTCCATGCAATCCCCAAAAAATCTGGTTTTACAGTTGTAGAAAATGAAAAATAAGAGTTGGTATAAACATGACTCCCTACAAAAGTTCCAGTTTGCATTGACTATTGAAAATTAAATGTTGCCACTCGCAAAGACCATTTTCCTCTCCCATTTATCGATCAAATGCTTGAATGACTAGCTGGCCACGAGTATTATTGTTTCTTGAATGGTTACTCGGGGTATAATCAAATCCCTATTGCTCCGGAGGACCAAGAAAATGTTGGCCCAAAAGGTTACACTCTCCATTTGTTTGAGTTTGATGATAACAAAACACATAGAAGTTATATGGTACTAATAAATTGTTTAGAATGTGTTTCAGGTTAGTACTAGTCATGACGGCCTTATTAAGCATATTGCAAGGATAATGGCGCTAAAAAGCAAATGGCGCAAGAGGACGTTTTCATAGGAAGAAGGCTCTAGCTCGGCAACGCGGTTCAGAGACACCTTCCTATAAAGTTTTTATATTTTTAGTTTGCTAAAGAATAGTATATACATTTGAAGCTCAAATACACACACATAAATTCAATACGTTTGATTTTTAATTTAATTGGTTTTGGATTTCAAGTACATATATCGGGTTTTGGATTTGAACCAGTTTTAGTTCTGCTAATCTGCTTGACACCCTTTTATATTTGTTATCATAACTTTTATTCTTATATTTAAATAACATGATTTAACTTGAATTTCAAAGATAACCTTCATATCTAAATTTCTTATTCAATAATTATTTTCAGATTCAAATTTAAATGTCAAATATTTGGTTGAACTCTATTCTTATTCTAAAAATAGCTTACAGTTTCTGTTTTGACACCTGTCAGTGTTTTATTGATAACGTTTTAATAAAAAATGATATTGAGTTGATTTCAGTTGCATTACAATGAAGACTTAAAGATCTACAAATTATTCCTATATATCTAATTTTGAATTCAGATGTTTACAGCCTGCAAAATGTGCTCAAAGTTGATCAATCTGCCAGATTGGCAGTAATGGCTAATTTTTTAGAGGCTGATTTTAACATATTTTCAAAATGTGTTTAAGTTTAAATAAAACATGGTTAGCTGTATTAGAGGGTCAATTTCTTCCTCTTATATTCAGGTAAAATTTTTCTATGTTTACTCTTCCTAAATCATACATAAAGGGGTCATTAGGGCAGAGGTTTTCACAATAACAAATTCAAAAATCAAAGTTTTGAGTTTTCTTGAAAAAAGTTTTGTTTAAGTTTTGGGCTATTATTTTCAAAAGTTTTCTGAAAGTTTTTGGTTTTTAAAGTCTCTCTTCTATTTTTATATCACTTACAAAACCTTGAGCTTCAATCTTATATATTATTCTCTAGGGTTTTGTAAAGAAAGTTTTCAAGAGAGAGTTTGTGGTCTTTTGATCATCCAGTGATTATTGTATTTGTGGCTCCACTACATCTGGACTAGAGGAGTGTGATTGAGAAGTTGGGTACTCCCTAGTGGTTGTAATCTTTTGTGAATGTTCTAGCAGATCGGAAATCCTTCTGGGTGAAGGCGGGGACGTAGAGCTGGGTGTTCGAACCTCAAAACAAATCTCAGTGTTTGTGATTGGTTTACTTGCTTCATTTACTTGCTTTATATTCATTGCTTTATTTACTTGCTTCATATCATTGCCATATTGTCGATCAATACTCATACAACAAGATTGCATTGCGCACCTTAAACTCTTATCTATAGGAATCACGAGGAAGGAGTTCAGAGCCCTTCACGGGGTATTCGGCTTCTAGTCTTGTTTCGGGTGATCGTTACATCATAACATTTTTGTGCATTGATTAGCATTATCACCTATTCACCCCCCTCTAGGTGTTTCAATTGGTATCAGAGCAAAATTTAGCTAAGTGGCCATTTCGACCACAATAAGTACATCTATAAACTCTTCCATATTTAAATGCATAATGAGTGTGTGACTTACTAGCATGTGACTTGTGTGCATGAGTAGTTTTAACATGTGAAGTGTTGACATGGTGAGCATATTTAGCATGGGTTGTTTTATTAATCTTAACATGTGTGCTTCTTTGAAAACATTTCCTCTAATTTCTTAGTATTAAAAGCACAATCTTTTAAAATATTTTCAAAATCAATAATTCTAGTTTTTTAACAAAGAAAATTCATTTTCATCAACTTTTGAAAATTTAGCTTTACAAGCAACTTTATAAGCATCAAATTCTCTTTTAGTTGAAATAAGATTAGAAGAAATTTCTTCCTTTTCTTTTGAAACAATTGCAAGTTGGTTTTTAAGCAACTCAATTTCCTTTTTCAATTTAGAGCATTCTACCTTTTTATCATCAAAGCTTTCAGAAAGTTCAATAAAAGCATGTTCTAGCATTTCTCTACTTATTTCATTTTCTTCATCAAGAGGTTGAGTGGTTACCTTGGGTGTGTTTGTCATGAAACACATATTTACCGTGTCCACCTCATCTTCGAACTCACTTTCCGAATCCCAAGTGGCCTTGTATGCCTTCTTTTCAACCGGCCTCTTTTGCTTTAAGGAAGAAGTCATCTTTTTCTTGAAGTCGGGACAATCGGCCATGATATGTCCGGATTTTCGACAATTGTAGCAAATGATTCTTTTCTCCTCTTTCCCTTCCCATTTCTTTCTATAGTTGAGTTTATTCTTGCGGTACATTCTCTTTACATTTTTCACTAGGAGAGATAGCTCCTTATCCTCTTCTTCATCTTCATCATTGTCATCAATGGTAGAGGAAGACTTGAAAGCTATGGATTTTTTCTTTTGAGGTACCACTTCTTCTCTTGCCTTATTTTCCATCTCATGAGTCTTAAGGTTTCCAATAAGACTTATGAGATCCATTTCATCTTTATCATTCAACTCCTTTAAGGTGGTAGCGTTGATCTCCCATGATGAAAGAAGAGCTCGAATCACTTTGCGCACCTTTGGTCGTTGCTTATATCATCACCTAGAGAAAAAAGAGCATTAGTAATCTTAGTAAACTTGGTAATCATAAAATCAATAGACTCATCTTCAAGTATTTTGAAACTTTCATATTAGGACCTCAAGAGATCTATTTTAGCTCTCTTACTTGTGATGTCCCCTCGTGTGTAACCAATAAGTGTTGCTAAATCTCATAGGCGGATGGCAATGTATAACCCGTATAAGATCATCCTCATTCAAGGCGGTGAGAAGTATTTGTAGTTTCATGTTTTGGTTCATGTGTTGTACATGTTTAACTCATATTTGTTTTTATATATTTTATACTTGATAATAGAGCATCATTTGAGGAGGAGTTTTTACCTCCCTTCTATATCTTGTGCTATAACTTATATGTTTTGTCATCATCAAAAAGGGGGAGATTGTCGGCCCAAAAGGTTACACTCTCCATTTGTTTGAGTTTTAATGATAACAAAACACATAGAAGCTATATGGTACTAATAAGTTATTTAGAATGTGTTTCAGGTTAGTACTAGTCATGATGGCCTTATTAAGCATATTGCAAGGATAATGGTGCTAAAAGCTAAATGACGCAAGAGGACGTTTTCATAGGAAGAAGGCTCTAGCTTGGTAACGCGGTTCAGAGACACCTTCCTATAAAGTTTTATATTTTTGTTTGTTAAAGAATAGTATATACGTTTAAAGCTCAAATACACACACATAAATTCAATACGTTTGTTTTTTGATTTAATCGGTTTTAGATTTCAAGTACATATATCGGGTTTTGGATTTGAACCAGTTTTAGTTCTGCTGATTTGCTTGACACCCTTTTATATTTGTTATCAGAACTTTTTATTCTTATATTCAAATAACATGATTTAACTTGCATTTCAAAGATAACTTTCAAATATAAATTTCTATTCAATAATCATTTTTAGATTCAAATTTAAAGATGTCAAATATTTGGTTGAACTCTGTTCTTGTTCTGAAAATAGCTTATAGTTTCTGTTTGACACCTGTCAGATTGTATTGATAACTTCTTAATCAAAAATTATATTGAGTTGATTTCAGTTGCATTAAAACGAAGATTTAAAGATCTACAAATTATTCCTATATATCTAATTCTGAATTCGGACGTTTACAGCCTGTAAAATGTGCTCAAAGTTGACCAATCTGCCAGATTGGCAGTAATGGCTAATTTTCTAGAGGCTGATTTTTAACACGTTTTCAAAATGTATTTAAGTTTAAATAAAACGTGGTTAGCTGTATTAAAGGGTCAATTTCTTCCTCTTATATTCAGGTAAAATTTTTCTATGTTTACTCTTCCTAAATCCTATATAAAGGGGTCATTAGGGTAGAGGTTTTCACAACAACAAATTCAAAAATCAAAAGGTTTGAGTTTTCTTGAGAAAGAGCTTTGTTTAAGTTTTGGGCTATTATTTTCAAAAGTTTTCTGAAAGTTTTTGGTTCTTAAAATCTTCCTTCTATTTTTATATCACTTACAAAACCTTGAACTTCAATCTTATATATTATTCTCTATGGTTTTTGTAAAGAAAATTTTCAAGAGAGAGTTTGTGGTTTTTTGATCATCTAGTGATTATTGTATTTGTGGCTCCATAGTCCTCTGGCCTAGAGGAGTGTGATTGAGGAGTTGGGTACTCCCTAGTGGTTGTAATCCTTTATGAAAGTTCTAGTGGATCGAAAATCCTTCTGGGTGAAGGCGGGGACGTAGAGCTGGGTGTTCGAACCTCAAAACAAATCTCAGTGTTTGCGATTGGTTTACTTGCTTTATATTCATTGCTTTATTTAATTGCTTCATATTTATTGTCATATTGTCGATCAATACTCATACAACAAGATTGCATTGCGCACCTCAAACTCTTATCTAGAGGAATCACTTGGAAGGAGTTCAGACCCCTTCACGGGATATTCGGGTTCTAGTCTTGTTTCGGGTGATTGTTGCATCAAAACATTTTAATTTGTGCATTGATTAGCATTATCACCTATTCACCCCCCTCTAGGTGATTTCAGAAAACACAATGTTTACTTGTCTAATTGGGACTTTCGCTTATCGCTGAATGCCTTTTAGTCTATGCAATGCCCCGTGACATTCTAGCATTGTATGTTAAGCCTATTCTCCGATATGGTCAAAAGAGTTTTAGAGATCTTTATAGATGATTTCTCTATTTATGGAGACTCATTCGACCAATGTCTTCACATTTAGAAGTTGTCCTCGAGCGATGTGCCAAAAAGAATTTGAATTGGAAAAAGTGCCATTTCATGGTCCAACATGAGATTTTCCTAGGTCATAAAATTTTTAGAAAAGGAATTGAAGTAGATAAGGCAAAGATAGAGGTCATAGCCAAGCTTTCTACACCAAAATGTGTAAAAAATATTCAATCCTTTTTAGAACACACAGTTTCTATCGTTAGTTCATTAAAGATTTTAGCAAAATTGATAGACCCTTAACTAACCTTTTAGCTAAGGATGTGCCCTTCATCTTCGATTAAGAATGTCTTAACGCTTGGGAGAAGCTCAAAATTGAACTTACCTCTGCGCCTATAATTTCTTCCCCAGATTGGTCCAAACCATTTGAGATCATGTGCGATGCTTCTGATTTTACATTAGGCACTGTCTTAGAATAACGTATAGATAATAAGCAGCATGTGATCTACTATTCAAGTAGGACTCTTAATGATGCCCAATTGAACTATACTACAACCAAGAAGGAATTCTTGGCAGTATTGTTCGCATTGAAAAAATTTCGTCCGTGTCTACTTGGGACCAAAACCACCATATTCACCGACCATTCTGCACATTGATACTTAATGCTCAAGAAGGACACGAAGGCCCGACTTATTCGTTGGATCCTCCTCCTTCAAGAGTTTGATCTCAAAATTTTAGATAATAAGGGTGTCAAAAATATCGCCGCCGATCACCTCTCTCGTGTGCCAAATGCCCCTTCAAACGAGTTGCCAATCAATGATAACTTCCCAGTTGAACAACTTTTAGCTACCTTTAAGGAACCATGCTTTGCTGACATAGTCAATTACTTAATCACAAACCAAACCCCATCTTGCTGGTCAAAATGAGATGTTTATCGGTTCTTGTCTCAAGTTTGATATTTCATTTGGGAGGAACCTTATCTCTTTAAATATTATTCTAACCAAATCATTAGAAGATGAATTTTTGATGAGAAAGTAAAGAGTGTTCTAGCCTTTTATCGCGAGCTTGCATGCAGTGGACACTTCACTCCCCGTAAAACTACAGAAGAAGTACTACAGAGTGGGTTCTATTGGCACACTTTGTTTAAGGATGCATTCGACTTTTACAAGACGTGCACAAGATGCCAAATGATAGGTAGAATTTCAAAATGTAATATAATGCTCCTCAACCCAGTTTTAGAAGTAGATCTTTGATGTGTGGAGCATCGACTTTATGGGACCCTTTTCTAGTTCATATGGGCATCAATACATCTTGGTGGCTATGGATTACGTATCCAAATGTGTTGAAGCCATCCCTTGCAAAACAAATGACAACAAAATTGTTGTCACGTTCTTAAAAAAAAAACATCTTTTCACGCTTTAGAACCCTTCGTGCAATAATTAATGATAATGGCTAACATTTTTGCAATAAAACTTTTGAAGCTCTTATGTGAAAATATGTCATAACACATAAGTTATCCACACCTTATCACCCTCAAACCAATGGCAAGTAGAAGTCTCTAATAGACAAATTAAACTTATCTTAGAAAAAAGGTTAATCAAAATCGAAAGGACTGGTCTACTAAATTGGTAGATGCCTTATGGGCATATAGGATCGCCTTTAAAATAATTCTAGGGATGTCTCCATATATGTTAGTCTTTGGAATGGCTTGCCACATTCCTATTGAGTTAGAGCACTGAGCCTTATGGGCTACTAAACAACTAAATTTTGATTTAGATAAGGCCAGGTGCTTCGAAAATTCCAAATTTCAAACTTGAGAAGTTGAGGGACTAGGCTTACAAAAATACAAAAATTACGAAGGATAGGGTTAAAGTTTTTTTATAATAAACATATCATGAGAAAAACTTTTGTCCCTGGACAAAAATGTATCTTTATAATTCTATGCTTCATCTTTTCCCAGGAAAATTGAAATCACGATGGACAGGGCCATTCGTTGTTAGGACTGTATTTCCATATAGAGCAATAGAGATATGTGACACTAAGAATGGTAATATATTCAAGGTAAATGGTCAAGGTTTGAAACTGTTCTTGAAATCAGTACCGAAAGCACACATAGCCATTGGTCTACTTGACCCAAAGTATCGATAACATAACATCACCTCTTTCTCTACTTTATTCCTTGCATACATGCTTTCATTCATACATTGGGGACAATACATGAGATAGGCATGGGGGAGGGTCTAACATGAAACATCTAGCATTCTAACATGTAACATAATCAACATGATAAAATAAAAAGAAAATTTAACTTTACTAACATACTAACAAGGTAGGTACTAACAAACTTTTTTAAAAAAAAGATTTTGAAAAAAATTAATATTTTGATTTATTCTTGTAAATAATTAAGTTAAGTTTAAGGAATGAAAAAATCATAATTAGGATTTCTTAGTACTGAGTCAAAATTAGATTATTTATTTGATTTTTAGGTTTAGGAGAAAAAATTAAAAAAATAATTTAGCCTTGATTTTTACCTTGATAAAATATGCATATTTTATACACTTACACACTTAAGATTCAAAATAAAGACTCTTGCTCTTTAGAAAAAAATATATATATAAAAAGAAAAAATATAAACAAATTTAATTATTAATTAGCTAAGTGCTTTGGCCTAAGAAAGTCTTGATATTTATGCAAAAGATAATTAGGTAGGTTTTAAAAAATATATATATAAATATAATATATGCATTAGCATATCTAATGTATTAGGGCATAAAAAAGTCTTGATACTTACATGAGAGGAAATTGGATGAGTTATACATATTATAAAAAAAAGTGCTTAAAGGACAACGAAGTGGTAATTCTTCAAACTTCTTTCAAAAAAAGAGAAAAAGGGGTTGTATATATATTAATATATAAGACATAAGAGTTGAAGTTGAAGACTCCCGAGTCAAAAATTCACGGTCACAAAGGTGGATATGACTTAGGGTAAAATAATGGACAAGTGAGAAATTTAGTTTCAATCCTAACCTAAATTAATAATAAATATTTGTATTGAGACTAAGTATATGAATGAATAATTTGGTGATCTTAAAGCTTATAGCTTACTTAATTGCTATAAAAATATTTCAAATATTCATCTCTTTTCAAAAATTGAATTTAAAAAATACTAACATTTTGTTTTTTTATGGATTTGTGGGTGTAATTCACTGAAAACCCTTATGAGACAATACTCATCCTCTAGGGATAACCTAGAGATTTAACGGCTTGTTGCATGTGCTAAGTGCAACTGTAATTCCTATGAAAGTGAGTTAGTTTAGATTAGATTAGTTTAGATTTTTTTTCTTTTACTCGAGGTCGATCAAAAGATAGGTGTGAGGGTGTGATTTTCATCAAAAGTGCAGATTTTTTTATCACATTTTTATGTTTGTTTTTTATAGAGCACTGCTATTTAATCATTTTATTTTTTAGTAATGTGCAAATCTCATTAATTAAAAATAGAAAAGAAAAGAGCCCAAAAAAGCTCACAAGTTAAAGAGGAGCCCAAGAGCCCATTAAACTCAAGTAAAATCAAAATTATTTATCCTAATTCAGAGATAAAGGAGAAAGTTAAACTTAAATTAAGTTGCTTGATCCATAAGTCAAAGATAAAGGAGAGAATTCAAGTTTAAAATTCAGATTTATAGATAACTCATTTTCTGAGCTATCTAGAAAGCATATTTTAAATTTCAGAATTCAAATGAGAATTCTAAAGATAGACTTTAGATGAATGGACGAGGTGAAGCCATGCGCCAAAGCTCATGCCTGATTCTTCAAAAGTGCCACATTTTCTCCTTTTTTTACCGCGAAAATGCCACATTTCTATGGTCGTGTGCATGGCAGTTTGGGGGGAGTACTGGAACTCTACTGCAGGAATCTCCTATAAGTACCCTTGAAGAGAAACAGAGGAGGGCATCTCAGAGAATCAAGTTTAGGGTTTTCTTTAGATCATCTTTTCTTTCCAAATTTTCATTATATTTTCCTGTTTTTCTACTTTGAAGAAGATTTGTGAAAAAGAGAAGATTTTTATACTGGATTGGTGACAAATTAAATAAAGGTTCTTATTTTCTTTCATATCACTTTTTACTATGTTTATTTGTGTTCTTCAATTCTAATTTACATTCCTTTTATGCAACTTTTAAATATCATGCTTAATTTCATCATGAATATGAGTAACTAAAACTTCTTTGCTTGCTAGTCTCTCCACCAACTATAGCCTAGTTCTATAAGATAAATTGATTTAACTCCATGCCTATTAGAAACCCTAGGATCAGTTAATAATTCTTGAAGATTAGTAATGAATTAAGTTAAACTAGCTTTAGGGTATACTATTTAATGGTTATTCTTGGTTTATACTTAGATACTTTAATAGCTTAATGTTAAGTCTAAAATAAGTTTTCTTATGTTAGACTTTGAGACTGATCAAACTAGTATTTAATTTTATTTAGTATACTTTAATTAGGGTTTACTTTCTATCTTATTTTTCTTTCTTGAGTTTGAAGCATCACTCTAGGGTTAATCTTTATTGGTTCAATATGATATTTATTCTTAATGGACTAGTGCTTGGTTGTGGTAGATGATTAGTGGGCCATGATCTCTCTTTCTATTTAAGTCAACTCTTATATAACCATCATGTTTTCTTTCCAAGTTTTACACAGCGAGAATGTAACAAAAAACTTGCATATCATTTCTCCTTGCGGATCGACCCGTTTAGCTATTGCTATAGCAGATTAATTATGAAATAACAGAAAAATCGCTTAACCTTAACATTTACTTTTTACTCTCTTTTTCTCTGTCAATCAAGTGGGGAAGAGTGGGTACTTATGGAGGGAAAGGGAGTTAGATATATATTTTTTTTTGCAAAAAATAAATTTTCGGCCACAATACCGTTGGGGTTTGTAAAAAGAATTACAAAAAACCCCCTCAATGGCTAATTCCAGGCCCAATATGATGGGGGGTTTTGTGAAAAAATAACAAACCGCCCCCCCAAAAATTATGGCCCAACGGCTCTTAAAAGAGTCGTTAACTCTTCGGGCCAAGTCGGCCCGGCCCTAGGTGCAGCCCGGCCCAGCCGGGGGCCATGATCCCTAAACCCAGGCATGGCCAGGTTTGGGGAAAGGCTCGGGTGGCCAGGACCAGGTCGGGCCCGTGCAGGTTGACGGGTTGGCTTATGCCCGTTCGCACCACTAGTCTGCCTATAGAATAGATCGCAACCAAATGAATTTCGATAGGCCCATGGGGAAAGGGAAATTTTTTTGATTTTTGATTTTTTTAGCTTTTTCAATCTGGTAAAAGTGTTAAAATTAAAGAAAGCACATCGTTCCCCTGCAATGGCACCAAAAACTTGATGGGAAAATTTCACTCTTCTCGTTTTAAATTAATTGCAAGTGCACGATCGTTCAATGTAGCACTTGAGGATCGATCCATAGAGACAGATAGGTCTTATGTTTTAGACATTTCTAGGCGAATTGATCAAAAGTTTTGGAGTTTAGATGATCAATTTAAATTAAGTATTAATCTAGAAAAGTCAGCACCTAGAATCGAATCCCCTAAACTAGCATCAAACGATCAATTTTATTCTCTATAGCAGTCTGTTGTCATCACCAAATCCTTATTTTGAACAGACAAATTAAGCTTGAACACTATATCTAAGCACAGGGTATTATCTTCATTACATTATCCAATAGATGTAATTAAAATTACTGAATAAATTAAAAAAGCAGAAAAAGCAGTAAAATCCTTAGCATGGATATTAATCCTTGATACATAACCTATCAAATACCTAATGGTTTTAGAAATAATCTCCTAAAATATCTAGGTCAATAGATATGTATGTATACATCTCTATATAAGAGATCTCTTGTTGACCACACGAGATTCTAGCTTAGTTTCATTTCCCTTAGGGCTCACAGAAAATTTAGTTACTCATAGTTCAACTAGCAATCAAATAAAGCATCAATAAATTTCTAATCTATTTGTTACACCAATTCCAATAACTAAACTAAGACAGCAAAATTAATTAGACAAATTAAAAAAAGTTAACTGACTAATTAAACATTAAAATCCACTAATTAAATTAAATTACTCCAACATCCTTACCTGCACAAACCTAGCAGAATGCCGCCCACTTTCTCCTCCAGTTCACAGCCATGAAGAGGACCCCGCGTTGTAAGCTTCCTTCATGAGACCCTGCGCCTTGTCGTGTGCTCGTGAAGAAACACATGCAGCCATTGTCTGCATTTGCGCTCGCACCCTGAGACTAAAGGCTTAGCATGGCTGCGTAGATCTCAAATCGCACAGACACTGAGTCGCTGTCCTTTCGTACGCTGACCAAGTGATCGTACACGTATTTTAGTACATTTGTTATTACATTCCTAACTTATTTAGTAATAATCCCTGTTATTTACTTGTCTTAATGTCTGATTTTTATAGGTGTAGATTAGTGGAGATTAGAGAAGATAATTTCAAATATTTTCCAACTAAATGGGATTTAATTAGATTTATTTTGCTAACTGGGAGAATCAAGGAGATAATGGCAAAATCAGACCTCAAAAGGAGAAACTAACTATAGATATATGCGTATCAAAGATCAACGGTGGAACGCCCCCCGGATCTGGCCTAGTAGCCAGATCCCTGCCGCGAAAATGTGGCTTTGTCCCCGTTTCTACGGCTGTCTGATGAGATATGGTGGAGCATTTGCTCCCCTAATCTTCAGACGATCTCCCACATTATGTTTTTGCTACAGATACCTGTAAATTCTATGGCCAGAGGGAATGATTCAGTAAAGAGTATAGGCTAGGCTGTTTTTAGTTTGTAACTTAGGTTTTTTATTTTTTTAATGTAATTTTTCATTTTATTTATGTAACTGAGACCAGAGAGAAGTTTCATGTTAGAAAGAGAAGAAGGTTATATCGAGAAGTGACGCTGGTGTAAGTTTCATCCTTTCTTCCATTGTTACTCTATTTCAAATCGAATATTGCATTTTATGTTCTTCTTCTTCTCTTACACTTCTTCTTTCTGGTTTTGATGATAATCTAAATGAAACTTCTAACATTGGTATTGCCTTGCCATTGTAAAAACCCTTGATGGCTTATGGTGATGGATAGTCGGTTCTATTTTATTTTCTGCTTGCATTTGAATTCATAGTTTAAGTTTGGGAACAAGAAAAATCCTATTTGCCATGCTTTGCTCGGCCTTCAAGACAAGGTAAATTTTTGTCAAGGATTCAAGATAAGTCATCAACTGAAAGAGATAAGTAAGTACTTTTAGGTTTTTCTTCTTTCTTTAAATTATTTAGTGTAGAACACACATATCAACAATTCTTTCTTTACTCTCCATATTTCTTCATTTAACTTTATTTTCTATTTTTCAAATTACCATCTTCTCCAATCTTCCACATTCTTCTTAACTCAGCCAAAGATTCATTTTCCTTTTCTTTTTAAGAACAAAAGAAGAAGTTTTAACCAAGTTTAGTGAACTTGAAAGAGACTTACAACCCGCAACCACCGCAAGTCTCTCTTTGTGGATCATAACCCACATAACCACTTTCTTTCATTGTAGAATTGAGTACCTTGCACTTCTATTTTTAAATTCTGAAATTCTATTTTTTTCTGTGTAGGTAAAACCTCAATCAAATTTTGGTGCCGTTGCCATGGAGGGACGATAAGTAACTCTTTTTATTACTTTATTGGTTAACTTTCTTCTCTTTTCTTGGAGTGCAATGATTGATATCAAGGAAATGAGAGCTATAGTGGATATATAAGTAACTCTGAACTCTGCTATAGAAAGCAGAGCCCAGAGGACCTCAGTGTATTGCTGCGCAAACATGGTAAAAGCCGCGTATTTTCGGCAACCTGAGAGAACTACTCACCTAACTTTTTTGCAGGGTGACTGAACTTTAACTATTTAGCTTCTGGATGCTTTAATTCTCATTTAGTATACTCTACACAAACTATCTAAATCAACAATAAATTGGTGTTTGTAAATGTTAAAAACGGTTTAGACTTTGCATTTAGGCATGTGTCTATTTCGTAACATTTTCGATTTACTGTTGAAGATTTACTGTTGAAGAGTGCTGAAGCAAAAGTACTGTGCATAGCATGTAATATAGGAACACTTTTGAATTATTTACATTGCTTAAGTGTTGCTTTTCAATACATGTACATGTTACACTAAAGTGAATTAAGGGCTTATCCTATAAACAAGATAAGGTGGGGACGTCATTACCCTCCCTTAGCTCACAAACAATGTTCTCATTCACTAACCTTATCTTAACTTAAAACAGAGGAGACATTGGCCTTAGGGACATCTCAGACTCAACAAGAGACTGACCTAATGGGAAAGTTGTTAGAATTCGACTCTTGCTAAATCGGTGTCAAAGGTTGGAGATTGAGAGGCGAAATCTCAAAAAATAATGGTTTGACATAATTAGGCCCGTTGCTTAGGCACGAATACCTCCCACTGGTCTCACCACTACCTGGCCGATTAACTTATGGTCTGATTCTGCAATATACCCCCTGTGGACAGTCTAACCAGTTAAGAGTCATCTAGCTCTAAGGTCTACCCTAACTTAGGCTAGATTTTTCTTCCTTTTTATTTGTTTGTTTGTTTGTTTGTTTTTGTTTTGACATCTTTGTGATATAGATTACAATTATAATTATTCCAATGCGTATAGTGATCCATACTTCACGTCGACCTCTTTTTACTCAGATATTACCAACCCGACATATCATAACTTTAACCAACCAAGTATGCCTGAATAGTCTTATCTGAATCAATATATGCCTCAGTCCCAATATTATGAACAAGACTGGAATAATCATCACCACTCTTTATAGAATTAGTAGGGATACTACTCTCCTGAGTCATATGGTCAAAGACCTTACCAACATCCAGCTTCATATACTCCGTTTCCCGAACAATTGATAGAAGAACCAATTGACTAGGAAAAGAGGATGGTGTAGATCACCTAGAGGGGGAATAGGTGACTAGCTAATCTAATGATGAATAATGTGGAATTAAAAACTATTTAAGCAAACTAAAAACTATTATGCAGAACACACCAAGTATAACACAAGAGTGTAGCCGAATTTCCGGTGAAGGACTCTGGATTATCTCCTCAAGGTTCCTCTAGATTAAGAGTTGAGGTGCCACTATGACTCTCTTGGTTGAATACAAGTGTGAGCAAACAATCCCAAGCATATAACAATTAAGCACAAGATATATCAAGCATATAAAGGTATAAGCAATGTAAGCATGCAAGATATAAACACAAGTGAGAGATAGAGGGAGAGAACAATCGCAAATACGGGAGATTTGTTTCGAGGTTCGAACACCCTTGCTCTACATCCCCACCTTCAACACTATGAAGGATTTCCACTATAAACGATCCCACAAGATCACTCGGTGCCGCGACACCTACAAGGAGTTCACACTAGAACTCTTGGACTTACTAGTCCCTCTGTTGTTCCCGCAAGAACAACACATGTAAGTACACTAGCTTGCTGAGGCCGCACCTCTACACCGAGCTCCTACAAGAACTCGAAACAATACGAACACGCAAGTTTGCCTCCTCAAATACAAAGTAGAACACTTGGTGATCTCTACACTTGGGTCACCTAAAAACACTCTCACAACAAAATCCCTAGAGGATTGATATAGCAATGGATAGCTCAAGTTTATGTGAGAAAAACTAGATAGAATAGTGAAGGAAAAACTCATGAAATCTCTTTTGAAAATCACTCTTAAAAACTCTCCTTTTGATATGAAAGTATTTTCCCTAAAACAAGTGGACAAAACACTTAGAGAGGTAGGAAAAATTAGCTCAAAAACTCTCTTAAAATCTTATCCAAAACAGCCCAAAATAGCCCCAATATATAGGCCTCTAAAAACTAGCTGTTGCAGGCCAACTCAGCAGGAAATCCTGTTGTTGGTCGACTGACCGGTCAATCAGCCAATGGTCAAACTTCTAACTACTGCAGCATGCCGGTCGACCACTCGGTCGACCGAGCCTGGGCTTTGACCTACCGGTCAACCGCCCGGTCGACTGGGGCCAGATTCAGAGAGTAGAGCTCTCTGGCGGTCGACTGGGTCGGTCAACCGGCCCACCAGCCAGTTGGCCGTGCACGTTTTGTGCACATCGGTCGACTGACCTCTGTCTCGATCGACCGGCAGAAGGCCTGGTCAGACATTTTTAGGGATTAAAAACTTGATTTATAAATACTAATAAAATCCCATAAAATCACTAAATTTCTATAAAAATAAGTTCATTAAAATACTTTGATGTACAAATGTGTGTGATCAAAATCAACACTCATTACAAATATTTGAACCATTTTTGTGATATAAAAATTTTGTCTTAAACAAAAATCCGTATTTTTCAAAAACGATCTCCAAATTGAAAAATGATTTTTTCAAAATTCTCCAAATGCCAAAACAAGATATTTTAAACACTTTTGAAGCTTAGTGTGTATGGATATAATCCACTACACATAAGAGATGAAATATCTATGTTTTTGCCAATAAGCTCTAAAATAAGTTTTGATAAATATAAAACGATATTTTTCTAAACATAAAACTATCTTATGAAAATACATATAAATTTTGTCTGTGTATATGAACTTGAGCAATCCACAACTAATCTATCCTTTACATTTTAACTAAAATTAAATCTTAACACTTACAAACAAGACTAAGTCTTTGTGAAAATCTTCTCTTGAAAATCTTTCTCCTTGACTTGGCCCAAACCATGATCCAATGAGCTAGACTCCTCTTGAGTACTTGATGGATGCGCAAGCTCTTGAATCAACACATGCTAGCTCTTGAATCTTTTGTTGAAGCTAAATACCTACTAAGTTCTTAGTCAAATATCTGAGACTAAATAAATACAAGATCATTAGTACTATAACTACATGAGTTAATCATCATCAAAACTAGAGCGATGGGCCTTTGGGCCAACAATCTCCCCCTTTTTAATGATGACAAAACTCATGGAGTTATATATGCATGGTTTAAAGTTAAGCTTCATAGAAGCTCTCCCTTAACTCATGCATAGTAATAAATAATATAGATATTCAATAAAGTGCATAAATTAAACAAAACATATATGCATAAACTCACCTCTTCTCCTCTTTTTGCACAAACATGCATATATAAACTCTCAAAATTCTTCTCCTCTTTTTGTCAATTCATCAACAAAGGGGCGAAAACAAATCAAACAATAAATATATATATATATATATATATATATATATATATATATATATATATATATATATATATATATATATATATATATATATATATATATATATATATACACGATATACATTTATGAAGAGGAGAGACGTAAAATTAGTTCCCCCTGCATACATGCATTGCATGAAGAAGAGATGACAAGACCCTAACCCACATAAAGCATAGGAGATGTTAAGCTCCCCCTACACACGTGTACCATATAAAGAAGAGATGTCAAGCTCCTTAATGTGAGATACACTTAATAAGAATCTATATATAGAGAAGATGTTAAGCTTCCCTTGCATATAGGCAATATATATCAAAACAAATTTTAAAAAACCACTTTTAAAACAAAATTTGAAATTTCTTAGTTAACAAAACGAAGTTTGATACTAATGAAATCAAATTGTAGTTGATAAAACTAAAATTGGTACTACTTGTAAATAAACAAAATTTTAAGATATCAATAGTAGATTTTTAATACCAATTTAAATGTAAAATATGAAGTATATTTTGATATCAATTGAAATACCCATTGAAAATAATGCATAAGCTTATTGAGATACCAATTAATATTTAAAATTTAGTCAAGCTTAGCATAAACATAATTTGTGCTTTAAACATGTAAGGATATGATAAAACAAGCACAATCAAATAATATATATATGAGAGAGAAAATACCAATTGAAATTGATATTATTTGAAATTTAAAGCATACATATATATAGAAAACATATATGAGTATACAAAAGTGAAATATCATGAAGATCATGTGTATTACTCATAACTATCCACCCTATTCATGCATATGTTAAAAGATATTCATTAAAGCATACAAGGCATGGTCTCCCCACCATTCGCCCTTTAAGGGTAGAAGTTTTCAAAAATAAGATTTAAAAATAATTATAAATTGAAAATACTACCAAATAAAGAATAAATAACTAGTTTAAAGTAATTTTTGAAAAACTAGTTAAAGATCCTTCAAACATGAAACAAAATCATATATCTCATGAATCATTGCTAAGTACACAAAAATTGTCACTCAAGATCTATAAGACTCAAAAATGTGCTCATAAAATAAGTATATGAGTAAACAAGATGAATGAGAGTGCATAAGAGTCATGTGACAAGCATATTCATGAAAATAGTCAGTAAAGCTCAAAATACCAAAACATGTGAAAATCATTTTAATTTTCAATTAAACGAACTTCAAGGTATATGTATGTTCTATCAAAACTAAAAATATACATATATATCGCAAACACAAACGAGTCTATCATAGAATTTGTATGAAGGCGAGAGACTCAAGGGTATACATGTATATTTATTAGATTTAGAAAAAAAAATTAACATATACATGAAGCAAAAACATGTACAAAGATAGGGAAAACGAATGTAAATGAAAGAATCATCAAAACTAGGTTATACATGTACATGTAATGAGTACAAATGAGCTTTGAGGCACAAATATATAATAATCAAGTATAGCTCACTACTTGTACAAGTATATACATAAGTTTTAACAAAAACTACATCTAAACAAGTATTCACCATATGAAGTACAAAACATGATTATTTAACATAAATCCAAAACATGCTAAAATTATCAATGTAGACGCATGTAAACTAAAATAGAAGTTTAGAAATAGTTATCAAACCATAAGCACTATTCTCTAAGTCTCCGAACCATGGTGGTCCTCCCACCAAACTTCCTTGATAGCGATGCATCAAAAGAGTATGCCCATCTGTCTCCACATGCATCCACCACCAAGGCATCATACCTCTCACGTCATGTGAGAGCCTACCTAAATCAAATACAAGAGGTGAGGATTTTGGTACCCATTTCCTTTCGGGTCCATGGGGGTTAGTTTTCTAAGGAACCCAAATATTATTATTTGTAAAATTTATATGATTTATCCTATTAAAATAAAACTTTGCTAAATGGACTTTGTGGCCACAATGTGTACATTTGTACACTCTAGCATGCATATGAGAATGAGTGTGATAATGATGTGCATAGTGTGCATATATATGCCGTGGGTTATGTGCATAAACATGTGAAGCTTATTGTAAACTGTCCAAAAATCACTGAGGATAAGTCATCAGAAAGCAGAGTCTAAACCCCAGACACAGGGCTAATCATGGCCACTATCACAGTACCAAAACACGAGGGTCGAAACCCGCATCTCAGCATCACTGTAGTAGCATCACTATAGTAACAAGACGCGAGGGTCAAAACCTGCGTCTCTACTTCACCACATGACCAAGACGCAGAGCCCAAAGCCTGTGTCTCACACAAAGCTTGACGCCGAAGTTGAAGCTCACATGTCAACCAAATGCGAAGTTCAAACGTTACCTCAATGGCTAAACGCGAGGCTCAAAGCCCGCGTTTTAACTACAGAGGACCCTACGTCTCGGTTATAATGCCCTCATTATTGGGTTAATTACTGCCCACGTAATGAGAGAGTTAACCCCCATTATGGAGTGTTTTCAGGGGACAGTTTTACCCCTCGAGACCCTACAAATAGCTTAGTTCGCTATTGAGCAAGGGGGGATTTTTCTGATGAAAAGGTCGGACAACTTAGAAAATCTTGATCAGAATTCCTAACTGAGAAAGACAAAAAAAAGAGAGTTCAACTCTTCTAACAACTTACTGCATACAAGTTTGTTCCTGCCTACAGTCTCTTTGAGATTTTTGGTTTGGGCAGAAGCTGTGTTACTTCGTCCACCATTCAAGGAGAAGATTCCCAAAAGATCGTGACGTTCACACCGGTCAATGGAAAACAAGAATCACTTTCCATCGCCATATCAAGAACCCAGTACTAAACAAAGGGAAGATTTGAGCTTGAATATCTTTCCTCTTTTGTAATTAGAGTATTGATCCGTTGTAATTTTTCATTGATTCAAGAAAATTTTATAAGAATTTCTCCCACCAAAGAAGAGATGGTGACTCCGCTGGGACTACTTTCTCTACCGATGAGCAAGTTGTGGTGCAAGGTGACGTCACCTACATGGGAAAACGGTCAAATCGCTTATCGTGGAGTTTGACCAGGCAGGGTATGAAGAGTTCCTCTCTTCCGGCTCTAAGAGCCCTAGGGTAAAGCAGTATCGCAAGGTCTTCTCGGGGACCCACTCTCAAGTCCGCTCTAAGATCCCTTCAGACGCGACTGGCGCAAAGAGTGCCATGGCTAACCGTGTGACATGTAAGGCTCGTGCCAATGTCTCCCACGAGACCCGCGATTTTAGTACCATTGACGTTCTGGCCGCTCACGCCCGTCCCCTTCCTCAGCTCTAGGTTACCAGGGGTTCCCAACAAGCTTATGGCATAGCCGGAACACTGAACATCGACAGAGATGACACGCGCTCAACTACAGACGCAAGAAACTGAAACAAAAATATGTCCAATGGGTACAGGATGTGAGGTTCAAGCCCGCATCTCTTGTGGACCACGTCAGACGAGCGAAGTCCGCATTTGGAAACCTAAACGCGAAGCTCATCAGACTTGTGTTTATGAAGCTCCACTTCCCAAACGCGACATTCAGTAGCGCGAGGTCTGTGCCTCTCCTCTGAGACACGAGACCCGCGTCTCTGCAGTTACATGCGGGACCCAGAAGGCCTGCGTTTCTCAAGCATCACTAGCTAAATGCGATAATCAGCCACGCAAGATCTGCGTCTCCTCTCAGTAGCGACGCGAGGCCTGCGTTCTAGAGCCAAAACGCGAGAACCGCGTCTATCTTACAGGACATGAGCTCCGCGTCTCAGAACCCTGCGTTTCAGAATTATGACAAAGGATGGCTCTCAGAAACTGAAAAACCCTCGGAAACCTGAGGCTAATCTCTTTGGCCCTCCTCTGACAGATCTAAGAGATTACTTGACAAAGAAAAGGAGTGCTAATTAGATCACTCTATCTTGTTACTGTGAACAGTTCATCATGGCAATGCTATCTGAATGTTCCTGCAGCTCACATGCAAGAAAGCAGTCGGTATTCAGATGATTGACCTCAACCTCCCGATCAGCCAAGTGGCATCACTCCCACAGAAGGGGAGCTTTCTCTAACATGGAGTACCCCAAAGTCACTACAAACATGGCAAGCAGAAGTAAGAAAAAATAACTGGCGATTAGCTCTGATGAGTCTAACACGGAACTAGAAGGAGTGTGCCGGCATACTCGCACTCGGACTGGTGCGGTAGCCCGGGTCGAATACAGTGCCTTAGCTCGAGGCATTGCAGTAAGTAAATTACACTCCGCCATTGCGGAATCGCAGGCCTTGAACTCTTCTATAGAGAAGGAAACCTTCACGTACATGATAAACACTTCAGAGGAGATGACCAGGCACTTAGAACAGAAAGCCCAGATCCAGAGGGAACAATTCGATATGATTTGCGGCCGACAAGAATCTATCGATACCCTCAAGCAAATGCTTACACAATTGCTCGAGGACAAGAGGAAGTCAACTGACAAAGCTTATTCTAAGATGTCTAAAGGCAAATGAAAAGAAGGAGAAAGCTCATCTTCCGTACATATCGAGGAGAAGGGGCAATCCAATTTTGAGTCGTCTAAATCCTCATCTAAAGAGGAAGGTAACCTGGAGAATGGGGGTACTCATTCTAAAAGAATGACTCAATTGAAGCAACGTCTGGAAGCCCTTACTAACAGGAAAGGCCTCCAAGAAGCAGGAGTGGTTCGGCCATATCCGGCTGAGTGGAACCTTGTTCCGTACCCTTCTAAGTTCAAAGCTCTGACCCTATAGGCTTTCAACGGCAAAGGCTCACTGAACCAACACATCTACTACTTCAAGTCTCAGACAAGAAATGTGGTAGATAATGATGCCATCTTGGCACGTTTGTTCATCGGCACTCTAAAGGGCTTGCCTTTGAATGGTTTATGAAACTTTCAGAAGGCTCCATAAAAAACTGAGGTGATTTGGAGAAGCTCTTCCTTACACGCTTCTTCAAAGACGACTCAGAGATTACAATGCCCATTCTCCTGGCAACGAAGCAGCGAAAGGGAGAGTCTGTCAAGGTATTTGTGAAGAGATTTTGGAATATGACACTCCGATATCCTAGCAGTATGACCCAGGCCACCCTGGTGGAAACATGCCGCTATAATTTGCAAACTTCGCTCTTAGCCAAGATAGGAATTGCTAAAAGCCGCACCTGGAAGCAGTTAGTCCAGCAAGCTGAGTAGGCTGAAGAAATTATCACCAGGGTTAGGGCAAAAGAAAATAAGCCTAGACCCGAAAAGTCGACAAGGCGTGCACCAGAAATATCTTTTCAATCAAAAAGGAAGGATACATTGGTGACAGAGACAAAGTCTCCCGTCAAACCTCAGCCGGCCAGGGGAGGTGGTCCTTCAAGTCAGCCACGCGCCAACAAGCAGTACTCTTTCAAGGACGAATACATCGATTCGTTGTTCAAGTTACTCAATAAGAGCAACAGATTAAAGCTTTCTGAAGCTAAACGTCCCGAGGAGGTCGACAAGACCGATAATTCCAACTACTGCTTGTATCATAGGATGTTGGGGCACCCCACCAAGAGCTGCTATTCTTCAAAGATATTCTTCAAGCTCTGATTGATGCGGAAGTACTCAAGCTTCGTCCAAAACAGAAGAAAGTGATGGCTAACATGCATCATTTCTTCAGTTCGGAAACCAGCCTCCAGCACCAGCCGGAGTAGTTCCCATCCCGAAAGGGAAACTAAGGATGATCAATATAGACTCGCATCACCAACAGGAAAAAGGTCTTGTACCTATCCTAACACCTCAAGGAGAAATTATGTGGGTTCATCCCTACCTTGTGGATGGCCAACAGTGGACTACTGTTACCAACAGAAAGTCTAAAGGCAAAACAAAAGCTTCATCCTGCAATATGGTGTGCGCTTCTTCTCGGGAAGCAGAAACTGATGTTCCCTCACTAACCGATTCGAAGGAGGTAATAGTCGTCCTTGCCGCAGAGCTCAATAAACTGCTCGTGGCTGAAGCTCATTCGGGTTAGTCATATTTAAAGAAGTATGATGAAACGGTGGCAAGCCCTCCTAAACCTACTGCAGAGCCAACCAAGCCCTCCGCGAAGCCACTCGTGGAGAAGCAGAAAAGAACTTTGATTTTCCAAGGCTCTCCTAAAGAACAACGCGGAAGGATCCTCAACACCTTACTACTTTGATGTCCTGGCTCAACTGGCCAACATCCCGGTCAGAATCACCCTTTACGAGCTCCTGAGACTATCAAAGTCGACAAGAGAAGCTCTGAGAGAAGCTCTTGCCGATGCTGAGGTTTTCATGGCCTAGATCCCGGTCGGACCATAGGAGGATAATAAAGAAGACTGCCTCCATGCCTCTCACAATGCCCCCTGCATCACCTTCACGGAAGATGACATGCAGGTCAAAGGAAAACATGATAGGCCCCTGTGCTTCACAAGGTACATTGGATCATCTGAAGTGAGCCGCATTCAGGTAGATTCAGGATTCGCATTGAACATTATGCCTCGCCGGGTCATGCAGCACTTAGGGATCCTTACCCACCAATTGAGTGCCACCTAAACTACTATCTATGATTTCAATGCCAATGGTACGCGCCCAATGGGGAAGATCAAACTCAAATGTCAGATCAGGGACCTGAGATCTGAAGTGACGTGCTACGTGATCGATGCTGACACTTTATATAATTTGCTGCTCGGACGACCATGGATTCATCGTAACTCCATCGTCCCCTCCACCCTCCATCGAGTCATGAAATACATCGACGGATGTGGAAAAGTCTAAACGTTGATTGTCAAAAGGCATCCATTCAAAGGGGTAGAATACTATTTCACAAACTCCCTCATGTACCAGGACTCTCTGGAGACGAACGAGAATTCACAGCCAGAGGAACCAGACTTGACATTGAACCCAAGGTAGAGGAAGAATGTCTTTGAGAGCTGAACCCACTTGTAAAGAGTATTAATAAGCTCGATGTCAATAACCTCGCCAATGATGTAGGTGAGTGGTATATTAATGAAGAGTTGGATTTGGTTTACTTTTCTGTGTTGGCTTCTGATTTTGTGTCAGATACTAGTACCGAGGTAGATGACGACCCCTGGTCGGCAATAGATACTCTAACATCATTACATGTACCAATGAGGTCGTCCCTCACAGTATATCAAGGTGTTAGTGATGTGCAAGGATCGTTATTCATGGTCCTCGCAAGATGCAAGGGTCAAAGACCAATCCTTTTGGGAAAAGTCGAGTCTAAAATAATGACCTGGGAAAGCTCTAAAAGCGATGATGAACCCCCGCAATTCTCCCATTATGAGCCAAATGTACTCACAATGATGGAGAGCATAGGGTATGATCTAACAAATGGTCTTGGCTTGAACTTCAGCAAAGGAAGAAGAACACTACTTCGATCTTTCGTTCCGAAAGGGAAGACCCCTGATTATTATCATTGAACTCGCAGGGGGGTGGGTAATGTGTCAACTCCGATCTCATCGATCTCTGAGCCTGAAGAGTCATTATACCATAATCATTCGTCAGGAACATTATCGTGGGAGTCAAATGTCAGTGTTGGTAACATCTTCAGAGAACTTTCAGTAAATATGACTTCAGTAAGCCACTTGGAAGATGGATATGAAGAAATGATCCTGTCAGACACAGATCCTTGGATCAAACACCTAAACACTCTCTGCATTCATTTTGAACAACGTGAACCACTCACAGAGGATAAGGTCACCTAGATCAATCTAGGAGATGAGACTAATCCTAAGCCCATCTTTATAAGCGAAAGCTTATCACCCTCGAGAAGGAATATATAATATCTCTTGTACGGAAGTATATAGATGTTTTCGCTTGGAATTATGAAGGCTTGCCTGGGCTTGATCCTCGAGTGGCTATGCATTGCCTCAACATTAATTCGGATGCGAAACCAGTCAAATTGCAGCAGCGACGGTTCCGTCCAGAAATAATGGAAGCAATCCAGTCCGAAGTCAAAAAACTTCTAGATTCTGGCTTCATTAGGGAAGAATAACATCCCGATTGGGTAGCCAAATCGTCCCTGTTACCAAGAAAATTGGGAAGATTAGGGTTTGCATTGATTTTCGCGATCTAAATGAGGCCTGTTCCAAAGACGAATTCCCTCTCCCAATCACGGATGTCATGATCGATAAGACGTGTGGGTTTAAATGAATGTCCTTTATGGATGGATTCTCAGGGATGGATTCTCAGGGTACAATCAAATTAAAATGTACCCTGATGATAAAAAACATACTTCTTTCAGAATACCACTGGGGGTATATTGCTATATTGTCATGCCCTTTGGATTAAAGAACGCGGGGACAACGTATCAGAGGGCTATGAATGTAATTTTTCACGAGCATATGCGTAAAACAGTGAAATGCAACGTCGACGACATTGTAGTGAAAAGTCGTACTAAAGGCGATCACATAACAGATCTGAGGACGATATTTGACATCATGCGGGTGCATCAGCTGCAGATAAACCCCAACAAATCTTTATTGGGGGTAGCCAATAGTAAATTCCTAGGATTTATAGTGACATCCAAAGGAATTCACCTAGATCCAGAAAAAGTCCGTGTTGTCTAAGAGATGCAACCCCCAAGGAACCTCAGGGAGCTTAGAGGATTACAAGGGCAATTGGCATACATCTGGAGGTTTATTTCAAATCTCTCCGGAAGATGCCAACCCTTCACCAGATTAATGAAGAAGGGTGCCTCATTCATCTGGGACGACGCTTGCCAACAAGCGTTTGAGGAAATCAAAAAATACCTCATGCAACCACCTACCTTTATAGCTCCAGTTTCAGGAAAACCTTTTCTGATATATGTACGAGCGATGGATCATTCTTTAGGAGATTTGCTAGCTTAGAATAATTATTAAGGACATGAGCAGGCAATCTACTATTTGAGTAGAACTCTGATAGGAGCCGAACATTGATACAACCCGATCGAAAAGGAATGTTTGGCGTTGGTGTTCGCCGTCCAAAAAATGCGACATTACCTAGTGGGTCAAACCATACATGTCATATCAAAAGTCAATCCCTTAAGGTTGCTTATGACAAAGCCATCATCGTTAAATGTTCGACTGATGAAGTGGGCCATATTGCTCTCCCAGTATGAGATGCAATTTCTACAATAAAAAATCATGAAGGGATAGGCGGTGGCGGATTTCCTGACAGAGCATCCAAATCCAAGAGCGACCAAACTTTATGAGGATCTCCCAGACGAGATTGCCGAAGTTTGTCTTATTCAGACTTCTTTCGAAAGACAGGTATGGCAGCTCTTCTTTGACTGTACATCAAGAACGGGTCCGCGAGGAAAAATCATAGCAGGAGTAGGGGTAGTCCTTGTCTCCCCACAGAACTACGTGATCCCTCGTGCATTCTCATTAACTGAACCATGTTCTAATAATGTAGCAGAATACAATGCTCTCTTGATCGGAATGCAAATCACCGATAAGATTGACGTTAAAAATCTCGAAGCATACGGTGACTCTAAACTCATCATTAACCAAGTTCACGGGGAGTACGAAGTCAAAAATGAAGACTTAGTACCCTATTATAACGCAATTATTCTCATGGCCGAGAGATTCAAAATCTTTTTCATCGATCATGTGACTTGCCAGCAAAATGCACATGCAAATGCACTGGCATCTCTCGCTGCTTCTTTAGCTCTTTCAGGTAGAGTAGTAGAGAAAATACTTGTCTATGGTCATGACTTGTATTACCCAAGAGTCACTTTTGAAGATCACCAAAAGCTGATGGGAGTGTAACGCCCCGATCCAGCGAGTACGAAGATGTTACTATGACGTATCTACGTAAGTCAAAAATACCCTCATGTATATACGCTAAGCATCAATACAGGTAGGAATCAGAGTACGGAAGCATAATGGTAATATACATTCCATTAACAATAACACAAGTACACAGTTAAACACAAGGCATGACATAACATCTCAAGAATATAATATCACTAAGAAGCACAAAAGCAGGATGCACAATATGAAATACGGGAAAGTACTCACAAGTAGCAAGATGAGAATCTTGTGAGCCGATCAAGGGGAGGGTGGAAGAAGGAGGGTCCAGATAGGCAACTGCTAATCCACGCTCCCGCTGCGCCCAGCCTGATCGGGTACAGCAAGGTCGCCACGGTCCAGACTCTAGGATTTGGACATGAGGATCCAGGGTTGTTAGCAACCCCAGCGAGTACATATGATAAAGCCAAATGAACACGTGTACATGATCAAGTGATGTGGTCCAGGCAGGCAGGTACAGGAAATGACAAGTAATATAAGAAAAATGACAGTAAATCTGAGATCAAGTAAATACATGTATATCAGTAAATCTGAATCAGAAACATGCATGGAAAACAGTATAGAGAGCATAGGTGCACATAATCATGCGACAAATATATTAAACATGTGATAAATACACTAAACACGTGATAAATATAAGTATGGACAAAACTAGTTGTATAAGCTCAGATTATGAATTCATGGGGTTGATACATCGAAAGGATAATCCAAATAAGGAAACCCTCATCTATATACCACATATCTAATGTCACCATCATCTGAGTTCATACAACTTGAGTTGACCTCAGGGTAACAGCTTGAGGTGTCTGGAGTAATCATGGTATCACAGAGGTCATGTGTTATAAAATAGGGTGTCAACTCAGAGCATAATACTGTAACTAGAGAATATAAAGGTGTTGCATTTTAATTTATCCAATAATAATAATCAGTACCGTTTGATATTTCAATCACCTCCCTACCAGCGCCTCACATCACTGATAGTTCATACTAGAGTTCACACTCTGTAGAGCTTACCCGGGTCTGCTATGTGAGTAACAGGACCCGAACAAAGGAGAGACCAAATATCACACGTTCCTAATATTATTACTGTTTCTTATGTTCTTATGTTATTCTCGTCCCTTTCCTACCGGCGTCCCATAACACCGACAGTTCATGCTGGAGCCCACACTTCCAGTAGATCTCATCTGAACTCTGATATGCAGGTACCATTATTCTAATAGGGGAGAGACCAAATAACATATGCTCCAGGAGTTATCGTTGTATAGGTATGTGTGTGTGTGTTAGTAGGCACTGAGGATGCTTATCACACTAACACCAGGCGGTACAGGCAGGAAGGAGAAAGTAGCCCTACAGATTCAGAGGTGGCCCCACAGATTCAAGAGGTGGCCCCCACCACATGTGTGGTGTGTCACTTTGCTCTATATGGCACTTTGCTCTGAGGGTTGATACAGTAGGTAGCCCCACAGATTCAAGAGGCGGCCCCCACAGATTCAAGACGCGGCCCCCATCACGTGTGTAGTGTGGCACTTTGCTCTGTGTGGCACTTTGCTCTATGTGAGGAATGGATTTTAGAGATGGCCCCCACGGATTCAAGAGGTGGCCCCCCACCATGTGTATGGTGTGGCACTTTGCTCCGTGTGGCACTTAGTTTCATTCAGGAACCGCCGGATGCTAGCACGATTCTGGGATACATCCTCGTCATCCCAACACCAGGCATACTTTACCGGACGCCAGAATGACTGCGCTATTAACAAGAGCATGAGTACAGGAGATACAGGAGTACAAGAGTATAGAAGCTCAGGAGTACAGGAGATACAAGAGTACCAGATGTCTGGTAATAATATAATAATCATGCATATGCCAGGTAATACGGGTTTCAGGAGTCAAACATAACATGTCAAGTACCGGTGTTATATATCATATGTCAAGTATAGCATGACAAGTACCGGTGTCATATATCAGAGCCAGGTATAGCATGGCAAGTACCGGTGTCATATATCATGGGTCAAATATATCATGGCAAGTACCGTGTCTGATATCAAGTGTCAAGTATGGCATGGCAAGTATCGGTGTCAGGTATCATATGTCAAATGTAGCATGGCAAGTACCGGTGTCTGGTATCATGTGTCAAATATAGCATGGCAAGTACCGGTGTCGGGTGTAATGGGTCAAATATAGCATGGCAAGTACCGGTGTCGGGTATCATGTGTAAATATAGCATGGCAAGTACCGGTGTCGGGTATCATGTGTCAAATATAGCATGGCAAGTACCGGTGTCAGGTATTATACGTCAAGTATAGCATGGCAAGTACCGGTGTCGTGTATCATATATCAAATATAGCATGGCCAGTACCGGTGTCAGGTATCATATGTCAAGTATAGCATGACAAGTACTGGTGTCGTGTATCATGTGTCAAATATAGCATGGCAAGTACCGAGTGTAACATATCAGTGTCGGTGTTATACATATCAACTTACATATCATGTATAAAAAGCAGGATAACAGTTATTAGACATGGAACGATGGTAATAGAACAGGAAATATTAAAAGGAATGTACTCGCATAATGATAAAATAGATGCATGTTCAAAAGAAACTGTACTCGTCAAACTCACCAGAAAATTACGAGAAATCCTGAAACACCAGAAATACGCGCACACCGTCAATCCATATATTAATAATATACATAAATTATTATTCTTAGAGAAAGAAAGAGAAAAGGAGAGAGAGAATAGAGAGGATTTAGAGAGAGAAAAAGAGGTTTAGAGAGAGAAAGTCTAGAGAGAAAGAGGAGTTTCTAGAGAAAGAATGAGAATAGGAGAGAAAGTAAAGAGAAATAGTAGAGAGAGGAGAGAGAAAGGGCAGGGTAGAGAGAGATGAGAAAGAGAGAAGAGAGAGAGGAAATTGGGGCTGCTCACACAGCCCCTGATCATGGAGGGCCCATGGCTCCCCGTGGGCCCAGGGGGGCCTGGCCGGCCTCCGGCCGGCCAGGGAGTCGGCCAGCGGCAGCCCTGGTCGTCGGCGGTGTCCAACAGAGAAGGGAAGAGGGGGAGAGAGACAAGGGGAGAGGAGAGAGAGTAGGAGAGCAGCAACTCTCCTAGCCCAAGCACAGCCCAAGCTCTGGCCTGGACTGGTCTGCTGCTCCCTGGCTGTGGCCAGGGAGGCGCAAGGAGCTGCCCCGGCCGTCATGGCCGACGCAGCCAGGGGTGGCTGCCGGCCACCCCAAAAAAGAGGGAGAGAGGGGGAGAGAGAGAAGAAAGAGAGGGGAGAGAGAAAATCTGAGAAAGAGAGAGGAGGGAGAGAGGGGCTGGCCACCCCTCTCCATCCAGTGGCTGCCGGCAGCGGACCTGGCCGCCAGCATGGCTAACAGAGAAAGGGAGAAAGAGAGAGTGAGTGAGAAAAGAGAGAGGGAGGGGGGCTGTCGCCCCTCCACGCTCGCGCACAGGGGGCCAGGAGGCCCCTGGCCGAGCTTAGCCGCCGGCGATGTGCCGGCGGCGGGCAGCCCCCATCGGGCGCCGGAGGTAGGGGTGGTCGGGCGCCAGTAGAAGGAAGGGAGAAGGAAAAAAAAGAAAGAAAAAGAAAAAGAAAAAAGAATGATGAAAAGGGGGAAATTTGTTTATTTAAAAAAAGGAAATTGATGTGATGGGACATGGGTGGCAGGTGATGTGATTGGGGGGAGTGGCCTGTCAGGTGACTTTTGGGAAGGAAAGGAAAAAGAAATGGAGAAAGAGAAGGAAAGAATAATATTATTAAAATAGGGTAAAAATTTGACTATTTTAGAATCGTTCTGAAAAATTTTTAAAAATAGAAAATATTATTTTAAAATGACTAATAAAATCAGATTCAAGAAACTCAATGTAGATTTCAAATTAAAAATCCTGAAATCTTCTGGCGGTATTGGTCGACACCAAAACCGGTGAATTTTGATAAATTCTGAAAAATCTCAAAAAATGTCTTTAGTTAGAAAATAAGATTTTAAAAGGTAATGTGAAAGCTATTTTTAAAAATTCAATCTCATTTGAAAATAAAAATCTGAAAATCAGTCAGCGATGCCAATCGACACTGGTTTTGAAGATTTTGCAGAAAAATTCAGAAAAATTTCAGAAAATCATGAAAAATCTAAAATATTAGAAAATGATATTTGAAATTGAAATCGATCAAATTGAATTGTCAGAAATGCTAATTCGAGCAATACACTAGGATCGGGCCCCCTGTCCAGACTAGGGCTGACTCTGAGTCTACGAATCCAGATCCAATACAAAACAATCATACTAATAATCATAAAACACAAAAAAATACAAAATTAAATCAAATAAATATGATAGAAAAATTAGAATACGTATCTAAGTACGTATTTCAAGAACGGGGTGCTACAAGGAGACTATCAAGCCAAAGAAGTTCTAGAGACTTCAACAGGTCCAAAGCTTAGGGATTAGCGATTCTCGTACAATGACTATGCATTGTATAACATCTTTCCTGAGGATTCTGTCACGCCCTGCTTCCTAAAATACACTGGAGCGAAGACGTGACACGAGTCTGCGACGCATATACGCAAGAAAAATACCTCACGTACACACGCTAAGCCTTAAGTAACCCGAAACAAGCTATAAATTTAACTGTAATAAATCATGAATACTGCAATATCCACGCATGATATCATATGAATCAAGAACTCGAAAAACGATTGAATCTGATATAACGAGAATTAGGAAATAATATGAAGGCAAGAAATATAAGAATACCGGAATCAAATAGGGAGAAGCTCCAGCTCTTCGCGAAGTGTACGGTCTCATCGAACACCTGAACAACAAAAACAAAGCGTCCAATATCTAGATGTACAAATCCAGGGTCGTCAGAAAGCGACGTGGTGAGTGTGTGTGTAAAGAGGAGTACTCGTGCATATAAACATGTGCACAGTATAATAACAAGATAAACTGCAGTCATAAGATAACTAAACAACATGATAAACAAACTGAAGGATAACTGCATAACAACATGAATGAAGATATAAGGCAACTATTACAACTGTAAACAAACAACTGATATCTGAATGTGTAACCTAGCATATGTCATATGTCACTAGTATGGTTGGTTGTTATTAACCTAACTAATGTAGTACTTAGCAGTGTCCCATACTACAGCCATTTTCCCACATAACAAACAAAGTTATCGTTATTGTAAATGCCTGTCAATGTAGTGCATGTATTTTTGAAGAGTACCGTGCATGCCCGGTATCACGGTCTAACACCCCTGGCGCTGAATCAGGACAAGCTGCAACGCTGTAATATCTGAAGACCACAGCCCCACACGAAAAGACAACTAGTGTGGCGCCTTAATCCGGGCATAGCCCTAACAACTGACAACTGAATAGGTAGCCAGTACTACCTTGGTTCCCCATGGTTGGAACCCACAACTCGGTACCATAATAAGTCCTTCCAAAATACACAACATGCATCATCAGGCAATTACTCCTGATCTTCGGGTTATGATATCTTTTATTAACAAGCAATCAATGAGTTATTATGTAATAGTAATTGATATCTCCAATAACTGCTGATGACAATACTAGCTGATAATCTGACAATTGACAACTGATATCTGACATAGCTGATAACTAATATCTGACATCTGAAATAGAATACTGGAGATATAGACACTAACACAATAGTGTCACTAATAACTGGTAACTGACACAGATACCTGATAACTACTATAAACTCTGAACATATCATATGATCACCAACAAATAATCTCACCAATAACTGATAAAGTGTTGACTGCTATCTGATAACTCTGAAATACAAGATCACTGATATCGAATAGGTCACTATCATAACAACTCTATCTCTATTAATTGAAGTAATAAATAACTAAACATGAAGCACATGATATATCCTCAAGATCAATGCATACCGAAATCATAACGAAGTAGGGAATCATCCTCAAACAACAAGAAGTCTAGAATTTCTACTTCTGATACTCAACATCGATAAAAATATCCTCTAAATAAATCTCAAACACTCACATCTATAAACCAACTACGTCAATCTCATTTTAATACAGAGCAAGCTTCACTATAAAGAATGTAAAAGTCCAGATCAACTCTAACTCAAGATCAATCTAAATCACAACCCAACTAAAATAGTCACATCTAAATACTGATCAATATCCAATGTAAATAACATAAATCCAAGTTCAACCCAAACTCCAACTAAGTCCATATACTGATCCAAGCATCAAGAAATCCAATCTCTTAATAAAGTAACAACATAACAAGTCTGGGAAGTACTCTACATGAAACAAGTGATCTGTCCTCAAATATGAACTGGACAACTAAACAGTGGATCAAAATGAGTCACGGTCTAAGGTACATTAAAACTAGGCCTAAGCCAAAAGCAACAAACTACCAATACATGAAATAACGCTGATACAAGCTCCTATCAACTATGTAATTAAAGTGAACAATCATAAATGTCTCATGAAGTAATACAAGTAATCAAACTGATAAAATATAACAGAAACTCACATGAAATAGTAAGTGTAACATGTAAACGCATACCAACAACGGTAAATAAGGAAATGCACAAGAACGAACACTCACATGAAATGACGAGGTTTTGGAACCGAGTCGCCGTCTGGTCTTCACTGCACGAATTGGCACTGATCTACGGATCATCCCATGGGTCGGTCTTCGAATCGCCTATATATCGGATCCACAACGAGCACGAATCCGAATCGGATCCGGTCTCCTGTAGCTGGGTTCGGATCTCACCAAAGGGATCCGAAACACTACAATACGCAACTAAACACATGAACTGACACAAACATACCCTCGTACACATATACACTTCACAATATACACCCATAAACATACGTGTACACCCGCATTATGCGTATACAAGCATATGCAACAATACATATATATAAACATGCCTACATATTATATACTTACATATATACTAATGCATAATTACACATATACCTATACACATTCTATTTAATGTATGCATATCCAAATTAATAAATACCTACTATTAACTATAAAACCTATACATTAATTAATTCACATCCATGCATTCATATACTTCATGCATACACATGCATGCATATCACCACTCACGCACACACCAACACACATTTACACTTCCCAATAATTATAATTATACCCTTACACATATAATAACTTCCACATTATTACACAAATGACCCTACACACATAAATATACACTAACCTCGGGCGACTTGCGGCGCACCAATGGAGGCTCTGGCGTAGGCGTCGGGGGTCGCGGAGGATGCTGTTGGATAGAGCATCTCACCGTGAAGGGCGTGAGTACGTTCACACTCGCCGACGGTGATCCACGGCAATCCACGGAGAGCCCGAAAATGGCTTCCCATACACAATGAAATACACATGAATTAATATACACCCATTCACTAACTATACACATTAATTAACACTATCCAACGAATTAATTAACACTCCCCAAACAATTAACTACGTATGAACATAAGATGAAAGAAAAGCAATGAATGGGAGAAGTGTTGGCCCAGAGGCCTTCCACTCTAGTTTTGATATGATTAACTCATATAGTTATAGTTTACTAATAATCTTGTGATGTTTAGTTTTAGATACTTAACCAAGATAGTAGTCGGTGATTAGCTTCAACAAAGGTATTTTGGAGCTTTCACATGGTAATTCAAGAGCCCGAGTGTCAAAGTTCATATCTATCACTCATTGGAGTCAAGCTCGGTGGATCACGTTTGGATCGAGTCGACTTGGAGACGACGCTTTACAAGAAGACTTCGGTACATAGTTTAGTTTATGTTTTAGATTTATTTGTTAAAGATTAGATAGTGTAATATGCTCAAGTTCATAACACACACACGTTTCATGTTTTGGTTTTGGTTTTCGATTTTCAGTTTAACCGATCTTGATTTTCATGAATAGATAGAATCAACAAGTTACATGGTTTAATGTATATTGGATTTGTTCTATATACATCTATGCTTCAACTATTTAAACAAACTTAGTTTGATAGTCTATTTCATGAGTTTGGTGTTTTGGTATTTTAACAAAACGTATTTTGGATTTTAAGTCAAAAATATTGATATATATCTTTATATGTATATTGGATTATATCCATACACTACATGCTTAAAGTTATTTCAATATCATGTTTTTGTATTTGGATGAGTTTTGGACAAAACGATTTTCCATTTCAAAAATCCTAGTTTTGGAAAATACGGATTTTGGTTTTCGGCAAAATTTTCATAACACAAAAATGGTTCAAATAGTTTGAAAAATGTGTTGAAATTTCTCACACATATTTCTATATCAAAGTATTATACTGAAATATTTTTATGGATTTTTAGAGCTTTTATTGGATTTAATAGGATAATAAAAAAACCCAGTTTTCAAGTCCTAAAATTCAGTCTGCCAGGCTCTGGCGGTTGATCGACCGGTCGACCGGACCAGGAGCCGGTCCACCAGAACGGTCGACCAGATGTGCACGAGACGTGCACAAAGGCCATTTGGTTTGGCCGGTCGACCGTGCGGTCGACCGACTGAAGTCTCCTTACTCTCGGGTAAGGGCGGTCGACCGGGCGATCGACCGGAGGTTGGCAACGGTCCAATTTCGACCGTTGGCCGGTCGACCGGATGGTCAATTCTGACCATAATAGTTGCTAACGGATAGTTTTTCAAATGGCTATATAAATGGGTTTTCTCTTGACTGTTTTGAATAAGTTTTTGGAGAGCTTATTTTCTGATCCTACTAGTATTTTTGTAGCAATTAAAAAGAAGTTTTGGGCTCTAAAGTTTACATTTGATTTGGTTTTTTTCTAGAGTTTGGAAAATCAAAGAAAAGTGATTTTGAGAAAAGTGTTTTTGGTTCATCCTCTTCATCCTTATTTCTAGTTTTTTCCAAGGATTTTCTTTGAGTATTTATTTTTCATTCCTTGGTTTTTCTCACACTTGAGCTTATCATTCTATCCTCTCTATAGGATCTTGTTTTGTGAAAAGAATTGGCTTGTGGTCTTTTGATCACCAAGTTGTATACCCTCCTACTTTGTGTTATCCCTCTTGTGTAGAGGTTGATTTTGGAGTGGTGGCTTTCTGCCCTATCCCTCTAGTGAGACGTTGATTAGTTGTTTGGCTAAGTGCCTACCCCTCTTGTGTGAGGTGGTTTTGTGTTGGTTGTGCCTTGCCTCTAGTGAGAGGTTGTATTCGGTTGAGAGAGGAGTCGTGTACTCCCAGTTGTATTATCCCAATCCTCAGTGGATGTTCCCTGTGTGGGAGTCCTGTGTGGAAAAGTTAGTGAAAATCCTTCTGTGTGAAGGCAGGGACGTAGAGCTGTGTGCTCGATCCTTGAAACAAATCTCGGTGTTTGCGTTTGATCCATTGACTCTATACTCTCTCTCATTACTTTATGCCTTGCATCATTCATATTGTCATATCATACTTATATGCTTGGTTCTGATTGTTTGTGTGCCTCACTTGTGTCTAACCACGAGAGCTTCATATAGAACCTCAACTCTTATTCAGAGGAATCAAGAGGAGTTAGTCCAGAGCACTTCACTGGGAATTCGGCTACACTCGTTGGTTACACTAAGTGTATTACAATATAAGTTTTAATTTTCGCATTTTGTTCATTAGATTAGCCGTATACCTATTCACTCCCCTCTAGGTGTACTTACAATTGGTATTAGAGCCTACACTCTTGATATTAGGTTTAACCACCTAGGAGTGTGATCTTGGTTTTGCTAATCTATCATTTGCATTTGCACACATATTGTTTGCACTCATGGATAGCCCTCTCATGTTTGATATCTCTAGACTTGATATATGGAAGGTTATGATGAGTTGTCATTTAAAAGCTCTAGGATATAAAGTTCACCTTGTCATTATCAAGGAATCCTACCTTAGTGATAGCAAGCATATAGAGGCCAATGCACTAGCCTTAAAGGCACTTAGAGCATCCCTTGGTAAAAGATATTTACATGTGTTTTCTCACTATGATTCTGCTTTTACAGTGTGAAACATTTTGACATCTTCCGAGCTACCAACGCTTATAAATAAGAAGAGGAGATCTAGTCAAGACGAGTCCGACGAACGTTACTTCATGGTCCAAGGGAATGACTCCCATGCGGTACATTTGGACACTCAACTAGATGTTAGCACTAGTTCTCATTTCAACGATTGTATGGATGCACAAGCCCTAAATGATGAACTTGCTAAAAATGTGAAAATTTGATTTCAAAATATAAACTTTTGAAAAAGGATAATTTTGGTTTAAAAGAAGAAAATAAAAATTTATCTTCTAGACTTGAGATTGCTTTCCAAGAGAGGGATGAGATTTTAAGTGAACTTGACTCACTTAAATCCCAACTTGAACTTGCCCTTAATGATAACAAAATTTTGAAAAGTAAAAATATTGTGAAAATGTTTTGAAGAAAAATGAGGATTTAACTTCAAAACATGATTTTGTATTAAAAGAGAATAATTCTTTGAAAAACAAAATTGATTTGATTTAACAAGAATTGGAAGATTGTTTAAAGAAAAATGTTTCTTTGAAAAATGATTTGTCTACACTTTTTTGCCATGCTAGTGTAGCTTCGCCATCTAGCTCACCTATTGCATGCACCTCTTCTTCTATAATTGAAAATGATATATCTATGCTTAAGAAGAGTGTTGATTATTTGGGCTCCACTTTGAGCCATTGTGCTTTGAATCACTCACGATTGGAATCTATGTTTCGAAAGAAATAAGTTCCTCTTTTGCATGCACACAAACCACAACATACACATGCTCCTCATGGCCACACTCATAACACTTTGTATGCTCATGTGTACACTTGTACACATTGTGAACGTAAGGGCCACCTTGCTAAATTTTGTTATGATAGGATGCATGATTCAAATTTAGCAAATAAATTTGTTTTGGTTAGGAAAGAAGCTAACCCCCATGGACCCAAAAGAGTGTGGGTACCAAAGACCACCCCTACTGTATTTGATATAGGTGTGGGCTCTCGCATGATGTGAGAGCAATGGTGCCTTAGGTGGATGCGTTCCGAGCTTTATGAGGACAATTGGATGCATCACTTTCAAGGGGAGTTTGGTGGGAGGACCACCTTGTTTTTGGAGATATGGAGAGTTGCCCTCATGGTTTTGGTAACGATCTCTAACTCCTCGTTTATTTTTACATGCTTTTCATACTGTTGATTTCTAACATGTCATGTTTTAATGTTCATTATGTTATATGTCATGATATTTAGATTAGTGATATACATGATTAGTTATTTGAGACACTCATGTTTAATATGGATTTATACCTTTGTGTTCTCACATTTGTTTTAACTAATGTGTATGTCCTAGATCTATGCATGTGCATGTACATAATGATCATATGTATGTTTATGAGTTTTGTTTTGATTCCCATGCTTCATGCTTTGATTACATGCTTAGATGTTAGTTTTTCATTAAAACTTAGGTATATACTTGTACAACTAGTGAGCCACAAATAGATTATTATATATTTGTGCTTGAATGCTCATTTGTACCCATTAGATGTACTAGTATAGCCTAGTTTTGATGATTCATATATTTGACTTATATTCCCATATTGTACATGTTTTTCCTGTGTATATGTTTAACTTCATGTATTTGTCTATTTTGTCTAAAACTAATTATTATACATATATATCCTTGAGCCACTTGCCTTCATGCATATACTTTTGTGGACTCATTTATGTTTGGATATGTATGTATTCTTTAGTTTGTACAAGACATACATATACCTTGAAGGATTTCTAGTTGTGATGATTTTCATGTTTTGTTTATAAAAGAATTTCCTAATTGAGCTTAATTGCCTATTTTCATGACTATGTCTTTCACACAAAACTTGTACACTCACATTATTTGATATTTTTTCATTATTTTGTTTTCATGAGTCATATATGAGCTTTATATCTTTTGAATGTCAACTGTTGAGTGATTTTCATGTTTCATGAAATATATTTTGTTATATTCCTTATTTGAAGGATTTCGTACTAGTTTACAAATTTTTCCTATAACTAGTTTGAATTCTTCATATGGTAGAGCTTTTCAAACATACTATAATTTTAAACTTATTTTTGAAAATCCCTACCCATTTAAGGGTGGTTGGTTGGGCGACCACGCCTTGTATGCTTCTTATTGAAAATCTTTTTAAACATGTGCATGAAATGGGTGGTAGGAAATATGAGTTATACACTTGATCTTATTTTGTTTTCAATTGATATCATTGGATCTTTTCAATTAGTATCACTATTGACATTCTTTTTGTATACTCATATATGTTTTATATGTGTGTGTTTAAACTTCAAATAGTATCAATTTCGATCGGTATTTATTTTTCCATACATATATATATGCTTTATTTGTGCTTACTATATTTCTATCTTTGATCGCAAATTTTGGTTATGCTAAACTTGATTTCTTAAATGACCATTATATTTCAATTGATTATGTTTCAATTGGTATCTTATACAAGCTTATGCATCATTTTATTTGGTATTTTATAAAGAGGGAGAAAATTCGTATTTCACTTTTTTAATTAGTTTTGTTTACCTTTCGTATTTTAGTCTCACACTTTATAGTGAAAAATGATTGAAAAATGATATTGATTATTTTGGTATCATATGCTCCTAATGAAAAATTACTTTCAATTGATACTAATCTTACAATTGATATTAAGATTATCTATATATCTTTTAATTGATATCAAAATTTTGGTTGGATTCGTCAAAATGATTTATTTACTTACAATTGGTATTTAAATTTATGTTAAAAATATTTATTTTATGTACTTTCAATTGGTATGATTTATTAATATCATGATGCACTAAATTGATTTTTTTTCAATTGGTATCATAAAGTTTTGATTTGATTTCACCCCTTATTGATATTTTTTGTTTAAGATAAAAAGGGGGAGAACATTATTTTATTGTTTTCTTTAACCCCTTTGTTGATGATTGACAAAAAGGGGGAGAAGTATTTGTGAGTTTATATGCATGTTTATTGGTTTATTTGAGTTTGATTTTGGTTTCAAGAGATTTTATTGTTTCATACTTTGTTGTTTTGTTTTATTGATATCAAGAAACTTTTGTTAAAATTTTTATTGTTGGTATCAAGAGCTTGTATTGATTATCTTTCAATTGGTATCAAGAATTTTTTATTGATTGGTTTCAAGAGCTTTCAAGAGTTTTTTTTTATTGATTGGTATCAAGAGCTTTTATTACTTTTATTGATAAACTTTTCAAATTGAAATTTTTATTGGTATCAAAAGCAATTATTTAAGAACATGTTTATTTCAAAAAGGAAAAAGAATTTATTTTAAAAGTTTGGTATCAAGAGCATATTCATTTCATTGTTTTATGCATGTTGATGTATATTCATATTTAGTATTCATTGCATATCTTATAGTTTATTGTTATGCATGAGTTAAGGGGGAGCTTCTTTAAAGCTTAACTTTAATCCATGCATATATAACTCCATGAGTTTTGTCATCATCAAAAAGGGGGAGATTGTTGGCCCAAAGGCCTTCCACTCTAGTTTTAATAATGATTAACTCATGTAGTTATAGTTTACTAATAATCTTCTGATGTTTAGTTTTAGATATTTAGCCAAGATATTAGTAGGTGATTAGCTTCAACAAAGGTGTTTTGGAGCTTTTACATGGTGATTTAAGAGCCCGAGCGTCAAAGTTCATATCTAGCACTCATTGGAGTCAAGCTCAGTGGATCACGTTTGGATCGAGTCAACTTGGAGACGGCGCTCTATAAGAAGACTTCGGTATATAGTTTAGTTTATGTTTTAGATCTATTTGTTAAAGATTAGATAGTGTGATATGCTCAAGTTCACAACACACACACGTTTCATGTTTTGGTTTGGTTTTGATTTTCGGTTTAACCGATCTTGGTTTTCATGAATAAATAGAATCAACAAGTTTACATCGTTTAATGTATATTAGATTTGTTCTATATACATCTATGCTTCAACTATTTAAACAAACTTAGTTTGATAGTTTATTTCATGAGTTTAGTGTTTTGGTATTTTTAACAAAACGTATTTTTGGATTTTAAGTCAAAAACATTGATATATATTTTATGTATATTGGATTATATCCATACACTACATGCTTCAAGTTGTTTCAATATCATGTTTTTGTATTTGGATGAGTTTGGACAAAATGATTTTCCATTTCAAAAATCTTAGTTTTGGAAAATACGAATTTTGATTTTCGACAAAATTTCCATAACACAAAAATGGTTCAAATAGTTTGAAATATGTGTTGAAATTTCTTACATATGTTTATATATCAAAGTATTATACTGAAACTATTTTTGTGGATTTTTAGAGCTTTTATGGGATTTAATAGGATAATAAAAACCCAATTTTTAAGTCCTAAAATTCAGTCTGCCAGGCTCTGGCGGTCGACCGACCGGTCGACCAGACCAGGAGCCGGTCGATCGAAACGGTCGACCGGATGTGCACGAGACGTGCACAAAGGCCATTTGGTTTATCCGGTCGACCATGCGGTCGACCAACTGAAGTCTCCTTACTCTCGGGTAAGGACGGTCGACCGAGCGGTCGACCGAAGGTTGGCAACGGTCAAATTTTGACCGTTGGCCGGTCGACCGATCGGTCGACCGGATGGTCAATTCTGATCATAATTGGCTGCTAACGGATAGTTTTCAAATGGCTATATAAATGGGTTTTCTCTTGACTGTTTTGAACAAGTTTTTGGAGAGCTTATTTTCTGATCCTACTAGTGTTTTTGTAGCAATTAAAAAGAAGTTTTGGGCTGTAAAGTTAACATTTGATTTGGTGTTTTTCTAGGGTTTGAAAAATCAAAGAAAAGTGATTTTGGGAAAAGTGTTTTTGGTTCATCTTCTTCATCCTTATTTCTACTTTTTCCCAAGGATTTCTTTGAGTATTTATTTTCCATTCCTTTGGTTTTTCTCATACTTGATCTTATCATTCTATCCTCTCTATAGAATCTTTGTTTTGTGAAAAAGAATTGGTTTGTGGTCATTTGATCACCAAGTTGTATACCCTCCTACTTTGTGTTATCCTCTTGTGTAGAGGTTGATTTTGGAGTGGTGGCTTTGTGCCTATCCCTCTAGTGAGAGGTTGATTGGTTGTTTGGCTAAGTGCCTACCCCTCTTGTGTGAGGTGATTTTGTGTTGGTTGTGCCTTGCCTCTAGTGAGAGGTTTGATAGGTAGTAAAAAGTGCATATTTATTACTACATTTACTATCATATTTTCATATTTATTATTATAATTATGCACTATTACTAATGTTTTATTATTTATTGTGTGCAGGCCTTGGGTAATTAAAAAATAAAGAAATAAAAGCCTGAATGAAGCCCAGAAGCCTAAAAAGCCCATGTGCAAGCCCATGTGCAAAAATTGTAGTAATTTAGAAGTTTCTTATTATCTAACCTAATCTAAACTTAGATTTTTAAATTCTTTATTTAAAATCTAAGGGAGGAAAAGGAAGGATAAGAAAGAACTCCTAATTGCTAAAAAAAGAGGGAAGGGATAGACTTCTACTCAACCCTAGTTGCTTGCAAGACAATCCTAAAGATAAAAGGAGAAGAGTTTTAAGATAAATTCGGATTCAGACTGTACACATTTTAGTATTCAGATCATAACTTTTGCTACAGATATGTAAATCCGATGATTCAAGATGCTCCAGAAAGAAGACTGGAAGACCTACAACTCTTATGTTGATCAAACTTTCCAATTCAATCCACAGATAAGACATATTCGGTGATCAACATGATAATAAGTTGCAGGACAGATTTGAACTTCTATGGATAAGTGCCACAAGTCTGGAGATAAGATTTTTTGGGAGAGTTGTACCGGGACTCTACCTCCTTCTGCACCACCCGCATAGCCACTGCTACCGCGGATTAGAATTGAGAACCTTGCACAACTACTTCTAAATCTAACATCTTTATTTTTGTGTGCAGGTAAAAACTCAATCAAAACATTGGCGCCGTTGCCGGGGAGGGACGGTAAGTTTTTCTCTAAAATAAAAAAAATTATTAACTAATTCTTTTATTCTTTTCTGTTTGCAGGTTTGGAGAACAGAAAAAACAGCAGTAGAAGTGGACATATAGCAACTCTGTGCCTCTGCCCTCGAAGGCAGAGCAACAGAGCCTACCGTAGTGCGCGAATCCGAGGCAATAGCCGCGGAAACGCGGCCTTAGTAGTGAACTACTAAACTGCAATTTTTGCAGGTTGCTTCAAATTGAAAATACTGTTTTCTGCTCTGTTCCAATTTGTTCTGTGATATACCTGTAAACTGCTAATTAATCAACAGTAAAAAAAATTGTTGTTAAAAATAAAAATTGATTAGACGTTTGCATATTAGGCACGTGTCTTTTCAATTACTTTATTTTACTGTTGAAGAGTGCTAGAGCAAGGTACGTTCGCATTGCATGTAGAATAGGACTCATCTCTTGGTTGATTTTCATGCTTTGAGTGAATCTTATTTACATATCTTGTACACTTGCACAAAAATATCTTAAGGGCATAACCCATTAACAAGATAAGGTGGGGATTTCATCACCCTTCCTTAGCCCAAAAATCATATCCAAGCACTCACTAACCCAAGCCTAACTTAAAATTAGTAGACGTTGGCCCTAGGGACATCTCGGACTCAATTAGGAGATTATCCTAAAGGGGAACAGTGCTGGAATTTGACTCTTGCCAAATCAGTGTCTAGGAAGGGGATTGAGGGCCGAAAGCCCGAAGATTGGTGGTTATTTAATTAAGGAACGTCTTTAACGGAAAACCTCCCACCACTCTTGCCCTGACCTGGCTGATTAACTTGTGGTCAAAGTCTGCACCTTACCTCCCGTGGACAGTCTAACCAGTTAGGAGTCGTCTAGGTCATAGGTCTACCCTAACTTAGGTTAGAATTTTTTCTTTTTTTGTTTGTTTGTTTTTTTTTGTTTGTATTGGTGTGATATGGCATATAATAATTTTTCCAACTTTAATTCATATTACACACCTAACTATTTTTCGGATATTACCAACCCGGCATATCATAACTTTGACCAATCTAGTGTACCGGAATGGTCTTATCCGAATGAATATAACCCATGGCCCCCATCTTATGACCATAATTTTCATACTTTCAACTCTTCACAGAGTCAATGGGGATTCAATACCCCTGAGCCATATGGTCAACCACCTGTTCAACCATTATCTTCATACACGTCTTTTCCCACATCACCAATGTTTCAGTCCTCCAATGATCCATTCAATGGGTTAGAAGAAAAAGTGGATCGTTTACAAGAGATAATGAATGATCAAATTTCTAGACTTTCAAACATTCTTGAACTTACCAACCAAGTTAATAGGAACCAAGAATCATTCTACCTAGAAGACCTTGATCAAAATTCAATTTCATCACATCAATATGAACTGGACCAATCCCAATCCTTGGACAAATTGGCTAGTCTTAATTTCAATGAGATTGAATTAGATTGTGAATGTGAACCCGATCCCCAACTTTGCGATTCAGTTTCCATCTTCGAATCTATGTTGACTCCACTATCCTTACCCAATTTGGACCAACTTTCTGAGCCAACATTTATTCCTGTACCCATAGATCATGAAATTGAATCACCCATTTTTGATGATCATATTGAACTTAACCAATTTTGCAATTTTGAAAGTCCCATGGATAAATTGGCAAGTTCTCATTTCTATGAAATTGAACCCAATGAGATATGTGACCTAGATTCTCAAATCTGTGATCAAGTTCAAATTCCCGAATCATTATTGACTCCTGTTTTGTTACCCGACTTAGGTAATCTTTTAGAGTCAGTTTTGATTCCCACACCTATCATTCCTGAACTTGAATCACCAACATTGAGTCACATTCCATTGTGGGAAGATTATTGTGGACTTGAGTTTAAACTTATTGATTTGGACCCACTTCCTGAACTTAGCCCGACTCCTGAGCCCTTACTTAATTTGAGCTTCTTCCCTGAGTCGGTATTCGTCCCTGTACCTATGACGTCCAAGTCAATAATTCCATCTTTTCATACTCCATTTTGGGACAAGGAGGTTGACACAATTGACTCTGAAAATAATTATGAATTATGGAAATTTGATGGGGTGAAAATTTTAAAAAATGATAATACATATATTTTAGTGGGTTATGTAAGGAAAATTTCTGGTGGGTTCCACCAAATATTATGTTATCTTGATTGGGTAGTAACGCTTGGCCCAATTAGACCACCACCGGAACCACCACCTTGAGGTAACTTCTGCCTTCCCTTGTTCTTTTTCATGCGTATATGCATTCATTCATACATTGAGGACAATGCATGAGATAAGTGTGGGGTAGGCTTTACTAACATACTAACATAGGTAGAAACTAACAAAAATCTGCTAAAAAAAAAAATCTGAAAAAAAAAACTTATAAAAAGGAAATATTTTGACTTATTTTTTTGAAAGAAATCTAAGTTAATCTTAAGAATTAGGAAAATCATGATTAGGATTTCTAAAAACTTGGTCAAAATAAATAAATTGTTGAATTTTTAGGTATAGGAGGAGAAATTGAATAAGTAGTTAGTCTTGATTTTTACCTTAATGAAATTTGCATACCAAATGCATATCTAGGATTCTAAGACAAATACCTTGTGCCTCATAAAAAAAAGAAAAAAAAAGAAAAAAAAATCACCAATTAAGCTGATACATGTGCCTCAAGAAGCATAAGTATTCATACCTAAAGGTGAGTAAATAAAATAAAGTCCTTAGTTTTGGGGCCTAGTTCACTCGAATTTGAGTCTGCGGGGTGTTTTCTCACCTGGTGCCCTAAAGCCAACCGGTTTGGGAGTCATCGACTTTAAGTTCGCTACATGGGTGGATTAGAAAGCCTAAGAAGACTAAGAAAAATAATATATATGTATTAACACATCTAATAGTCAATTAGTTAGGTATGAGGGCCTCAAGAAGCCTTGATGCTTATACGAAAGAAAATTAGATGCGTTATACATATTAAAAAAAATAAAAAAATAAAAAAAAAAAAAAAAATATATATAGAGGCATGAGAGTCCAAGTTAAGGAATTCCTAGTATAAATTCATAAGGATGCATATGATTTTTGGTAACGAAAAAGACTATACACAAAATTCAATTTTGATCCTTACTTAAAAATGAAAACAATTTACTTTATAAAGACTAAGTCTAAGAATGAATAAAAATGATGATCCTAAAAACTTATAGATTACTTAATCTTTTCAAAAGTATTTCAATTATTTCCTTTTTATGGATTTTGTGGGTGTAATCCGCTGAAAACCCTCACGAGACAACACTCGTCCTCTAGGGTAACCTAGAGGTTTAACGGCTTGTTGCACATGCTAAGTACAACCGTGATTCCTACGAAAGTGAGTTAGGTTAGATTAATTTTTCTTTTCTTTTTCTTTTTCTTTGATTTTTACTCGAGGACGAGCAAAAAGATAAGTGTGGGGGTATGATAGGTAGTAAAAAGTGCATATTTATTACTACATTTACTATCATATTTTCATATTTATTATTATAATTATGCACTATTACTAATGTTTTATTATTTATTGTGTGCAGGCCTTGGGTAATTAAAAAATAAAGAAATAAAAGACTGATTGAAGCCCAGAAGCCCAAAAAGCCCATGTGCAAGCCCATGTGCAAAAATTGTAGTAATTTAGAAGTTTCTTATTATCTAACCTAATCTAAACTTAGATTTTTAAATTCTTTATTTAAAATCTAAGGGAGAAAAAGGAAGGATAAGAAAGAACTCCTAATTGCTAAAAGAAGAGGGAAGGGATAGACTTCTACTCAACCCTAGTTGCTTGCAAGACAATCCTAAAGATAAAAGGAGAAGAGTTTAAAGATAAATTCGGATTCAGACTATACACATTTTAGTATTCAGATCATAACTTTTGCTACAGATATGCAAATCTGATGATTCAAGATGCTCCAGAAAGAAGACTGGAAGACCTACAACTCTTATGTTGATCAAACTTTCCAATTCAATCCGCAGATAAGACATATTCGGTGATCAACATGATAACAAGTTGCAGTACAGAGTTGTACTGGGACTCTACTTCTTCCAGCTCCTATAAATACCCCTGCAGAGCAACAGAGAAGGGCACACAGAAAATATAGAGCCAAAGCTAGGGTTTTTAGGCTTTCTTATAGTTTAGGTTTTCTTTTCTCTTTTGTAATTTATATTTTTCCTTTTTGTAAACTGAGAGTGGAGGAAGCTTTCATGGAGGAAGGAGTTCATGCTTGTACTAAGGTGACATAGGTGTAAGCCAACTTTTCTTCTATTGTTAATGAAATCTGCTCGAGGTTTGTCTTTTTTATTCTTCTTTTATTTCTTCATGTTTTATTCTTGTTTTCTTTGTTCTTGTTTTCTGTTATTGTTTCTCTCTAATATTTTGTGAACCATGAGATCTGATTGCTTCGAGACTGCCTAGCCGAAGAAGAGCACTTGATGGCTTATGGAGATGAACAATCCTTCTTTAGATTGTCTTTTCTTTTCATATTGTAGGTAGCGAAGGTGGACGATCCTATACGCCATACTTGCACGCCTTCCAAGACAAGGTAAGTCGTTGCGAACAGATCAAAGGTAAGCAAGGTAGAAGAGGTTTGTACGTGTTATAGTTTCTTTCTTTTTAATTTAGTTTAGATCTTCATCTCTCCCACATTTATTCTTCACCTTCTCATTGTAAATATCATATATCATTGTAAACAAAAAAAAAAAAAGAGAAAATAATTTTTAGAGAATCTTACAAACGCTTCTATCGCTAGTCCCTCCCTGAGGATCACGACCCGCATAGCCACTGCTACCGCGGATTCGAATTGAGAACCTTGCACATCTTATTTTAAATCTGATATTCTATATTTTGTGTGCAGGAAAAACTCAATCAAGGTTATATTCGGTTGAGAGAGGAGTTGTGTACTCCCGGTTGTATTACCCCAATCCTCAGTGGAGGTTCCCTGTGGGGAGTCCTGTGTGGACAAGTTAGTAGAAATCCTTCTGTATGAAGGCGGGAACGTAGAGCTTTGTGCTCAAACCTCGAAACAAATCTCGGTGTTTGCGTTTGATCATTGACTCTTTACTCTCTCTATTACTTTGTACCTTGCATCATTCATAGTGTCATATAATACTTATATGCTTGGTTGTGATTGTTTGTGTGCCTCACTTGTGTCTAACCACGAGAGCTTCATATAGCACCTCAATTCTTATTCAGAGGAATCAAGAGGAGTTAGTCCAGAGCCCTTCACCGGGAATTCGGCTACACTCGTTGGTTACACTAAGTGTGTTGCAATATAAGTTTTAATTTCTGTATTTTGTTCATTAAATTAGCCGTACACTTATTCACCCCCCTCTAGGTGTACTTACAAGAAGCACTCACCCTCATGGGAGCACGGGTGTGAAAGAGCTCGACGAGGTGCTGTTGTGGGAGATCCATGTGCGCGACGAGGTAGGGAAAACGTGCAGCCATCAAGATGGGGATGGCCTAGATGTTGTCGCAGCTGTGGGGATCTGAGCTCGGATGATGCGACATGGGGGCTGCTGTTGGAGTGGCCAAGGGCAACTAGACTCAGATGTGTGGAGGGGAGGAAACCCAGGCGCTGGTTCTGGGCGCTACTGCCAGTGCTGGAGTGTTGCCGGGGGCGTTGTGCGGCACACGGCATGGTGCGTGGATGGTTGTTGGCCTGGTTGCAATCGGTCGGAGGGTGTGCTAGGGAGGAGCTCCGGCCAAGATTCAAGGGATTGATCGTCAGGATCGGGCTCTAGCGTAGCAAAGGGGGAGAGGGTAGAGAGACCATGCTGGTGCGCGCGCGGGGGGCTGTTGCGAAGGTGGTGCGCTTAGGGGAGTGGGTTGTCGGGGCCATGCTGCAACAGGAAGGAAGCCAGGGGGGTCTGCAGGGAGGCTGCGGCTGGGTGTTGGGGGAGAGATAAGGTTTAGGATTCGGAGTAGAAAATATAAGAGGATTATACATGATTAGTTAATGGGTATGGGTAACGGGTTTTGGGTTGGATCCAAATGGGTAAATGGGTAATAGCATATGGAAATGGGTTTGATCATGAGTTATAGGGTAATGGGTAGAGAGAATAGGAATGAGAAGAAGGAATAATACTACTACTAAAAACAAATAATAATAATTAATAGTAACAATAATAAATAATTAGTAATAATTAATCTTAAGGAAGCAACTAGTAATAACTATTAATAATAATAGTAATTAACAATAACAATAATAATAATAATTAACAATTACTACTACCACTAATACTTATACCAATATTAAAATAAATAAATAAAATAATAGTAACACTAATAATAATAATCTTAATAATTAACCATACAATAATAATAACAAATAATAATATTAGTAACACTATTAATAATTAATAAATACTAAAAATATTAATAATAATAATGCTAATAGTAATAAGTAATTAAAAATACTGATAAGAAATAAGGACAATAGTATATAAAACCCAAGTGTCATTTACTATCTAAAAAAATAAATTTCCATATTTAATAATAATAATAATCACAAGAAAGAAAATAATAAATTAAGTTGATTAAAAAATAATTAGTAAATCAAAATAAATAATTTAGGAAAAATGAAAATACAGTATTCTAACTAGGGATCTTACAGATTCCAAGAGGCGGCTACAATTAGAAGGAAAGCCCCCAAATTCTAGTATAATGTGATCACGCGAACATTATATCGTCGATCGCATGATGGGATCCTCCTCCGTTGTCTGTCATGAAAGGAGGCACAGGAAGTACTCAAAGAAGTGCATGACGGCTTATGTGGAGCTCATCAATCTGGTCCGAAGCTGGGAGATCGACTCTGAAGGTTGGGATGTTATTCGCCTAAGATGATCCCTGACGCCATCACTTACGCCAAACAATGTCACGCCTGTCAGGTCCATGATGACTCATCCATCAAGCACCAGGATATCTACGCTCTACAACCTCAACCTGGCCATTTGAGATGTGGGGAATGGACGTGGTTGGCCCTATCAGCCCACCTACATCCAAAGGACATCGGTTCATCTTAGTTAAAACCGATTACTTCTCTAAATAGGTTAAAGTTATTCCCTAGAGGGAGGTAAAAACATCTGACGTGATAAATTTATTAAATATCACGTCATTTACCGCTTTGGTGTGCCATGATAGATCGTCCATGATAATGGGCCCCAGTTCGTCAGCCAGGTTTTTCAGAGGTTCTGCAACAAGCTCAGGATCCAGAGCGTATCTGCAACGGCATACTATCCAGCCGCTAACGGCCTTGCAGAAGCTTTCAACAAGACTATAGGAAAACTTCTCAAGAAATTCGTCTCAAAAAGCCAACATGACTGGGACGACAAGTTGGGTGAATTCTTATGGGCCTATCACACGACGGTTCGAACCCCAATGAAAGCACATCATTCTCCTCAGTATATGGGTGTGAAGCCGTACTCCCACTAGAAATCTAGATCCCATCTCTACGCGTCACCTTAACGACAGAGATAACAAATGAGGAGAACCATCGACTGCGACTCTAAGAGCTAGAGGCTTTGGATGATAAACGCCTGCAAGTTCAATAGCAAATCAAGCTCTGTCAAGCTCGAATTACCAGAGCCTTCAACAAAAGAGTCAAGGAGCGGACTTTCAAGAAAGGTGACCTTGTCTTAGCTATCAGAAAACCTATGGCGATGACGCATAAAACCAAGCGAAAATTTCAACCCAAATGGGGAAGGACCATTTGTAGTAGAGTCGATCTACTCAAATGGAGCATATATCCTTATAAACCAAGACGGTGATACGCTCATGATGTCAATCAACGGCAAATTCTTGAAGAAATACTATCCTTGATAGCATTCTTCTCCTGATCAGGCTAATACTATACCTTTAATCAAAACTCCATATCCAAGAAAAGCTTCTTCCTTTCATTGGATCATATCACGGGCGACCAGTGTCAAGCTGATCAAGCGATAGTCACATCATGATTCATGATGTAAATATTGAGGAAGAAATAAAATGCAAGACTTCAGTTTTAGCCTGGTTACTCTTCTATAGACATCTAACAACTCCGATGGCTAAGGATAGAGGGAAATGTTGGCTTTCAAGTCCAACATAAGTCTTCGATAACTCATCATGCTGAGGGAAATAGCATGGCTAGCCGAACTCAAACGATAGTTGGTAAAGGCACACCAAATCCGTTGATAGCTGAGGGTTTGCTAAAAATCCTAAGGGACTTGGTCCCATCCTCCCCTCCAAAATCTCTCACCAATTCTCATCCATAGAATGGTAGGACCACAAAACACCTGTGTTCATTTCTCCAACAAAATGAGCTGGGACTTGTCACGTTAACAGTAAACCTCCGACAAGCCAGATTTCCCGATCCCTAGTTGATTCAGTCAAGTTAATATTAACCTCTAACAACAAAACTCGTTAAAAATCCTCGCTGTTATGCACCTCTAACGATGAACCTCCCATGTCCCTAGGAAATCAACGAATGTCAAGTTAATATTAAACTTCTGATAGTTCATTTAACTTCCCACCCAAAATCTCCTACAAATTCTCTTCCATAGAATGGTAGGTCCACAAATGCAATCATTGCTATGTTAACACTACACCTCTGACAATGAAAAAATTTCAATACTCCCCGGGGAGTACAAATTTCACTTGTCTCTCCTCTATATGGGGTCACAAATCGTCAAATTTGTCAAGTTAACACTACACCTCTGACATTCTAAATTCCACTTATCAATTCTCATCAATAGAATGACAAGTCCTCAAAATTTCTCCTTCGCAAATCAACTCTTGTCAAGTTCAAAATTACACCTCTGACATTCCAAATTTCACTTGTCAATTCTCATCAATAGAATGACAAGTCCTCAAAATTGCTCCTATCGTAAACAACTCTTATCAAGTTCAAATTACATCTCTGACATTCTAAATTTCACTTGTCAATTCTCATCAATAGAATGACAAGTCCTCAAAATTGCTTCTATCGCAAACCAACTCTTGTCAAGTTAACACTACACCTTTGACATTCCAAATTTCACTTGTCAATTCTCATCAATAGAATGATAAGTCTTTAAAATTGCTCCTATCGCAAACCAACTCTTGTCAAGTTAACACTACACCTCTGACATTCCAAATTTCACTTGTCAATTCTCATAATAGAATGACAAGTCCTCAAAATTGCTCCTATCACAAACCAACTCTTGTCAAGTTCAACACTACACCTCTGACATTCCAAATTTCACTTGTCAATTCCCATCAATAGAATGAAAACTCCTCAAAATTGCTCCTATCGCAAATCAACTGTTGTCAAGTTCAATATTACACCTCTGACATTCCAGACTTCACTTGACAATTCTCATCAATAGAATGACAAGTCCTCAAAATTGCTCCTATCGTAAACCAACTACTATCATGTTAACAATACATCTCTGATAAATTATTGTTAAGTTTAACACTATATCTCTAACAGTGATTAAGTTGCTGCCAAGTTCAATATCAAACCTCTGACAGTCACTTTTCCTCAGGCTTTCATATCGAAGCTGAGATGAGCAATGCTAAGTTTAACATCACACCTCTAGCGTCCAGTTCATTGTTAAGTTCAACAATCACCTTATGACAATGACTTTCCCTCGAACTTCCCTATTGAAGTCGAGATGACTAATGCCAAGTTTAAAATTACACCTCTAGCATTACCTTCACTGTGAAGTTTAACATTACACCTATGACAATGATGTTTTCAGTCTTCCCAAATAAAACTGAAATTCCCGTTTAGTCAAGTTAATATCACACCTCTGACCCACATTCCTATCAAGTTAATATCACACCTCTAACAGTAATCTTAAATTCCTGAAATGAAATTTTCCCCAACTTTGACTTGTTTAGTTAATTATCTCAGTTCTAGCAAGTCAAGAGTTCCTACTTCTATTTGTCTGATTTTCAATGCAAAAAGGAATTCAAGAGATATAAGAAGATAAGAAAAAGTATCACTTTTATTGATATTTAAACATATGAAAGTGATACAAGACGCTCTCTTATATAATAGGATTGAGTGTTACAATAAAGGAGTAAAATGAAGTCTCTCTCGCCCAGTGAAAGGTTGCACTCACTCCTCAAGACATTTACACCGCTCCAGATACAAGATGTTTGAAAGAGCGCCAAAGAAAGACCCCTTTCTTCCTCCACTGGATCAGATCACAGTTGATCAATGTTGAGCCGATTGAGCGTTGGTTATATCATGATGCATGATGTAAACATTGAAGGAGCTTATCGCCAATTGAGGACAATGGTGTTCCTCAAGGTTGAATTGCAGAGGAGCATTCTGATTCCACCCGATTAACTGGTGTGGGCCGTAATCCTTCACTTAATGGCAGATTTTGCCACCAAAGAGCTGGATCTTCTTTGATTAAAATTGGTAAAGGAAGGATCCAAGTCCTTACTGGTGACATCCTCTTTCCTATGGCCTTCAAGGACACCATACCCACCACTATACCCACTATGACCATGACAAACCCTGGGATTTTGCTGGTGCGTCATGTCCAATAAGGTTTTGATGAATGTCATTAACCGTGCGAGTTCTCCTCACCCATGAACAGGAGCTCTGATTTCTAAAGAGCTTGAGCGGGTTGGCTGGTCCAAATAGTCTCCTATGAACCAAGCTTGCCCATGAATAGGAGGTCTGACTCCCCGAGTTCTCGCCAATCGAACAAGCTGGCTGGTCGAAATATTCTCCCATGAGCCCACGAAAACGCAGAAGACTAACTGAGACTGCCAGAACCTGCAAGAATAAATCAAAAGGTTAAAATTCTGTTAAGGTAGGAATAGAAAAGCTGAAAAGCAGGCGCGAGACTGAAGTTGTGAACTTTAGACACGGAGTTGACCAATGCGATCTGAACGCGGTCTGGTTTTAGACCTGCGTCTAAGGTAAAAGACGCGAGGTAACCAATACGCAGACTTCGCCACACCCGCGTTTGAGATACAAGGGTTGCCGCACCAAGTCTAGAGGTCTCAAAAAGAGCTAGAATTCTCTTAAGTCAAGAACCTCAAACGTGAGCTTCATGTACAAAGCTCGCGTTTCAAGATCCAAGCACAGAGTTTATCACACTTGCGTTCGAAGGACTTGTGATTTAGAGTTTAAAGCCAGTCAGATCACGCTTCGTCAAGAAGTCTAAAAGATGTGACTACTGAACATGGGCACATCAATCAGATTTCAAGAGAAGATCAAGAGATCGAATTTCTTTAATGAACAGAAAAATAGAAACTCAATGGGACTGAGTATTTCATGGCGACAAATAGCTCCTACCTGGGGAAGAGTTCTCTAAAAGTTGGACTTTATTCATCAAGGTGTGGTCATAAAATCACTTAAAGCGATATTTTTTTATCTTGAAATCACTTGACAGTGACAATCTTCAGAGAAGATTAAAGGAGTGACAATCTTCAGAGAAGATTAAAGGAAAGCATGGAAACTTTGAGTTCTTGCTGTTCATTGGAACACATCCCCTTGAAGGGAAGTTAGACAAATCAAGATGAAGACCTTCAGAACGCATGCTCGTGAAGGAAAACAGTCTAATGGGGTGTTAAGAGGCTGAGGCCTATTATAGGTAAGCCATAAGACTTACAATTAATGGCATAAAAATTAAAGCCATCAGCCTTAATTCCCGCATGAACATCAAATCCAGTGGGGAGGGGACACGTGGATTGTCGCTCTAGGAAACACCAATGACACAAGTCCCCAACGTCAATGCCGGCTTGGCATTAAAAGATCTAACAAGATCTTTAAGACGGACTGCATGTGACGCTTAGGAGGTTACGCCGTGAAGTTCGTGTCCATTCATAAGACTTGAAGGTTGCGTTCTTTCACAGACTCAAAGGCTGCGTCCATAAGTCCACGGCCTTTCATAGACCCGAGGGCTGCGCTCCTTTCGTGCCACTGAAGAGACCACAACTGCATCTCCTTAAGTGATTTAGGGTCGTGTCTCTTCAGCAGAGTAATAGATGTGTCCCCACTTCGAATCAGGACTGTGTCTCTGAAATGACGTAACCTCTGCGTCTACAAGACTCCCGTTCAGTCATTGCTTTTGCAATCAGTTCAACAGTACACTGGCACAAGCAGATAATTGTTTACCCCCTGATTCAACAGTACACCAACTTAAAGCACTAAGGAGGTCTGGACTGTGTATCTAGATACTCACCATGATCATCCCTTGTGGCTTCAAAGGGTTTTACAGTACACTCACGAAGACCACATTCTAGACAGGATCAAGTTCAGAGTATCTCAAAAGATTGTCAATCTAAGCATGAGGAGTATGAATACAAACAAAGTCCAAAGTATTTCAAAATCTATCCCAGTCAACCGCGGAATATCGAAAACTTTGGAGGGGATTCTGTAGACTATCTAAAAATCACTGGGGATAAGTCATCAAAAAGTAGAGTCCAAACCTCAGACGCACGACTAATCATAGCCACTACCACAGCACCAAAACGCGAGGGTCGAAACCCGCGTTTTTGTATCACTGCAGTAGCATCACTGTAGTAACAAGACGTGAGGGTCGAAACCCGCGTCTCTACTTCGCCACAATGACCAAGATGCAGAGCCTGAAGCCCGCGTCTCACACAAAGCTTGATGCAGAACTTGAAGCTCACATGTCAGCCAAATGCGAAGTTCAAATGTTACCTCAATGGCTAAACGCGAGGCTCGAAGCCCGCATTTCAACTACAGAGGAACCCTGGGTCTCAGTTATAACTACCCTCATTACTGGGTTATTTACTTCCCACGTAATGAGGGAGTTAACCCCATTATGGAGTGTTTTCATGGGATAGTTTTACCCCCCGAGACTCCTATAAATAGCTCAGTTCGCTATTGAGCAAGGGGGATTTTTCTGGTGAAAAGGTCGGACAACTTAGAAAATCTTGATCAGAATTCCTAAATGAGAAAGACAAAAAAAAAGAGAGTTCAACTCTTCTAACAACTTGCTGCGTATAAGTTTGTTCTTGTCTACAGTCTCTGGAGATTTTGGTTAGGCAGAAGCTGTGTTACTTCGTCCACCGTCCAAAGAGAATATTCCCAAAAAATCGCGACGTTCACCCAGTCAACGAAAAACAAGAATCACTTTCTATGGCCACATCAAGAACCCAGCACAAAGGGAAGATTTGAGCTTGAATATCTTCCCTCTCTTATAATCAGAGTATTGATCCGTTGTAATTTTTTGTTGATTCAAGAAAATTTTACACGAATTTCTCCCACCAAACACTTGTTTCTTTTAAAACAAGGTTTCCAATCTAGGATGGTTGAATGCACAATTGCTTAAAGTTAACCTCAAACAATTAATTCTATTTTTCAAGACTTGAATCTCATGTTCATCAATAATAGCATGAAAAACATGGCAAGGATCATTATGAGAATCAATAGTCCTTTTCTTTTTAGAAATATTTTCTTTTTCTTTTGAAACAATTTTTCTTTTCAAAGAGTTATTTTCTTCCAAAACAATTTCTTTTTCTTTTTCTACCAAAATGATTTTATTTTTCAAAGAATTATTTTCTTCACAAATATCATTTAATTTAAAAGACAAGGAAATATTCTCCTTTTTAAAAATTCATTTTCTGTTGAAATGCATTCAAATTTATTTTTCAATCTTTTATTATCTTTTTTAAACACATCATATTTTCAAGAATTTGTGGACAAAATAAAGCAAGCTCATCATATGACATGTTAACATCCTCATCATGCTCGGATTCAGAATTTACCTCAAGGGGGTTATCCCCTTGGACCATATAGTATATGTTAGAAGTATCACTTCCATCATCCGAGTCGCTCCCCGCACAGTATTGCTTTTGTTCACTAAGGGAGATTAGAGTGTTCCATATTAAAAAATCGAATCAAAATTAGCAACTCTAGATAAATATTCATCATTTAGGGTAGATCTTAAAGCTTGAAGGGCTTTTGCATTAGCCTCAAGGTTTTTACCATTTAAACAATATGAATTTTTAATAGTGGCAAAATAAACATAAATACCTAGGGCTTTGAGGTACATTGACATCTTAACCTTTCAAATTTAGATGTTAAGAATATCAAACATGGGAGGTGTCATGAAATCCATGTGTGTGGTAAATAAATATTGTGATTAGCTAAAAATGAGGATCCTTAACTTAAGGTTGTTAGACCCTAATCTAGAGCACCAAGCTCGATACAACTTGTAGGTCACCTAGAGGGGGGTGAATAAATGACTAGCTAATCTAATGATGAATAATGTGGAATTAAAAACTATTTAAGCAAATTAAAAACTATTATACAAAACACACCAAGTATAACACAAGAGTGTAGCCAAATTCTCGATAAAGGGCTCTGAACTATCTTCTCAAGATTCCTCTAGATTAGGAGTTGAGGTGCCACTATGACTCTCTTGGTTGAATACAAGTGTGAGCAAACAATCCCAAGCATATAATAATTAAGCACAAGATATATCAAGCGTATAAAGGCATAAACAATGTAAGCATGCAAGATATAAACACAAGTGAGAGATAAAGGGAAAGCAATCGCAAACACGGGATTTGTTTCGAGGTTTGAGCACCCTTGCCCTATCTCCGCGCCTTCAACACTATGAAGGATTTCAGCTGTAAATGATCCCACCACATAACTCGGTGCCGCAACACCTACAAGAAGTTCACACTAAAACTCTTGGACTCACTAGTCCCTCTCTCGTTCCCACAAGGACAACACACGCAAGCACACTAGCTTGCCGAGGCCGTACCTCTACACCGAGCTCCCACAAGAAGTCAAAATAACACAAACCCGCAAGTTCGCCTCCTCAAATATAAAGTAAAACACTTGGTAATCTCTACACTTGGATCACCTAAAAATACTCTCACAATAAAATCCCTAGAGGATTGATATAGCAATGGATAGCTCAAGTATGTGTGAGAAAAACTAGATAGAGTAGTGGAGGAAAAACTCAAGAAATCTCTTTTGAAAACCACTCTTCAAAACTCTCCTTTTGATATCGAAGTATTTGCCCCAAAACAAGTGGAGAAAAAACACTTAGAGAGGTAGGAAAAACTAACTTAAAAGCTCTCTTAAAATCTTATTCAAATAGCCCAAAACAGCCCCAATATATATGCCCCCAAAAACTAGTCGTTGCAGGCCAACTCAGAAGGAAATCCTGCTGTCGGTCGATTAGCCAACGGTCAAATTTCTGACCGTTGCAGCCTGCGATCAACCGTCGGTCGACCGAGCCTGGGATTTGACCTACCCGTTGACCGCCCGGTCGACCGGGGCCAGATCCAGAGAGCAGAGCTCTCTGGCGGTCGACCGGGTCGGTTGACCGACCCAAGTTGGCCGTACACATTTTATGCACATCGATCGACCGCCCGGTCGACCGACTTCTGTCTCGGTCGACCGGCCGGTCGACTGGCAGAAGGCTTGATCAGACATTTTTAAGGATTAAAAACTTGGTTTATAAATACCAATAAAATCCTATAAAATCACTAAAATTCTAAAAAAAAGTTCATTAAAATACTTTGATGTACAAACATGTATGATCAAAAATCAACACTCATTACAAATATTTTGAACCATTTTTGTGATATAGAAATTTTGCCTTAAACAAAAATCCGTATTTTTCAAAAACAATCTTCAAATTGAAAAACAATTTTTTCAAAACTTCTCTAAATACAAAAACAAGATATTTTAACACTTTTGAAGCATATGAGATGAAATATCTATGTTTTTAACAATAAACTCTAAAATAAGTTTTGATAAATCCAAAACGATATTTTTCTAAACACAAAGCTATCTTATGAAACATATATAAATTTTGTGTGTGTGTATATAAACTTGAGCAATCCACAACTAATCTATGCTTCACATTTTAGCAAAAAATAAAATCTTAACACTTACAAACAAGACTCAAGTCTTTGTGAAAATCTTCTTCGCCTTCTTGACTTGGTCCAAAACATGATCCAATGAGTTAGACTCCTCTTGAAAACTTGATGCAATCTTGATGCACAAGCTCTTGAATCAAAACGTGTTAGCTTCAAAACTTGACTTTGAATCCTTTGTTGAAGCTAAACACCTACTAAGATCTTGATCAAATGTCTAAAACTAAATAAACATAAGATCATTAGTATTATAACTACATGAGTTAATCATCATCAAAACTAGAGCGATGGGCCTTTGGGCCAACAAATGGACGCCTTAGAAGAACTCGAGCGGGAATTCAAAATCTATAAGACTCGAAATCCCATCAAAATTTTCAAATGCAAGTTCCTTGCTCCATTTTTCAAGTCCCATAACAAGAAGAACATATCAACTTAGGAAAGAGTACGGAATCCATGATTCAATTCTAAAGCGATCCTTTTAATATGATAGAAGCAATACTTAGTCGATTGAAAAATATGCATAGGAATACGAAAACTGTCCATACCCAATCTTTGACTATTCCCGACACTTCTATCCATATTGATGAAAACTAAAAATCATGGTATCTTGAAGACTTTGATCATCAATTTCAACACAAAATCTTGAACTTGACCAATCAACCCATTAACAAATTGGCAAGTTTTTCTTTCAATGAAATTGAACTTGAACATAATAGTGACCCCCACCCACAACTTTGTGATTCAATTTCAATTTTTGAATTTATGTTGACTTCGGTATTCTTACCTAAGTTGGACCCATTTTTCGAGCCCATATTGATTCCTGCATCGATAGTTTTGAAATTGAACCTCCTCATTTGGATAGTCATATTTCATTGATGGAAAAAGCATGTGAAATTGAATTCTTTGACTTGGACTCAACTCTCGAACCAAAACAGACTCTCGAATTCAAAGTTGATTTTTTCGAGTTAGTATTGGTTCCCGAACTTTTCATTTCAGAGCCCAAATCATCTATTTAGCAAAACCACATTCTATTATTGGACCAAGGCATTGACCATAATGACTCAGTGATGATTTTTCAAGATTGATCATGTAAAAAGAATAATTTTCATTATAGGATCTTGAATGATCCAATTCATATTAGAGATTGTAAATATGTAAACAGAAAATAGTTCAATAATTCTGTGAACCATCACATTATCTTGATTGGATAACAACACTTGGCCCAATCCAACCACCACGGGAACCATCACCTTGAGGTAAATTTTTCTTCTCTTTCTTCTTTTTTATGCTTTTATGCATTCATTCATACATTGAGGATAATGCATGAGATAGGTGTGGAGGGAGGGTTCTAACATAACATAGATTTTTCTTTTAATTTATAAAAAATTTAACATTTTCTTTGCTTTTGAAAACTTTTTGAAAAGAGAAACAATATTTTGACCTATTTTTTGTAAGAAATTAAGTTAATTTTAAGGAATAGAAGAATCATAATTAGGATTTTTTTATACTTGGTCAAAATATGATTATTTGTTTGATTTTAAGATTAGGAAGAAAATTTGGAAAAGTAATTTAATCTTGATTTTTACCTTGACGAAATATGCATACTTTATACACTTACACACTTAGGGTTCAAAAACAAAGATTTTTATACCTTATAAAGAAAAAAAGAAAAAATATATATCAAAAAAAATCCTCTGATTAAGCTAGGTATTAGTACCTCATAAAGCATAAGTATTCACGCGTAAAAGTGGTCGATATAATAAATAAAATCCTTAGTTTTATGGCCTTTTTTGCTCGAGTGCTTAATTTCTTGGGGTATTTTCTCACCCGATGCCCTAAGACCGTTCGGTTTGAGAGTCATCAACTAAAGGCTTGTTACGGGCAGATTAGAAAGCCTAATAGAACTAAGGGATAGTTCCACTAAAAATATGAAAAATAAGACATAAGAGTTAGAGTTAAAGAATCTCGAGTCAAAATTTCACTGTCACAAAGGTGCATATGACTTTGGATAACATAATAGACTGGATGAGAAATATAGTTTGACTCTTTATCTTGATTGATAACAAGTTTTTGAATAGAGACTAAGTTTTGAAATGAAAATTTTGATTTTCCTATAACTTATAGATTACTTGAACTCTTACAATGATACTTCAAATATTTTCTCCTTTTTCAAAAATACTACCACTTTGTTTCTCTTACTTAATAGATTTATGGGTGTAATCCACTGAAAATACTCACGAGACAAAACTCGTCCTCTAGGGGTAACCTTGAGGTTTAATGACTTGTTGCATATGCTAAGTGCGACCGTGATTCTTACGAAAGTGAGTTAGACTACGTTAGCTCTGTTTTACTTTTTATTTGTTTTGCTAGAAGACGAGCAAAAGATAGGTGTGGGGGTGTGATTGTACGCGTATTTTAGCATATTTGTTATTACATTCTCATACTTATTTAGTAATAATCCCTGCTATTTACTTGTCTTAATGTATCATTTTTGTAGGTACAGAGTAATGGAGATTAGAGAAGATAATTACAAATATTCCCCAGCTAATTTGGATTAAGTTGGATTTATTTTGTTAGCTGGAAGAATCAAAGAGATAATGGCAAAATCAGAGCTCAAATAGAGAAACTAACTACAGATATATGCGTACCAGAGATCAACGGAGGAACGCCCCCTCCCCCCCGGGATCTGGTCCATTATTTAGGTACTTTTCGAATTTTCTTCTTTCTTTTAAGTATTTAGTGTAGAACACACATATCAAAAATTATTTCTTTACTCTCCCTATTTCTTCGTTTAACTTTATTTTCTATTTTTTGAAATCAATATCTTCTCTAATCCACCACTTTCTTCTTAACTTAATCAGAGATTTATTTTTCTTTTCTTTAGAAGAACAAAATAAGAACTTTTAACCAACTTTAGTGAACTTAAAAGAGACTTATAACACACTTCCATCACAAGTCCCTCCTTGTTTATTACGACCCGCATAGCCACTTACTATCTGGTAGAATTGAGTTCCTTACACTTCTATTCTTAAATTCTGAAATTCTGTATTTTTTGTGCAGGTAAAACCTTAATCACCAAGGCAGTGACCCTGCATCGCTCGTTGCACAGTGCCATGGACCCCACCTCGGGCTGCCGCATGCTACAACACCATGAAGAATTTTGAGCGTTGTTGCTTTGTCCCACTCCATGCACGCCAATCAACGTGAGAGAACAAATGCAGAATGAAGTTTAAAATGCTCCAATTATTAAACACGCACAAAATTGATTTTCAATGATTAAAATATAAGGGCAAAGTGTAGCCGTAAAGTAAAGTTTAAAGATCTAGAATGTATTATAGCAAAAATTGGCCAAAAACAAGGCAGCCACGGCCCTAGTCTCTACATGAATATTTATAGCCTAGGGTTTTTGGCAATTTTACAAATTAATTTTAAAAAATATAATTACACAGACAAGTTATTTAGTCTCAAATTTATATTTAAACCCCTGAACTTTGTAAAATTGCAATTTTGCTCTAACTAGACTCAAACGTCTTCAAATTGGGCGTACATGTCTGTGGTGTGAATTTGAGGAGTAGTAGAGCAACTCCATGTCAAATCTCCCATCATACCTTCAAACTCCCATTAGCATGTCAAAAGTTTATAGAGTACACTTTTCCTGTCTAGTCTTCTCCTAATAGCTTTTTCTGCAAAATACCACTAAAAATACCTAAGTAGCATTATTTATAAATAAATAATAGATAAATATGTGTATGAAAATGTGATAAAATCATACTATCAAATACCCCCATACCTATGTTTTTCTATTCCTCAAGGAAAACAAATATAAAGCAAATTAACCTAACCTAACTCACTTTCATAGGATTCACAGTTGCACTTAGTACGTGCAATAAGTTGTTAAACTCCTAGGTTACCTTACAGGAGGGGTTATAGTCTCCTGAGAGTTTACAGTGAATATACCTACAAAATTCAAGAAAAGGAGATTAAGAAATAAAAAAATAAGGATAACTAAAAAAAAATCAAGAAAAGAAAAATATTTTTTTATCTACACAAATCAAGTAGACAGTAAGATCCCAAGTTTCCAAGAGTTTCATTTACTAGATAAATTTTAATTCAATAAATCATAATGTTTATAAAATAAAGGTTTGAACCCTAAACTTTATACGACTGATCACAAGTCTCGATCCGATGCACCCCGTGATCGTGATGTAGCTCTTAGACTTGGGAATAGTTGACTCCAATTTTCATACTTCTTTTGTATTAATAATATTTTTTCTTTTTTTATTTTTTTCAACACTTTTAACTATCTTTCGCATAGATATCAAGGCTTCCTAAGGCCAAGACACCTATTTAATTAATAATCAAAATTATTAGCATTTTAATGTGTCTTGTCCTATTAGGCTTTCTCAGCTACCCACGTAATGAGCTTTGGACCAATGCTCCCAAATCAGATAGTCTTAGAGCATTAAGTGTAGAAACACCCCTACAGACTTAATTACTCAAGCAACTAAGGCCATAAAACAAGACTTAATTAATATATTTTAATTAATTTAATTTTTTTTCAAAGTATTCCAGTTGTATTCTATTTTCCAAGCCCTTGAACTATTCAATTTCCTAATTTTTCAAGCCTAACTCAAGCATCCACTCCTTCTAGTTCCACTCCCTCTAATTTTGACAAGTCTGAAAAAGATAAGTCCTCCGATCAGGTGCACAAGCTTATAGTTCTATTTTCAAATAGGCTTAAGGATAGTAATAAACAAACTGCATACATAGAGAAAATACTTGAGAAGTTTAATCAAGTAAAGATTAATGTATCCCTTCTTGATGCGATCCAAAAGTCCCATCCTATGCAAAATTCCTTAAAGACGTGCACCAAGAAGAGAAAGACTAATGTGTTCAAGAAAGTTTTCTTAGCCACTAACATTACTGAGCTACTATCTGGTTTGATTCCTATGAAGTACAAGTATCCTTATTGTCCGACCATTGCTTACACAATAGGACAAACTGAAATTAGTCATGCACTCCTTTATTTGGGAGCAAGTTGTGAGCAAGTATCAACTTACTCCCTTTCTCAGTATACTCATAACTTGGGTTGGGCGAGTTTAGTCTGACTCGAGTTATCATTCAATAGGCTGACCGGTCAGTGAATGTTCCCAAGGGGAAATAACTGATGTTCTTATCCGGGTGGAGAGTTTATCTACCTTGTAGATTTCACTGTTCTTAAGACCCAACCAGTGTTAAATCCTAGGTCTCATACTCCCATCATCTTAGGGCGCCTATTTTCTTGCTACTGTCAATGCAATCATAAATTGTAGGAATGGATTTATAAGATTAACCTTCGGAGACATAACTAAAGAAGTCAATATCTTCAACCTAAAAAAATAACCCTATGATATGGATAACCAAACATTTGAAGTGAACCTCATTGAGAACTTAACTAATGAGCATAGTGAGGAGATAGAGCTAGAAACTGAGTGTGAGTTCGAGTTGGACTATGAAGATTTCAACCTTGATCAGATTATCGAGTTTGCTGTGAATTGAGTCTCAAGCCCAATTTCACTTAATCTGGAGACAACAAACTTGACTCCTCCCTCCATTGAGCCTTCCTAACCTTTAGCACTAAAAGCTTTGCTCAAATAACTCAAGTACATTTATCTAGGCAGACAAGAGACCCTACCAGTTATCATCTCGTCTCATCTGACTGCAGGTAAGAAGAAAGCTTTATGTTAGTTCTTAAGAAACATAGGAAAGTTATTGGTTGGACCATGACTGACATCAAGGGGTTGATTTCAACAACAGTTTAACATCATATTCATTTAAATGAAGAGATGATACCAAAGAGGGACCCACAATATAGGTTAAACCGTATAATGCAAGAAGTTATTCATGCTGAAAATTTGAAACTCCTAAACAATAGGATCATTTTACTATTTCTGATAGCCCATGGGTCAGCCCAGTCTACACGGTTCTAAGTAAGTCTGATTCATAGTGGTAGAGAATAAGAACAAAGAGTTTGTTCAAACATGACTCCCTAACAAGAATCGAATTTGCATTGACTGTAGAAAGTTGAGTGCTGCCACTTGTAGGGACCACTTCCCTCTTCCCTTCATTGATCAAATGCTTGAACGTTTAACTAGCAATGAGTATTACTGTTTCTTGGATAGTTACTTGGGTTACAATCAGATTCCCATACCTTCAGAGGATCAAGAGGAAGATCACGTTTACTTGTCCATTTAGGACCTTTGATTATCGTCGAATGCCCTTCGCTTATGCAATGCCCCCGCAACGTTTCAATGTTTCATGTTAAGTCTATTCTCCAACATGGTATAATGGTTCTTAGAAATCTTCATGGATGATTTATCCATCTAAGAAATTCATTCGATCAATGTCTTCACCATCTTGAGCTTGTTCTCCAATAATGTGCTTAAAAGAGCTTGACATTAAATTAGGAGAAATGCCACTTCATGGTAAGACATGAAATTGTCTTGGGACATGAAATCTCAAGGAAAGGGATTAAAATGGATAAAGCCAAGATCAAAGTCATAGCCAAGCTTCTTATGCCTAAATATGTAAAAGATATCTATTCTTCCAAGGACATGTCGGGTTCTATCGTAGGTTTATTAAGGACTTAAATAAGATTGCTAGACTCTTAACCAACCTCTTAATTAAGGATGTGCCCTTCTTTTTTATAATGAATGTCTTATTTCTTGGGAAAAGCTTAAGAAAGAACTCCTCTATGCACCAATCATTTTTATCCTAGATTGGTCATAGCCGCTCGAGATCACTTGCGATGCTTCAGATTTTTGCCATAGGCGCTGTTTTAGGACAACACATTGATCAGATTTTTGACATAGGCGCTGTTTTAGGACAACACATTGATAAAAGGCAGCACATGATCTACTACTCAAGTAGGACTCTAAGTGATGCCTAATTGAATTACACTAAAACTGAGAAAAAATTGTTAGCAATAGGGTTTGCCTTAAAGGAATTTTTTTCCATACCTACTTGGATTGAAACTACCATCTTCACTGATCATTCTGCGCTTAGATATCTCATACTTAAGAAAGATGATAAGGCCCGACTCATTTGTTGGATCCTTCTTCTTTAAGAATTTAATCTCAAGATTCAAGATAAAAAGGACGTAAAAAATATTGCCGCCTATCATCTCTCATGCATCTCCAATGCCTCTCATAATGAATTACCAATAAATAATAGCTTTTTTAATGAACAACTCTTAGTTTCTTTTTGGGACCGACATAGTCAACTACTTAGTCACAAACCAAACATCATCTTATTGGACTAAACAAGATGTCTACTGGGTCTTATCTCAAGTCCGATATTTTTTTGCAGGAACTTTATCTTTTCAAGTACTAATCTGACTAAATCATTAGGAAATGTATCCTCGATGAGAAAATCAAGAGTGTTCTTTTCTTGTATCACGAGCTTGCATATGGTGGACACTTTGGTTCCCGCAAAATTGCTAAAAAAGTATTATAAAGTGGGTTCTATTAGCCCACTTTATTCAAATATGCCTTTGAATTCTACAAGACACGTCCAAAATGTCAAATGGTGGGTAGGATTTTAAAATGTAACATGATGCCCCTCAACCCTATTTTAGAAATAAACTTTTCAATGTTTTGGGCATTGACTTTATGAGTTCTTTTACAAACTCATTTGAGAACCAATACATCTTGGTTACTGTGGACTATGTGTCCAAGTGGGTTGAAGCAATTCCTGGCAGAATGAATGACAACAAGTTTGCTGTCAAGTTCTTAAAAGAGAATGTTTTCTTGCGCTTCGGAACCCCTCATGCTATCATCATCGATAAGGCACCCATTTATGCAATAGATATTTTGAAGCTCTTATCTAGAAATATGCTATCACACACAAATTGTCCACACCATATCATCCTCAAACTAGTGGGCAGGTAAAAGTCTTTAATAGACAAATCAAATTTATATTGGAGAAGACTGTGAGTCAGAATAAGAAAGATTAGTCCACCAAACTGGTAAATATCTTATGGGTCTACAGGACTGCTTTTAAAATAATTTTAGGGATGTCTCATTATAGGTTAGTTTTTGAAAAAGCTTGCCACCTACCTATTGAACTTGAGCATCAGGTCGTATGGACAATTATGCAATTAAATTTTAATCTAGATAAGACTGGTGAACTTCAGAAATTACAAATTTTCAAACTTAAGGAGTTGAGAAATGAGGCCTATGAAAATGCAAAGATCATGAAAAATAGGATTAAGGTATTTCATGATAATCTTTTATCACTAGAAAAAAATTTCTCCCCAGAGAAAAAGTCTTACTATATAATTCTAAGCTTCATTTTTTTCAGAAAATTTGAAATCAAGATGAACTAGTCTATTCATTATGAAAATCGTGTTTCCACACGATGTAGTAGAGATCTGCAACCCAAAGAATGAGAATGACTTTAAGGTCAATAGTCAACACCTTAAACCATTCTTGCAACCGGTGTTGATAAATGAGACGGTAATGGGTCGACCCAATGTATCGGTAACATCACCTCTTTTACATTTTATTTCATGCATCTATACATTTCATTCATACATTAAGGATAATGCATGAGATAGGCATAGGGAGGAGGACTAACATTTAACATGATTTTAAAAAAAATTTAAAAGTGGAAAATAATATTTTGATCTATTTTTGTTAAAAGCTAATATAATCTTAAGGATTAGGAGAATCATAATTCGAATTTCTTAATACTTAGTCATAATAAGATTATTTATTTAATTTTTAGGTTTAGGAAGAAAAATTCTAAAAGTAATTTTGTCTTGATTTTTACCTTGGTGAAATATGCACTTTATACACTTACACACTTAGGATGAAATGAAGATTCTTGTGCCTTATGATAAAAATATTATATAAATAAATTCTCTGTTTAAACTGGATATTTGTGCCTCATAAAGCATTAGCATTCAGGCCTAAAAGTGGTTAGAATCCCCAATAAAATCTTTAATTTTGTGACCTTATTTGCTTGAATCTTTAAGTCCAAGGGGTGTTTTCTCACCCGGTGCCCTAAGATCGTCTGATTTAGGAGTCATCGACTAAAGATTTGTTACATAGGTGAATAAGAAAACCTAATGAAACTGAGGGATAAATATCATCATAATAAGTGTAAATAAGGCATAAGAGTTGGATTGAAGAATTCCGAGCAAAAATTTCACGGTCATAAGTGTATATGACTTAGGATAAAATAATAGATTAAGTGAGAAAGACTGCTTTAATTCTTACCTTTAATGATTACAACTTTTTTAATAGAGACTAAGATTAGAAATGAAAAAATTTTGAACTTGAGATTTATATGTTACTTAGTTTTTTGTAAAAAGTTATCTAACATTCTTCTCTCTTATAAAGGAATTTTCAAAATTACTAACTTTTAATAGGATTTTGTGGGTGTAATCCGTTGAAAATCCCAAGAGATTATCACTCCTGCTCTAGGAAAAACCTAAATATTTAAAGGCTTGCTACACATGCTCAGTACAATCGCGTGACTTGTAAAAGTGGAACAATAATCTCTTAATCTTTTGAATTTTGTTTAAGGATGAGTAAAAGATAGCTGTTGGGGTGCGATTATTCTTGTACATTGCATATTTTATGTCACTTTTTCATATTTATTCTTACTTTAACTTTGCTATTTAATCAGTTTGTTGTCTGAATGTGTGCATGTTATAATTAATGGAGGAAGAGAAGAAAATCCAATTAATTATCTAATTAAAAAGGATTTTTAATGATGGAATTTGTTAGATAAAGAAATCAACAGGGATACACTTGAATCCAGAGGTTTAGGTGCATTCTTATCTGAAGAAACGGAGGCAACAGAATGATAAAATCCACGATGCAAAAGATCTGGCCTAACGACCAGATCTTAACTGCGAAAATGTGGCAATTGTCGTGTTTTTGTCACCATATCGAAGTTGTTGGGCCAGCGACTCATCCCATCTTATATCACGCTATTCCCACTTCTCTCCTACTATAAAAACAACACTTTGCCAAGCAAAAAAAGAGGAAGAAGAGAACAAGTTTAGGCTTTTATTCTTTAGGTTAGGATTATTGTTAGTTAGTTATTGATCAGCTATAATTCTATTTTTTTTCTTTATTCTATTCTAGCTAAGTCTAGAAAAGTAAGAGAGAGAAAACGAGTGTGTAATCTACAATTGAAGTGACAATCAAGGAGGATTCAGCTTACTTTTCTTCAACATCTCACTCTATTTGGTATGTCTACTTTGTTTATTTATTTTTCTATTTTCTTTACTTATACCATGAATAGCTAAATCGGTTTTTCTGAGCTCACTTAACTACTTTTTCTATCTCTTTTACTCATAATCGGATTTCACATAAAGGAACCCAATTGATTCATATTAATGCCTAAAGTGCAAGCCTTGCATTTGTGAGTTTTTTTTTAGAGCACATGAGGATGGGTAATGTTTTTTTAACTTTAATTTCAAAACAATTTTTGAACTTGTTTTATTTCATACTTGCTCGTCTTGCATGATGGTTTAACATTCAGTCTAAGAACAGCTTTAAACAAAGTTGAATTTTCCAAAACCAATCTTATTTGTTTTGCTTGGATGCTTTTGAACTTCAAGTCTTAACTTTTGCTTATGATCATATTGAGGCATTAAACTTTCAAGAGAAAAGTACACAGTTGAGTACTGGATTGACGAGCCCGGATTTTTTTCTCTTTCTTAAAACAAACTCATTTTCACTTCACTCGAGTTTTTATCCTTCTACTCTAAGAACTTTCTTTTTAATTCTCTTTAAACTTCTCAACCAACCATATTCAAAAAAATACTGAAAAGCTTGTATCTATCTCTCCTCATTAACACGTCCTATTAGCCCTAGGCTACAAGGTACTTTTAATTCAATCACCATACACGACTTTCTCCTTCTATTTTCTTCATTCTATTTGGTGTATTTGGAATTGCTCGGTGAATTTTGAACAATAAGCTTTATAATTCATTTATGTAAATATGATCATTGTAATATGACATATAAATTTTCACATAAGGCATCATTACTCTATGAATAATCAACTAGAATAAATACTGAGTTCAATCTATAGAGAACCAAGTAGTCAACAAGAATAAGAGAGAACAAATATCAAGATCTCGTTAATCAACCAAGGGAAATCCGACTCCTAATGTTGCTCTGCAAGCTCCTCAATAATGTGTCCAACACCTATTCAGCATTCCCCTATATCTGGATATGCAAATCAGAGGAGAAAGAAAACTCCCAACGAGTGTGTAAAATGAAAAAATAGTAATATAGTATGTCACAAGTACAACATGCATAGTATTACAAAAGACTAGTGAAGCCAATCTGTTATTGAGTCATATGTCAAGTGTTTATCTTGTCATGTATATACAACAATCGGACAAACGTCAATCTACAGTGCATTATGAAAGGTTTATTTTTATTAATTATATTAGCAAACACCAATTTTCATATGAAGTAAAACACATTTATTACTACGCCTACTACACATGTCAATTGGGGCCCTATATTATTGATTAGTCATCAAAATCATAATATTATTATTACATTTTCCTACTCAATTTACAAAGAAAATACTGCTAATCACTGATTTTCGGTCTTTAGTGTGCATATTACATTTATAGGGGCAAAACGGAGATTATGAGCCTAATGCACCCATTTTCGGGTAATTATATCAAGTCTCTTTAAGGCCAAGTCAAAGAGTTTTAGAAGAAACACTGGATCCTTTATTAAAGATCGTACATACAGAAAATATGAAGTGAAATACAAGAAAGTAACAGTACATAGAAGCATCTCAAAGCTGGGAGAAACACTGGCCAAGAAATCAGGGCCATTGGCCCTGATTAGGCCACGAATCCGTGACATTTTCTAGGGTTAACCTGAACCTATACAACTCCTAAGTGGTTGACTATATAGGAGAGGGACATTACAATAATTTATTTGGCCACGAGATAATCGGTCATGTAGGGCAAAATTCTTGGGAAGTATCTGTGTTGAGTAACGGGCCTAATTACACCAAACTACTGAATCTTTGAGACTTAACCTCTAAATCCTTAATCCTTAGACACCGATTTGAAAATAATCTAATTCTAACAACTTCCTCTCGAGGTCAATCTCTCCCTCAAGGGCCAACGTCTAGTAAGTTTTATTTAGGCTTGGTTTGTGTAAGTGAGGAGATGATTTGTGGGCCAAGGGAGGATAACTTTCCCACCTTATGTTATGTTGGGATTTTCCTTTAAAATTAATTCATGCAAGTGAGCAATATAGGCAAGAATAAACACTTGAATTAAGTAAATCACTCACGTGTTTCTCCTACACTATATGCAATGCTATTTGTACATTTTTATCCAGCACTCAACAACAGAAAAAAAAACAATAACATGGAATTAAAATTGACATGTACCTAAATACAAATATCTAAACCATTTTTAAACAACTCTATTTACCGAATTTTGTTATTTTTTTGCAGTGTATAGACAAACAAAATAGAAAACTAGTAGCAAATATGGAAGTTATGCATCAATTCTGGAAACACTACAAAACTGGAGACCACTTGGCCTCACTTTGGCCACACAAGTACTGGGATAGTAGGCTAAAAAATTCTTTGCTTTTGAGAGCATGGAGCCAATATATCTCTAATATAATTCTAAATCTATAAAGAAAGAAAAATTACAAGAAAAAGAAAATCTTAAACTAAATCTTGAAGGGGAAAAAAACCTTCGACTGCTCTCCTCCCTCAATTTTTGGCCTCTTTGATGGATATTTATAGGCACAATGGACTGTGGATTAGTGAAACAAAGCCACACGTCAAAGATCAAGGCCATTGGCCCTAATATTACCACGGATGTGTGGAAAATACTGCGGATCCGCGGCCTGATCAGAGCCAATGGCCCTGATCTTTTTGCCAGTATTCTCCTAGCTTCGAGATGCTTGTCTATACTATTTCACCTCATATTTTTTTGCTGATATGGTCTTTAATTCGGGATCTAATATTTCTTCTAGAAATTCTTTGACTTGGTCTTCAAGAAACTTGATTTAATTACCTAAAAATGGGTCTAGGCTCATAATATATGTTTCACCCTATCAATGTAATCAGCACGCAAGAGACCAAAAACTGGTGATTAATAGTGTTTTATTTGTAAATCGAGTAAGAAAATATGATAATAATATACTGATTTGATGACTAATCACACCCTACAGTTATTTTTTTCTCATTCTCGAGCAAAATAAAAAAATAAAAACTAAACTAAGAATATTATTACACCACTTTCGTGGTGACACGACTACACTGAGCATGTACAGTAAGCCTTTAAGCCTTTAGGTTTCTCCCGGAGGAAGAATATAGTCTCCTGAGGGTTTTCAATGATTACACCCACAAAATCCATAAAGAAAGAAATAAATATTAGTATTTTTGAAAACATATTTTGAAAAAAGAAATTTTCGAAATATTTTTAAAAATTTTAAGCAATCAAAGGTCATAAGTCTATCAAAAATTATTCTTCCTTAAACTTAGTCTATACATAAGATCTTGTCATGAATCAAAGTAAGAAATATTTGGAATCTGATTATTTTATCTCTCATAAAATCTAGATAATATGTGCTTTGTAATAGTGTAGATTTTTAAGATTTCAACTCTAACCATCAAGTCATTTATTTATATGATTTTCTCTTAGTTTTATTACGCTTTCTAATTTACCTGGATAGTGAGCCTTTAGCTGATAACTCTCAAACCAGATGATTTTAGGTCACCAGATAAAAAATCCTTTGGGCTTAAGGACTCGAATAATTAAGGTCAAAAAACTAAGGAAGAATTTTAAAAAAATCTACGCTAGTCAAACCTTCCCCCATATATATTTCATGCATTGTTCTCAATGCATTGTGAATGTATGTACACATGAAAATAGAGAGGGAAGAAAAAAATCACCTCATGGTGATGGCTCTGGTAGAGGTTTAATTGGTGCAAGCGTTGCTGCCCAATTCAGTGATTTTAGAGTTCACAAAAACTCACTATTGACATCTATCCCATTATAACCCAGTAACATAATATGGATGTGCAAGATTTTATTTAGAAAATTATCCCCATCTAACTTTCAATTTTAAAAAAATCATCTCTGAGTCATTTTGTTCTACTCAATTTTTTAGAAAATGATTATGATTTTGAAATTTTATTAATTTAAGCTCAAAAGGTACATGAAGCAATACTGACTCAGGGATTAGATTCAAATCAAGTAGAGATTCTGGAATCAAAATTAGTTCAAAAATTGGATCCAAACCAAAAAAATTAAGGTTTATACACATTTTCCATTAACGGAATGTGATTTTGAAACATTGGGATTTGATTTCAAAATTTATTGTACTTGATAAATATTGACTCAGGAATATGGTTTACATATAGAAAAGATACTGGAGTTAACCTTGAATCAAAAAGTGGAATTGTATTACCAAATTGAGATCAAGTTCACATTCAAGTTCAATTTCATGAAAGTGATAACTTCCCAAATTGTCAATATAATTCTCAAAATTTTAATTTCAGTCAAGTTTAAATGGGTATAATGAAATTGAATCTTGGTTTTCAAAATAACGTAATTCTTAAACCAGATAAATTGGATTAAAGATATGAGGATTGATCAAAGATTAGTAAGGGAGAGTTTTCTCATTTCCATAAGCAATAATGTTGACTAATTGGCTCATTTATACTTTTAACCTATCACTGAACTTAGTAACAAAATTTGTGTTTGAATCATCTCATCCATACTCTATTCTAAATCACTCGGTTCTTCTTGAAAGATGAGTATGAAAGTTAATTTGGGAATTTTTTTTTGAAATTGTGAGTTCATCATATTTTGAAATTATTGTTCGGACTCAAGCTAGATTTCAGTACTCTTTTCTAAATTGACTGGTTTTCAATTTATTAATGTGAGACTTGAAAGGATGAGTATGAATCTTAGAAACTCGGTATATATTGGGAGTCTACAATGTTTTGAAATAATCGATCGAATGCAGGAAATGCTTCTAGACTCTTTTCTAACTCGGATTTTTCTTCAATCGGTTGTTCTGAAAAAAGGAGTATATGAAGCAAAATTTGGAAAGGATTGTGGACAAAGTGGTTAAAAATTTGATTCGGGGAGGTGTATCCCCACTGATTCCATGAAGAGTTGAGATGATTTTGTCGGTTCTGGTCATATGGTTTATATTGAGTCAAATGAAACCAATCTGGACTATTGGGTTGGGTTACGTGGTATAAATCTTGCTTAGAGTATTCCGAGTTGAGCTATGGGTGAAAAATGATTCATATTAAGATTGTAATTGTGATTATAATCCATTTCACAACAAAAATAAAAACAAACAACGAAAATAACAAACAAATAACAAACAAAAAGAAAGAAAAATCAAACAAGCCTATACTAGGGTTAACCTGGACTTAGATGACTCCTAATTGGTTAACTATTCAGGAGAAGGATATTGCAATAATCTGACCATGAGCTAATCGGCTAGGTAGGGAAATAATTATGTGGGAGGTATCTGTGCTGAGTAACAGGCCTAATTATGCCAAACCACTGAATTTTTGAGACTTAATCTCTTAATCCACAATTCTTAGATGCTAATTTGGTAAGAGTCTGATTCTAACTGTTAGCCCAAAGGCCCATCACTCTAGTTTTGATGATGATTAACACATATAGTTATTTTACTATTGGTCGTGTGTTGTTAAGTTTCAAATATTTATCAAGATCTTAGTTTGATATTTAGTTTCAATAAAAAATTCAAAGTCAACTTTTGATGTGTTGATTCAAGAGCTCATGCTTAAAGATCATCAAGTACTCAAGGAAGAGTTTAGCTAGATTGAATCAAGTTTGGATCTAGTCGACATTGCGAAAAAGATTTATTCAAGAAGAAGACTTGAGTCAAGCGTTTGTAAGTTTAGAATTTATGTATAGAATAAATTAATTTTGATTGCTCAAACTTACATACACACATAAAAGTTTTAATTTTCGGCTTAAACCGTTTTTAATTTTATGAATAGATTTCATGAAAAACAAGTTTATATGTTTTATATGTGTATTGGGTTTTATCCATATACATTGTGATTCAAATGAGTTTAATAAACTTATTTTTTTGTATTTATGCAAGTTTTGGAGTTTTCATTTCAAAGGTTAGGTTTTTGAAAATATGGTTTTGGTTTCAAGATTGAATTTCTATATCTCAAAAAAAAGTTCACATGTTTGTAATATGTGTTGATTTTGTATTTTACATATTTGCACCTCATTATATTTACATGAACTTATTTCTATAGTATTTATGGAGATTTATTGAAATTAAATTGGATTTAAAAAGATATTTAATATATTTCAAAATAGAGTTTTTAGGCTATTGTCGGTCGACCGCACGGTCGACCGACGTGCACAGACATGCACGAGCCCATGAAAGTTCAGGTCGGTCAACCGATGGGTCAATCATGTAGAGCCTGGCCGACCGATCGATCGACCGACTGAGTCTGCAGAGCTCTCAGGTTTTCTCGGTCGACCAGTTTGCTCAAACACTCTTTCACTAATTTGGTTATAACTTTTCATTTTGATACTTAATCAATGTGAGCTAAATTGCACTTAAATATAATCATGTCATATTTTAATACCAGCACTACCTAGCATGTTATCATCGGGTCATGTCTATAATAATAACTATAGTTGTATAGTGATGATGTGATGGACATAAACGTGTAGATGAAGTATGCAACATAACCATACTACGGTGTGGTGTCTAGGCAGCATATAGGCAATGCAAAACAGAATATATACAATGCATCGTATACATGTGCATACGTAGTATGTCACCACAGAAAGCGTAACATGTACCAGGTAAAGTAACGATCATACAGGTAACATGATAGCGGATAAATGAGCAGGAACAGTAACAAGTACAACTATACAATAGTAAACATGTATCAGGCAAGTCATGTTCTTTATACAATAGTAGCAATCAGTACCGCCTGCTATTTTAATAAATCTCTCCCAGTGTCCCATACCACTAGCAGTTCATACTGGAGCCCGTGCTCCAGTCGAACCCATCCGGACATGGCATACGGGTACCATTATCCAAACGAGAGAATGACCAAATAACAAGTGTTCCCGACGTCACTATTATTTATATCATTTTATTATGTTACTTGGAAACCACAGATTCAAAAGTTAAAGATATCAAATATTGATTTGAAATCAGTTCATGACCTGAAAATCGTTTATAGTTTTTTGATTTGATATCTTTTTGTATTTTGCTCATCTCTGATGTCAGATAGATTTGATTGAAGTTGCAATAGAAAGAAGACTTAAAAAATCTACAAATTTTTGTCAAATTTATTTTCAACTTCAAATGTTCTTTACCTTAAAACTGTGGTCCAATTTGACCCATTGTACAGACTGGGTCTCTGGTCAGCCGAACGCCCAATCGACTGTCAGGATCCAACGGTCAGAAATTTGACAATCGATCGGTCGACTGGGTAGTCAACCGGTAGGCCATTTATTGCACTTTTTGAACTCTAATGGCTATTTTTTTTTTGGCTTATAAATATGGGTTTTTTGGTGAATTTTGAAGAAGTTTTTCAAGAGCTTATTTTTCCATCTTCAATAGAGTTATCTCAATAACTTTTGTGAGCCTCATTTACATATTAAAAAGGGTTTTCAAGAGTGCTTCTCTTGAGTTTTTAAAATGATTTTTTTTAGTTTTTTCTCTCAAATCTATCTAGTTTTCTAACACAAGCTTGAGCTTTTCATTACTAAATCTATCATATAGGATCCTTGTATGTGAGAGTATTTGTTTGTGATCAAGAAGTGATCACCAAGTAGTCTATCTTTGTATTTGAAGGAGTTAGAGGTTGCGGCATCAGTGAGCTTGCGAGTTCATGTGTATTGTTGTTCTTGCGGGAACAATTGAGGGATTTGGGGGTCCTAGAGTTCTTGAGAGAACTTGTAGCGTTGGTGATCTTGTGGGATCGAGTTATAGTGAATATCTTTCATTGCGGTGAAGGCGGGGATGTAGAGCAAATGGTTTGAACCTCAAAATAAATCTCTCGTGTTTGTGATTTCTTATCTCTCTCCATGCTCACTTGTATTTATATATCTTGCATGCTCATATTGATCATATCTTTGTATGCTTGATATTAATTGTGTTCAATTGATATTCATGCTTGGGATGCCTAATTGTTTAATATTGTTTACTTGCTTCATTTAGTGTAGAATTATTAGTTTAAATTTTTAATTTTGCATTTAATTAGCACTTCACCTATTCACCCCCTCTAGGTGATTACACTAACTACATCCTCTCGAGGTTAATCTCTTAAGGATTCAAAAATGTCCCGAGGAGGCCAACGTCTAGCAAGTTTTACTTTAGTTGTATGAGTGAGGAGGTGATTTTTGGGCCAAAGGAGGGTAATGAATTCCCCATCTTATGTTATATTGGGATTTGCAGTTAAAATTGATTCATGCAAGTGTGCAATATAGGCAAGAATAAACACTTAAAGTAAGTAAATCACTCGCGTGTTTATCCTAAACTATATGTAATGCAATTTGTGCACGTTTGTCCAGCACTCAACAACAGAACAAAAATAGTAATATGGAATTAATATTGACACGTACCTAAATGTAAATGTCTATACCATTTTAAAATAATTTCAATTACCGATTTTTGTTATTTTTATTACACTGTATAAGCAAGCAATACAGAGAACAAGTAGCAGATATGGAAGTTATGCATCAATTTTGGAAACCCTACAAAACTGGAGGCCAATTGGCCGCACTTTGGCCGCACAAGCACGGCTATAGTAGGCTCAAAAATTTCCTGCTTTTGAGAGTAGGGAGCTACAGGTTTCTTGCATCTTCTGCAGTACTTAATTCCTATAAATATTTACTTGTACACAAAAATAGAGAAGAAAAGGTTAACAAAATCGTGAACTCATCCTTGGTAACGGCGCCAAAAATTTTCGATAGAAAACTGATAGGTAGTCAAAAGTGCATATTTGTCATCATATTTACCATCATATTTCCCTATTTATTTTTTATTAAGAACTGCTACTAATATTTTATTGTTTAATGTTGTGCGGGCCTTGAGTAATTAAAGAATAAAGAAATAAAGTACAAGTAAAGCCCAAAAATCTCACAAGCCCACATGTATAATTTATTTTAGCAATTTAGAAGCTTCTATCGTATATAACCTAATCTAAACTTGGATTTAAAATTATTAATTTAAAATCTAGGAGAGGAAGAGGAAGGATAGAATAGAATTCCTAATTACTAAAGAGGAGGAGGAAAAGGATAAGATGGATTCTCATCATAAAACAGAGATGGACTTCTACTAAAACTTGGTTGCTTGCAATACAAAGATAAAGGGGAAAAGATAAAGATAAAGGAGATAAAGATAAAGGGAACAAATCCTTTTCAAATTCGGATTTTTGATAACTTGCTTCCCAAGTTATTCCGAGTTCTCAAGCTAGAGTTTTGAATGCAGAATCCAGAAGGAGGTGCCCAGATGGATAGACCAGAGGAGGCCACACAAGAAAGCGCATGGCCATTACTGCGAAAACGCGGCTATAGCCGCGTTCCCACGGCCGTTAAGATGAATCTGGCAATACGGTTTCGTGGGAGAGTTATACTGGGACTCTACGTCTTATATCACCTATAAATACCTCTATAGAGCAAATAGAGGGGGAGCTGAGAGCTGAAGTTTAGGGTTTTCTTTAGATCTTTTTCTTCTTTCCGAATTTTCTTGTATTTTTGTTTTTGTTATTTGAAGAAGAAGATTGTTGAAGAAGCAGAGGAGCTTTGTAATTGGTCAGTGATATTCAATAAAAAGGTTCTTCATTCTTTTTATTCTTTGCAATTCAATTCAGTTTTCTGCTTAGATTATTTTTCTTCTTTTCGTTTTCATAACTTTTCTTATTCAAAATAAAAATTGAAAATAAAAATAAAAAAATGAATAAGTAATTAAAACTATAGTTTGCTAATCTCTCGATCAACCCTAGTTTAGTTTAAAAGATGAACTAATTGATGTCCATGCTTGTTAGAAACCCTAGGATTAAAATTGGTGTTATTGAAGGTGAATCAATAATTTAGTTTAACTAATTTAGGTTGCACTTTTCAAATGGCCATTCATGGTTCATATTTAAATACTTTGATAGCATAATTTTAAGTGGACTTTTCTTATGCTATTCTTTGAAAATAAGATGAACTATAGTTTAATTTTTATTAGTGCAAACTAATTAGGGTTTACAATATCTTTATTTACCTTGCTTGATTCTAAATCAAAACCCTTAGGTAGGTAATTCTTTATTCAATATGATATTCATTCTTTGAGACTAATACTTTGGTTATGCTAGATGATTAGCAAACTATAATTCTTTTGCTTGATTAAATTTAATTCTCACAATCAATATCTCTTTTTCTTTTCCAAGCGAATTACAGAGAAGATCGTTCCGAAAAGCTTCCATCGCATCCTTCCCTGTGGATCGACCTGTTTAGCCCTTGCTACACGATTGCATTGAAACAAGATTAAGATTTTCTAACTCAGTCTTTACTATTTTCAAGTTTCAATCAAAATTTTGGCACTGTTGCCGGGGAGAGAACGGTACGATATTCTCAAAAACTAATTCTTCTTTTTCTTCTTTCTATTTGCGGGAATCTTAGAATAGGAACTATAACTGCGCTAAGGACATATAGCAACTCTGTGCCTCTGCGCTAGAAGGCAGAGCAACAGAGCCTACTATCTAGCTGCGCAAATGCGGCTCATGCCGCGTTTTCGCGGCAGTAGTAGTTCACTACTGACTGATTTTTTGCAAATTGTTGTAAATTGCAAAGTTCTCTTTACTGCTTTAATATTATTTCTCTGTGATCACCCTGCTTACTGCTAATTAATTAACAATAACCTATTAGTTAACTAATTAAAAAAAATTTAGACGCTTGCATCATAGGCACGTGTCTATTTAAATTTTCTTAATTCCTGTTGATGAGTGATGACCACAAGGTATGTTTGCATTGCATATAGACTAGGAAGCACCTTTTTACTGCTTTTGAGTGAATACTTGTCTATTGTTTTACACGTGCACTAAATCACTTTAAGGGCAAATCCCATAAACAAGATAATGTGGGGATTTCATCACACTTCCTTGGCCCACAAATTATCTCCGTTGCACTCACAACCCTAACCCTAAAATAAAAATTAACTAGACTTGGCCTTAGGTTAACTCGGACTCATTAGGAGATTAACTGAAGGAGGAAATTGTTCAAAATTAACTCTCGCCAGATTGGTGCCTAGGAAGGGGATTAAGGGCCGAAAGCCCGAAGATTGGTGGTTACTTAATTAAGAAACGTCTTTGACGGATAACCTCCCACCGATCTTGCCACCTACCTGGCCGATTAACTTGTGATTAAGGTCAGCAATATACCTCCTAAAGATAGTCTAAAGTTAGGAGTCATCTAGGTCCAGGCTTATCCTAGATTAGGATTTTCTTTGATTTTTGATTATTTTTTCTCTTTCTTAATTGATTGGATGAACTTGTTTGTTAACTGTGCATGTCAGCTTGGTCAAGAGACCCATTCACATCTAAACTAACTAGAAACAATTCACCACCCAAACAAAAACCCAATTCACACATGGCACAACCACCATCATTGTAAGATAGGTTCTATCCTATTAGGACCACTCTTCCATCTTGTATTCAGTTGCCCGGTGAAGGTGTTGACCAATTTGAGCTAAAACCACAATACATCAACCCTCTTCCCAAATTTTATGAATGAGAATCCGAGGATGCATAATTTTTCATAAGGGAATTTGAAGAAGTATGTCTAATGATGAAATTACCCAGCCTAGGAGTAGATGCCATTAAATTACGGTGTGTCCCATTCTCTTTGAAAGACTTAGCAAAGAAATGGCTCTACAGTCTAGAGGCCGGTTCCATATCCTCATGGGATAATTTCGTCAAAACCTTCTTAAAGAAGTTCTGTCCTGTTCACAAGACTGCACAAATTAGAAAAAGCATCTTGCAGTTTAAGCAAACAACCAATGAACCTTTTTGAAAGTACTTCAAAAGTTTTAAGGACCTCCTTGCCCAATGCCCTCACCATGGGATAGAGAAATGGCGACTTTGCCAAGCTCTTGATGATGGATTAGAATATCAAACAAAAACCCTATTAGAATCCATGTGCCAAGATAGATTTTTGAAAAAGAACGAAGACGAAGGATGGTTATTATATGAAGATTTGGCTGATAAGACCATTCAATGGCAACCAACTCTGGAAAAATTTAGGACTAATGAACCTAGCTCTTCTAAAGGAGGTGTCCATTCCATTGAGGCAAACACAGCTACTGAAGCTAAACTAGCTGTTGTGATGCGAAGACTAGAAGCTCTTGAAACTAAAGAACCAGTGTCAGTGAACCAAATCAGCTCAATACCTTTGGCGGGCTGTACTTATTGTCAAGCCATGAACCATGTGTTCGAGGAATGTCCCATCTTTGTAGCTCATCAAATTTTGCCCGAGCATATGAATGCAGCTTCGCAAGGCCCGCTAACAATCCATATTCATCCACTTATAATCCTGATTGGAGAAATTACTCAAATTTCTCATGGGGCCTAAACAACAATAATCAAACAAGGCCCAAATTCTCCAACAATTTTCAACGATCTCCTTATCAACAAAATTTTCCAAACCAAAGTCCTCCACCCTCTTTCCAAAATCCACATATGAAAATAAGACTCGCCAATATGGAAAGAAAGGTAGATACTCTAGTTAAAAGCCAAGACACACTAGCTCAAGTCTTGACTAGGATAGGGATGTAACTGAATCAACAAGAAAGACAAAAGGGAACTCTACCAAATCAACCATTGCTAAACCCTAGGAATCCTAGGCAAGCCAATGAGGCTCAATATCCAAACTAGTGTAACTTGGTTCATACGTTGAGGTCAGGGAAACAAGTTGATAATCATGTATCCATGTCACTGGACCCAGCTCAATTGTCTATTCCATCTAATTCCACTTCATCTCCACAAAACTCCAAAGAAACTGAAGTTGATAAGTCCGCAAAACAAGTGCATCAACCTATAGCCCCGTTTCCAAATAGGCTGTGGAGTAATAATAATGCACATATGGAGAAACTGCTAGAGGTATTTAATCAAGTTAGGCTTAATATACCACTTCTTGATGCAATCAAACAGGTCCCTAGTTATGCCAAATCCCTTAAGGACATGTGCACCAAGAAAAGAAAGACAAATCTACCCAAGAAGGTTTTTCTAGCCACTAACATTAGTTAGCTATTATCCAACCAGATCCCAGTCAAGTGCAAAGACCCTAGTTGTCCTACAATTTCTTACACAATATGTCAAGCTGAAATTAGTAGAACACTCCTCGATTGAGGAGCAAGCATTAATTTGCTTCCCTTCTCCATGTATCAACAACTTGGCTTAGGCGAACCAACCCAACTCAAGCTACGATCCAATTAGTTGATCGATCGATCAATTAAAGTTCCAAACAGCGAGATCAACGATGTCCTTATACATGTAGGAGAATTCATTTACCCAGTAGATTTCATTGTTTTAGAGACACAACCTATGTCTAATCCTAGGTCCCAAACTCCCGTCATCTTAGGACGTCTGTTCCTAACAACTGCTAACACAATCATAAATTATAGAAACGGATTCATGAAATTGACTTTTGGAGACATGACTAAGGAAGTCAATGTTTTCAACTTAGGTAAACACCCCTAGACATAAATGACCAACCCTTTGAGGTCAACTTCAATGAAAATATGACTAGTGAGCACAAAGAGGAGATCACATTAGAATCAAAGGATGATGAAGAGTTAGAATCTAGTGATCTCAACCTTGATGAGATTGAGTGGGCAGTAAGCCTAAGTTCTATAGAGATGGAGAATTTAAGCTTAACACCTCTACCCATCGAGCCACCTCCTTCCTTGGAGTTAAAGACCTTACCTAAACATCTTAAGTACGCCTACCTTGGTGCACAAGAGACGCTGCCAGTTATAGTTGCATCCAATTTGACTAATAGGCCAGAGGAAGACCTATTGGCAACCCTTAAGAGATATAGGGAAGCCATTGGTTGAACTATGGCTGATATCAAGGGACTTTGCCCTAAAATAGTCCAGCATAGAATCCATCTAAATGAAGGGGTTAAACCGAAGAAGGACCCACAGCATAGGCTAAACCCGCTCATGCAAGAGGCTGTACAAGGCGAAATAATGAAACTGTTGGATAATGGGATCATTTATCCCATTTTTTATAACCAATGGGTGAGCCCAATGCATGTGGTCCTTAAAAAGTCCAGTTTTACTGTGGTGGAAAACGACAAGCAAAAGATAGTGCAAACATGACTGCCCACCAAGGTTCGAATATGTATAGACTATCGCAAGTTGAACGCCGCTACTACAAAAGACCATTTCCCCTCCCCTTTATCGACCAAATGCTGGAATGATTAGCAGGCCATAAGTATTACTGTTTCTTGGACGGTTACTCAGGGTATAACCAAATCCCAATAGCTCCAGAGGACCAAGAAAAGACAACATTCACATATCCATTTGGGACGTTTGCCTATCGCTGAATGCCTTTCGGCCTAATCAATGCCCCCGCAATATTTCAACGTTGCATGTTAAGCCTTTTCTCTGACATGATCGAGCACTTCTTGGAGATCTTCATGGACGACTTCTCCATCTACGGGAATTCGTTTGACCAATGTCTAGATCACTTAGAGCTAGTGCTGAAAAGGTGCACCGAAAAGAACTTGACCCTAAATTGGGAAAAGTGCCACTTTATAGTGCAGCATGGGATTGTTCTACGTCATGAGATATCTAGAAAAGGGATCAAAGTGGATAAGGCTAAGGTGGAGATCATAGCCAAACTCCCAATTCCACGATGTGTGAATGACATTCGTTCTTTTTTAGGACACGCCGGGTTTTACAGTAGGTTCATTAGGAATTTTAGAAAAATTGCTAGACCCCTTACAAACCTTTTAGCCAAAGACGTGTCCTTCATCTTTAATGGCAAGTGTAGTAGCGCATGAGAGAAGCTAAAATTAGAAATTATCTATGCACCTATCATCTCACCTCCGTACTGGTCCAAACCCTTTGAGATCATGTGTGATGCCTCTGATTTTGCTATAGGCGCTGTCCTAAGACAATGCAACGATAACAAGCAACATGTGATCTATTATTCAAGTAGGACACTCAATGATGCCCAAGTGATCTATACTACAACCGAGAAAGAATTCTTGGCCGTAGAGTTCGTATTAGAGAAATTCTGTCCATACCTACTTGGGACCAAAACCACGATATTCACCGACCATTCTGCACTTCGACACTTAATGCTCAAAAGGATGCGAAGGCTCGACTCATTCGTTGGATCCTCCTCCTCCAAGAATTTGATCACGAAATTTGAGATAAAAAAGGGTGTCGAAAATGTCGTCACAGACCATCTCTCTTGTGTACCAAATGCACCTTCCGATGAACTACCCATCAACGATAATTTTCCCGACGAACAAATTTTAGCCATCTCTATGGAACCATGGTTTGCCGACATAGTTAATTACTTAGTCATAAACCAAACACATCTAGTTGCTCAAAACAGGATAGATACCGGTTCTTGTCTCAAGTCCGGTATTTCATGTGGGAGGACCCTTACCTCTTCAAATATTATAGTGACCAAATAATTAGGATATGTGCTCCCAAAGAGGAAACTAGAAGTGTTCTAGCCTTTTGTCATGAATTTTCTTCCGGTGGACACTTTGGTCCCGCAAAACAGCCGAAAAGGTACTACAGAGTGCTTCTATTGGCCCACTTTGTTTAAAGACACATTTGACTTTCACAAAACTTATACAAGATACCAAATGATAGGAAGGATTTCTAAACGTAATATGATGCCCCTAAACCCAATTCTAGAAGTAGAACTCTTTGATGTTTGGGGCATTAATTTTATGGGTCCCTTCCCTAATTCATTTGGGCACCAATACATCTTGTTGGCTGTAGATTACGTGTACAAATGGGTTGAAGCCATCCCTTGTAAGATAAATGACAACAAAGTTGTTGTCAAGTTCTTAAAAGAAAATATCTTTTCACGCTTTGGAACCCCTCGTGCCATAATTAGTGATAATGATACACATTTTTACAATAGAACTTTTGAAGCTCTTATGCGAAAATATGTCATAACATACAAGTTATCTACACCTTACCATCCTCAAATCAGTGGGCAGGTAGAAGTCTCAAATAGGCAAGTTAAGCTTATCTTGGAGAAAACTGTGAATCAAAACAGGAAGGACTAGTCCACCAAATTGGTGGATGCCTTATGGGCATATAGGACCAACTTTAAAATGATTCTAGGAATGTCTCCTTATAGATTAGTCTTTGGAAAGGCTTTGCCACCTTCCTGTTGAGTTAGAGCACCGAGCCTTATGGGCAATTAAACAGCTGAATTTTGATCTAGATAAGGCCAATGCACTTCAGAAATTGTAAATTTTCGAACTTGAGGAATTAAGGGACGAGGCGTATGAAAATGCGAAGATTATGAAAGATAGGGTTAAAGTTTTTCATGATAAGTTCATCATGAGAAAACTTTTGTCCAAGGAGAAAAAGTCTTACACTAAACTCTAGACTTCACCTCTTTCTCAGAAAGTTGAAATCAAGATGGACAGAGCCTTTCGTTGTTAAGACTGTGTTTCTACATGGAGCCATAGAGATATACGACCCTAAGAATGAAAATGAATTCAAGGTAAATGGTCAACATCTGAAACCATATTTGGAATCGGTACCGGAAGCAGACACAGCCATGGGTCTTTTTGACCCAATGTATCGGTAACTTTACATCTCTGCCATTCATTTCATGCATTTATACATACATGCATACATTGGGACAATGCATGAGACAAGTGTGGGGGAGGGTACTAACCTTAATTTCAAAATAAAAAAATAAAAAAAGAAAAGATATTTATTTTAACATAGATTATTGACTAACTGTAGGTTGCCATTAACATAACTCACTAACCTTAGGTTATTAACTTAACAAAAATAAATAAAATATATATAATTGAAAAAGGAGAATATTTTGACTTATCTTTTGAGAAATCCAAGTTAATCTTAAGAATTAGAAAAATCATGATTAGGATTTCTAAAAACTTGGTCAAAATAAAATAACTTGTTGGATTTTTTTTGTATAGGAGGAAAAATTTGAATAATTAATTAGTCTTGATTTTTACCTTAATGAAATGTGCATACCTAATACACTTTCACATCCAGGATTCTAAGACAAAGACTCTTGTGCCTTTAAAAATTTTTGATATATTAAAAAAAATATATAGAGTTGATGCATAAGTATTCACGCCCAAAGGTGATTTTATAAATAAAGCCCTTAGTTTTGTGGCCTAGTTCACTTGAGTCCTTAAGTCCGTGGGGTGTTTTTTCACTCGGTGCCCTAAACCGACCGGTTTGGGAGCCACTGAACTTAGGCTTGCTACATGGGTGGATTAGAAAGCCTAAGAAAATCAAGAAATATTATCTATATATGTATTAACATATCTAATAGTCAATTAGTTAGGTATGAGGGCCTCAAGAAATCTTGATACTTATACAAAAGAAAATTAAATGAGTTATACATATTTAAAAAAAACAGAAAATAATGATAATAATAAAGAGGCATGAGAGTCCAAGTTAAAGAATTCCTAGTAAAGATTCACATTCACAAGGATGCATATGACTAGGGTAACAAAAGAGACTATATAAAAATTCAATTTTTAATCCTTACCTAAAATTGATAACAAATTATTGTATAAAGACTAAGTTCAAGAATGAATAAAAATGATAATCCTAAAACTTATAGATTACTTAGTTTCTTCAAATATATTTCAAATATTTCTTTCCTTTTTCAAAATAAAAATAATAATAAATTAATTAATTAAATCACTAACATTTTTCTTTTCTTTTTTTTTTTGGATTTTGTAAGTGTAATCCACTGAAAACCCTCAGGAGACAACACTCGTCCTCTAGGGGTAACCTAGAGGTTTAACAGCTTGTTGTACGTGCTAAGTGCAACCGTGATTCCTACGAAAGTGAGTAAGGATAGGTTAGTTTTTCTTTTATTTTCCTTTTTTTCTTTTATTTTTACTCGAGGACGAGCAAAAAGGTAAGAGTGAGGGTGTGATAAGTAGTCAAAAGTACATATTTGTCATCATATTTACCATCATATTTTTCTATTTACTCTTTTATTAAGTACTGCTACTAATATTTTATTGTTTAATGTTGTGCAGGCCTTGAGTAATTAAATAATAAAGAAATAAAGCACGAGTAAAGCCCAAAATCTCACAAGCCCACATGCAAAATTTATTTTAACAATTTAGAAGCTTCTATCTTATCTAACCTAATCTAAACTTAGATTTTAATTATTAATTTAAAATCTAGGGGAGAAAGAGGAAGGATAAAATAGAATTCATAATTGCTAAAGAGGAGGAGAAAAAGGATAAGACAGATCCTCATCCTAAAACAGAGATGAACTTCTACTAAAACTTGGTTGCTTGCAATACAAAGATAAAGATAAAGGGGAAAAGATAAAGATAAAGGGAACAAATCCTTTTTAAATTCAAATTTTTGATAACTTGCTTTTCAAGTTATCCTGAGTTCTCAAGATAGAAGGTTTGAATACAGAATCCAAAAGGACGTGCCCAGATGGACGGACCAGAGGAGGCCACCCAAGAAAGCGCGTGGCCATTGGCCACGCTATTGTCATGGAAACGCGGCTATATCTGCGTTCCTGCGGCCGTTAAGATGAATTTGGCAATGCGGTTTCGTGGGAGAGTTGTACTGGTACTCTACGTCTTATATCTCCTATAAATATCCCTGTAAAGCAACAGAGAGGGGGAGCTAAGTGCTGAAGCTTAGGATTTTCTTTAGATCTTTTTCTTCTTTTCGAATTTTCTTGTATTTTTGCTTGTTAGAAAATGAACTGATTGATGTCTATGCTTGTTAGAAACCCTAGGATTAAAATTGGTGTTATTGAAGGTGAATCAATAATTTAGTTTAACTAATTTAGGTTGCACTTTTCCAATGGTCATTCATGGTTCATATTTAAATACTTTGATAGCATAATTTTAAGTGGACTTTTCTTATGCTATTCTTTGAAATTAAGATGAATTATAGTTTAATTTTTATTAGTGCAAACTAATTAGGGTTTACAATATCTTTATTCACCTTACTTGATTCTCAATCAAACCCTTGGGTAGGTAATTCTTTATTCAATATGATGTTCATTCTTTGAGACTAATACTTTGGTTGTGGGAGATGATTAGTAAACTATAATTTTTTTGTTTAATTAAATTTAATTCTCACGATCAATATCTCTTTTTCTTTTCCAAGCGAATTACAGATAAGATCATTCTGAAAAGCTTCAATCGCATCCTTCCCTGTGGATCGACCCGTTTAGCCCTTGCTACACGGTTGCATTGAAACGAGACTAAGATTTTCTAACTCAGTTTTTACTATTTTTACGTTTCAATCAGAAACCGTGCGTAAAAATATGTATTTTGAAATCAACGTGTGTGCTTATGGTGCTTTGTTTTCCTCGATACTACTGCGATAACATGGAAGTTGCGGGTCAAATCTATAGGGATAGGAGGCGATAAAAGCTTTACTAGTGATTCAGAAATGTGTTAAAGAGTTCTTCTTTGTTTTGAAAATTTTAAAATGATGTGAAACTAAAACAACAAGTAGAAGAGGTAGAAGAAGATGAAAACAAAGATAAAAACATAGCCATGTGACTGGAAGAAGTGGTTTTTAAAACAAAATCAAGAGAAAAGAAAACTCATAGTTACTCACTACTAATTACTTCCACTTAGCACACTAACCTCTTTGATGATAGGTGTCTCACATTGGATTCTTGGCAATCACTAGGCTTGACTTCAAGAAGCTTTTCAAAACATGACCCAATAAGATTATTCTTCTCCCTTAACCATGCTTCACAAGGCAAACTTGAACATCAACCCATCAATATCTATTAGAAGGCAAACATGAGATGAGAAGCAACTGCACAAATTGTATGAGCCAAAGGTGAGTGAATGAAATTCAAACTTGCATTACAAGCAAGCTAGTGCAAATATTGGATCATTAAAAACATTAGGGGTTAGCATAAATAAGAAAGTTAGTTGCAAGTTAACAAGTTAGAAGTTAGAACCATTCATTATAAGCCATCAATGGCTCTTACAAGAACAAAGCCTTATATGATATTATTAGACTCATGTGGATTATCAATCAAGAGTTAGAGAGTTAGTGGGGTTAGTAGTGAGATCACCATGGAGAGTAAACTAGCTAATCATCAAAAAAAGAAATTAAAGAAGGAATAGTTTAGAGAGTGAAAAAAACTTTTCGTAAATTGTCACTATCTATTGCAAATAACTCTCTTTTTCCTCATTAATGTATCTATGATATAATTCTAGATATATAAAGAAAGAAAAATTATGAGAAAAAAATCTTAAACTAAATATATGCAAATATATAAATAGAAAAGAGGTCATAAAAGGTGGGTTCAGTGAACCGTAATATTATCTAGATTGGCACCAATGCTTGGCTCAATCCGACCACCACCTGAACCACCATCTTGAAGTAATATTTTTCCTTCTCTCTTCTTTTTCATGCATATATGCATTAATTCATACATTAAGAATAATGCATTGAATTAGGTGTGGGAGAGGGTTCTAACATAGGTTTTCTTCTTTCTTTTATATATATATAAAAAAAATTCTTTCATTTAAAAAAACTTTTTGAAGAGGGAAACTATATTTTGACTTATTTTTGTAATAAATTAAGTTAATAAGAGAACCATAATTAAGATTTCTTATACTTGGTCACGATAAGATTATTTGTTTGATTTGTAAGGTTAGAAAGAGAAATTGTAAAAGTAATTTAATCTTTATTTTAACTTGATAAAATATGCATACTTTATACACTTACACACTAAGGGTTCAAAGATAAAAGATTCTTAGCCTGATTAAAAAACAGAAAAAATTTTATATTAAAAATATCTTCTGATTAAGCTGGGTACTTATGCCTCTAAAGCATATGTATTCACGCCTAAAAGTGGTTCATATAATCAATAATAATCCTTAGTTTTGTGTTTTGTTTGCTCGAGTCCTTAAGTCCTTTAGGTGTTTTCTCACCCGGTACCTTAAAACCGTCCGAGAGTCACCGACCTATGCCTCATTACATGGGTAAATTAGAAAGCCTAATAAAACTAAGAGATATCACTACCAAAAATATGTAAAAATAAGGCATAAGAGTAAGCGTTGAAGAATCCTGAGTCAAAAAAATTCACGATCACAAAGATGCATATAACTTAGGGTAAAATAATAGACTAGATGAGAAATACATTTTGACTTCTTACATTGATTGATAATAAGTTTTTAAATAGAGACTAAGTTTAGAAATAAAATTTTAGTTTTCGTATAACTTATAGATTACTTGAATTTTTGCAAAAAAATCTTCAAATATTCTCTCTTTTAAAATGTATTTTAAGTATTAACACTTTATTTCTCTTTCTTTATAGATTTTTGGATGCAATCCGCTGAAAACCCTCACGAGACTGATTAAGGTCTTACTTGCATAGAAAATACAGAATTTCATAACTTAAGAATAAAGTGCAAGGTACTCAATGATACGGCGATAGCAAGTGGCTGTGCAGGTTGTGATCCACAAGGAGGGACTCGTGATGGAAGCGTGTAATAAGCCCTCTTTAGTTGACTTGAAATGGTTAAAAGTTTTTCTCTTATTCTTGTAAAGAAAATGAAAAAGAATCTTTTGTTAAGTTAAGAAGAAAGTGATAGATAGAGAAGGTAGAGAAAATGAAAAATAAATTTATACAAAGAAAGTGAAAATAGTGAATAGAGTTGAGAGTTGATGATGATGGTAATCTAAACTAAAAATTAAATGAAAGAAATAGAACCTAAAAGAACTTACTTACCTTTTCTAGTTTATGACTTACCTTGAATCTTTGGCAAAGGCTTACCTCATCTTGAAGGCAAGAAAAGAATGGCAAATAGAATCTTTTCCGTTCCCAATCTATACTATGAATTAAGAGGCAAAGTAAACTAAAAAAAAGAACAGTTATCCATCACCATAAACCATCAAGGTCACTTGAAATGGCAAAGCAGGTTCGATGCTATAAGTTTCATTTTGATTATCATCAAAACACCATAGAAGAAGAGTAAGAGAAGAAGAAGAACATAAAAATGTAATTTTGATTCAATAAATAAAAAATGGAAGAAAAATTAACAACTTACATCGGTGTCACCTCTGTTCAAGCTTTACTCTCATTCCTCCATGAAACTCTTCTCTAGCCTTAGTTATATAAAGAAAAATAAAAATTATATAACTAAAAAGTAAAAACCCAAAGGCCTATCACTCTAGTTTTGATGATGATTAACTTACGTAGTTATAGTACTAATGATCTTGTGTTTATTTAGTCTCAGATATTAGATCAAGATCTTAGTAGGTATTTAGCTTTAACAAAGGATTTAAAGTCAAGTTTTGGAGCTAGCACGTGTTGATTCATGAGCTTGTGCATCAAGACCACATCAAGTACTCAAGAGGAGTCTAGCTCTTTGGATCAAAGTTTGGACAAGTCAAGAAGGAGAAGAAGACTTCAAGTGAAGACCTTCAAGAGAAAACTTGTGTCTAGGTTTGTTTTTAGTAAGATTTTATTTTTAGATAAAATGTAAAGGATAGATTAGTTGGTAGATTGCTTAAGTATTATATACACTCACACACAAAATTTGGAGGGATTTTACAAAAGAGTTTTCATTTTGAAAAAAATACCATTTTGGTTTTTGGAGTTTCATATATACATATGTTTTAACCAAAACTATTTTAGAGCTTAATGTCGAAAACATAGATATTTCATCATATATATGTATTGGATCATATCCATACACTCTAAGCTCTAAAAGTGTTTAAAATATCTTATTTTTGTATTTGGAGAAGTTTTAAAAAATCAATTTGGAAAAATACGGATTTTGTTTTAAGCCAAAATTTCTAAGTCACAAAAAAAATAATTCAAAATATTTGTAACATGTTTTGATTTTTACCCAAACATGTTTGTATATCAAAGTATTATACTGAACTTATTTTTATAGATTTTTAGAGAATTTATGGGATTTTATTAAAGGAAAAATCACAAGTTTTTAATCCTGAAAAATACTGTTTCTGCCTTCTGCCGGTCGACCGCACGGTCGACCGAGCCAGAGGTCGGTCGACCGACGTGCACAAAACGTGCACGGCCAGGGCCAATCGACTGCCAGAGAGTGTCTGCTCTCTGGAAATGGCCGCGGTCGACTGGACGGTCGACCGCTGGGCCATTGCCCTGAAAGTGGTCGACTGGCCGGTCGACAGACCTTCCTAACGGTCGAAAAATTGACCGTTGGCGGTCGACCGGGCGATCGACTAACAGCAGTGCAGACTACTGATTTGGACCCCAACGGCTAGTTTCTTGATGCCTATATATTGGGTTTCCATGGACTGTTTTACATAAGATTTGAAGTGGGTTTTTGAACTAGTTTTTCCTACTCTATTAAGTGTTTATCTTCACTTGTTTTAGAGCCAAATACTTCCATTTAAAAGGAGAGTTTATCAAGAGTTTTTAAAAGTGATTTCTTATGTTTTCCACCACAACTTCAATCCTAGTTTTCTAACAAACACTTGAGCTATCCATTGCTATATCAATCCTATAGGGATCTTTATTGTGAGAGAAATTTAGGTGATCAAAGTGTTGTGACCACCAAAGTGTCCATCATTATACTTTGAGGAGGCGGACTTGCGGGTTCGCGTTGTTTCAAGTTATAGTGAGAACTTGCTGTAGAGGTACGGCCTCAGCAAGCTTGCGTGCTTGCGTGTGTTTGTTCTTGCGGGAACAAGAGAGGGACAAAAGATTCCAAGGAGTTCTAGTGTGAACTCGCTTGTAGGTTTTACGGCACCGAGTGATCCGGTGGGATCATTTTTAGTGAAAATCCTTCATAGTGTTGAAGGCGGGGACGTAGAGCAAGTGTGCTCGAACCTCGAAACAAATCTCCCGTGTTTGCGATTGCTCTCTCTATCTCTCACTTGTCTTTATATCTTACTTATGCTTATTGCTCATATCTTTGCTTGCTTGATATATTTATGCTTATATTGTTATATGCTTGGGGATTGTTTGCTCACACTTGTATTCAACAAAGAGAGCCAAAGCGGCACCTCAACTCTTATCTAGAGGAACCTTGAGGAGTTAGTCCAGAGCCCTTCACGAGAAATCCAGCTACACTCTTGTGTTATACCTTGTATGTTTAGCTTAGGAATTTATAGTTTGCATAAATAGTTTTAATTTCGCATTAATTGACCATTAGATTAGCTAATCACCTATTCACCCCTCTAGGTGATTTCAATTGGTATCAGAGCCAAGTGCTCTTGATTTGGGCCTAACCACCTTGAGTTAAAGATCCTCATTTATAGCTAATCACAATATTTATTTACACACACATGGATTTCATGTCACCTCCCACTTTTGACATTCTTAACATCCAAACTTGAAAAGTTAAGATGTATATGTACCTCAAAGGCCTAGGCATTCATGTTTATCTTACTACTATTAAAGATTCATATTGTTCAAATAGCAAGTATATTGAGGCTAACTCAAAAGCCATCCATGCTTTGAAAAGTACCCTAAATGTTGAATATTTATCTAGGGTTACTAATCTTGATTCGGTTTTTGTAGTTTGAAAAACTATTGTCTCCCTTGGCGAACAAGAACAATACTATGCGGGGAGCGACTCGGATGTTGGAAGTGAGGCTTCCAACGTATGCTATATGGTCCAAGGGGATAACCCCCTTGAGGTAAACTCCGAATCCGAGTTAGATGAGGATGTTGATATGCCATATGATGAACTTGTATCTTTTTATCAACAACTCCTTGAAAAATATGATCTGATTATAAAGGAAAATAAGAATTTGAAAAAGAAATATGACTCCATTTTAGAAGAAAAAGATTCTTTTAAAAATAAAGTTGCATGCATTGTAAAAGAAAATGAATTTTTGAAAAATGAGAACATTTCCTTGATTTCTAAATTGAATGATCTTTGTGAAGGAAATACTTCCTTAAAAGATAAAATTATTTGGTGGAAAAGGAAAAAGAAATCGCTTTGCATGAAAATACATCTTTGAAAAGAAAATTTGTTTTTAAAGAAACGAAAAATGTTCCTAAAAGAAAAAGATTGTTGATCATGCTTTCATGCCACTATCATTGATAAAAATGAAATAAAATTTTTGAAAAATAGAATTGATTGTTTGAGCTCAACTTTGAGCAATTGTGCATTTAACCATAAAAGATTGGAAACCTTGTTTCAAAAGAAACAAGCTCCACATGTTCATGCACATCACCCACGACATGCTTATGCACACTTTGCACATCATGATCACACTCATACACATATGCTGCTAGAGTGTATAAGTGTACACATTGTGACCGCAAAGGCCATTTAGTAAAATTTTCTTATGATAAGATAAATGCTATTAATTTTGCTAACAAAAATGTTTGGGTTCCAAACCATGCTAACCCCGTGGACCCAACAAAAAAAGGATACCAAAATCCCCACCTTTTGTATTTGATATAGGTGCGGGCTCTCACAAAACGTGAGAGAGTTGGTGTCTTGATGATGGATGCATGGGATCAAATGAACACTACATATTGATGCACCGCTATCAAGGAAGTTTGGTGGGACGACCACCATGTTTTGGAGACTTAGAGTATAGTTCTTTCATTTGGTAACTATCTCTAGACTCCTATTTTATTTACATACTTCTACATTGATGAATTTTTAGCATGTTTTAGTGTTTGTTAAAATAATCATGTTTTGTGCTTTATATGGTAAATACTTGTTTAGATGTAGTTTTTGTCAAAACTTTTGTATATACTTGTACAAGTAGTGAGCAACACTTGATTCATATATATTTACACTTCATTGCTCATTTGTACTCATTACATGCACTTGTATAGCCTAGTTTTGATGATTACCTCATTTATACATGTCTTGCCTATTTTCATGTTTTACTTCATGTATATGTAATTTTTATTCAAAACTAATAAATATATATGTATGCCCTTGAGTCACTTGCCTTCATGCAAATACTATTATAAACTCTTTTATGCATATTGTTAGTTTTGGATAAATCATACATATACCTAGAAGTTTATTTTTAAATGAAAAATTAATTTTCATGTGTTTCATATGTTTGATATTTGAGCTTTATTGATTATTTCATGAATATGCTACTCACATGATGATTGTACATTCACATTATTTCTTTATTTATTCACGACTTTATTTCATGAACATTTTTATGAGCCTTATAAATATCGAGTGTCAATGCTTGTTTTTTTAGCACATTTCATGATAGTTATATGTTTTGTTCTTATGTTTGAAGGATCTTTAACTAGTTTTTCAAAAATTAATTTAACTAGTTATTTATTCTTCACTTGGTAGTAGTTTCACAATAAAAATAATTTTAAACTCTTGTTTTTGAAAACCCCTACCAACCCCTTTAAGGGCGGATAGATAGGCGACCATGCCTTGTATGCTCAAATTACATATCTTTTATCATGTGCATGAAAATGATTGATTTTTATGAGTTATACACTTGCTTCTCATCATAATTTCAATTAGTATCACAATTGACATTTTTTTATATATACTCATATTTTGTTTTCTATATATGTATGCTTTAATTTCAAATAATATCAATGTCTATTGGTATTTTCATTTTCATACATATATATGATTTGATTGTACTTGATTTACAAGATATTTATATGTTTAAAGCATATAGTTTGTTTATGCTAAGCTTAAGTTAAATCTTGATTTTCAATTGGTATATCAATTGACATTTTAATAAGCTTATGCATTATTTTCAATTGGTATTTTTTGATATCAAAATTTACAATATACTTCAATTGGTATCAATATGTTTTGATTTCTAATTGGGTTTAAATTTCATTTGGTGTCAATATGTTTCACCTATTTGGTATCAAAATATAAAATATTTTCTTTCATTGATATTAAAATGTACAAATGTTTCAATTTCAATTGGTATCATAAATTTTCTATTTCATATGGTATAAATATCTTGTGATATCTCATATTAATTTGCTGATTTAAGAAAAATTTAAAATTTGTATTGTTTATTTACAATTGGTATCTTAAAATTTTATTTATGTACAAATGATATCTCAAAATTTGTTTAAGAATTATAACAATTTGTGTTAAGAATGTTTTGATATGTATTGTCTATATGCAAGGAGTGCTTAACATCTCTTCTATATATAGATTCATGTTGAGTGTATCTTATATTGAGGAGGTTAACATCTTTTCTTTATGTGATACACGTGTGTAGGGGGAGCTTAACATCTCCACTTATGCATTGTATATTATTTATTACGTGAGTTAGGGCTTGTCATCCCTTCTTCATGTAATGTATGTATGCAGAGAAGCTAACTTAGTGTCTTCCTCTTCATCAATGTATATCGCATATATATCCTTATTCGTGATTTGTTTTATTTTACCCCTTTGTTGATGATTGACAAAAAGGGTGAGAAAGATTTTGAGTTTATATATGTATACATGACTTTTTACATATATTGAGTTTATGCATCTTATGTTTTACAAAATGGGGAGAATGTTTTTGAAAGTTTAAATAAAAAGGGGGAGAAGTTTTTTGGGAAAAGGATTTTTGATTTATGTATGGTTTTCTCACCTTATTGATGCATATATATTTGTTTAGTTTTATGCTCTTCATTGCAATATCTATTTGTTTATTATTATGCATGAGTTAAGGAGGAGCTTCTATGAAGTTTAAAATCCATGCATATATAACTCTTTGAGTTTTATCATCATCAAAAAGGGGGAGATTGCTGGCCCAAAGGCCCATCACTCTAGTTTTGATGATGATTAACTCATGTAGTTATAGTACTAATGATCTTGTATTTATTTAGTCTCAGATATTAGAACACGATCTTAGTAGGTATTTAGCTTCAACAAAGGATTTAAAGTCAAGTTTTGGAGCTAGCACGTGTTGATTCAAGAGCTTGTGCATCAAGACCACATCAAGTACTCAAGAGGAGTCTAACTCTTTGGATCAAAGTTTGGACCAAGTCAAGAAGGAGAAGAAGACTTCAAGTGAAGACCTTCAAGAGAAGACTTGTGTCTAGGTTTGTTTTTACTAAGATTTTATTTTAGATAAAATGTAAAGGATAGATTAGTTGGTGGATTGCTCAAGTATCATATACACTCACACACAAAATTTAGATGAGCTTTTACAAAAGAGTTTTAATTTTGAAAAAATAACGTTTTAGTTTTTAGAGTTACATATATACATATATTTTAACCAAAACTATTTTAGAGCTTAATGTCAAAAACATAGATATTTCATCATATATGTATAGTGGATCATATCCATACACTTTAAGCTTTAAAAGTGTTTAAAGTATCTTGTGTTGGCCCAAGAGGTTACACTCTCCAATTGTTTTGTGTTTTGATGATGACAAACCAAATTAGAGCTATTTGGTACTAACAAGTTTGTTAAGATGAGTTTCAGGTTTTGTACCATGTTTAGAGACCATTTGCTTAGCTATTGCAAGAACTTCTAAGTTCCACAAAGTAAGGAAGGCAAATTGCACATCAAGGAAGGATCATAGAAGAGAAGGCACTAGCAAGGCATTGAATGGCTCAAAGACTTGAAGATAGCTCAAGAAGTCTTCATGCAATTTGTTTTTCAGTTTATAGTATGTTAAAGAATAGTGGATAGGTTTGAAGCTCTATCACACACGTTTTTGCGCACATGCTCATTCCAAAAATAATTTCTTATAAATTATACAAAAATATTTTGCATACAAGTTTTTGCCTACAAATACATCTTTATGTTTAATACTATTCCCTGTTCAAAAGTATTTTTGTTAAAATCAAAATCCTCTTTGTTTTTCTTTCTTAAAATTGATTTTTGACCTGATCCGGTCGACTGGGACAGTCGACCGAGTCTGTGTCAGTCTGGTCCGGTCGACCGGACCAGTCGACCGCAGTTCTGGCAGAGGCACGTATCAGTGTGCATGTCTGCCAGTCGACCGGGGCGGTCGACCGAGATATTTGTTTTGCTCACAGGTTGTTTCAGTCGACCGGGTCGGTCGACCGCTGGCCTATAACGGTCATATTTTTGTACTACCGGTCGACCGGCCCAGTCGACCGATGTATCCGTTGAACAGTAACGGGCAGATTTTAAGTGAGCTGTTTATTTTTGTCTTTTGTGTTTAAAAACTCGTTTAAGGATATATTTTGATCTAATTACCTCCTAAACTTCAGTAATTATGTTTTATCCCTAAACCCTAGCCCTCTCCTATAAATAGGGGTGTTTGGGGAGAGATTTGTTACAATAACAATTTTTGCTAGAAAATTCAAAAGTTTAAGGCTTTCAAAAGAGACTTGTTTCTTGGTTTTTGTGCTGAATTTCTTACTGATTTTCTGAAGGGTTTTCAAATACTCTCTGATTTAATTTTCTTTCTTCACTTACAACAAGAGCTTCATTCCTACTCAATATTCTCTAAGGACCTTTATAAGGGAAGAGATATTTGAAAGAGAAAGTTTGTGGTCTTTTGACTACCAAGAAATTACTTGTTCTTGAGATTGTAGGAGTTGGGTACTCCATTGTATTTGAGATCTTTGTGATAGTGGAAGTGGTCGGAATCCTTCTGGGGAAGGCGGGGAGTAGAGCTGGGTGCTCGAACCTCGATAACATATCCTTGTGTTTGCGATTGGTTTACATTCTTGCAATTCTTACTCTACTTTGATTGCACTTATTACTTGCTCATCATATTCATTGTCATACTTACTTGCTTGCATTCATCTTGTGATTCTTGATTGTGATTGTTGTAGCTTTAAATTTTATTTGCCCTTTGATTAGCATTTTCACCTATTCACCCCCCTCTAGGTGACTTTTCAATTGGTATCAGAGCTTGGACTCTAGGTTTGGCTTAACATCCATAGAGAGATCCTTAAAATTTTGCTAATCAACATTTTCATTCATCCATTCATCACTAGTAAACATGGCCGACAACATTAAATCCCCACCTAAATTTGATGGCCTCAATTTCCCAATTTGGAAGGTTAGGATGACTATATTTTTGCAATCTTTGGGTAGCTTAGTAGCCAAGTCCTTGACCAAACCCTATGAAGCACCCGATGGTGATGAGAGCACTTGGACCGACCTTGACTTTAAATTATATGAGGCTAACTCCAAGGCCCAAAACTCCCTATTAACCGCCTTGAATGAGGATGACCTTACACGGGTAATTCATTGCCAATCCGCCTATGAGATTTGGCAACACTTATTGGTCACACACGAGGGGACTTCACAAGTCAAGAGAGCAAAGATAGATCTCTTGAGGTCCCAATATGAGTCATTTAAAATGCTTGATGATGAGTCTATTGATAGTATGGCTACAAGGTTTACTAAAATCACTAATGGTCTTTCTTCCTTAGGTGATGACATCTCAAACGATCAAAAGGTGCGGAAAGTAATTCGGGCTCTTCCTTCATCATGGGAGATCAAGGCCACCACCTTGAAGGAGTTGAACGACAAGGACGAGATGGACCTCATTAGTCTCATTGGGAACCTAAAGACCCATGAGATGGAGAAGAAGGCAAGAGAGGAGGTCACTACTTCAAAGAAGAAATCCATAGCCTTCAAGACTTCATCCACCAATGATGACGATGAAGATGACGAAGAAGAAGATGAGGAGCTTACTCTACTTGTTCGCAACGTCAAGAGGATGTACCACAAGAACAAGCTCAACTTCCGGAGAAAATTTGAAGGCAAAGAGGAGCGGAAGATCATATGCTACAATTGCCGCAAACCCGGACATATCATGGCGGATTGTCCGGAGTTCAAGAAGAAAATGACTTCCTCCTTCAAGCCAAAGAAGCCGGAGGAAAAGAAAGCTTACAAAGCAACATGGGATTGGGAAAGCGAGTCCGAAGAGGAGGTGGATCAAGCTAATATGTGTTTCATGACAAACACACCCAAGGTAACCCCTCAAACCCTTGATGATGAAGATGATGATGTAAGTAAGGAAGTTCTAGTGCATGCTTTTGTAGAACTTTCTGAAACTTATGATAACAAGAAAATTGAATGCATAAAATTACAAAAAGAAGTTGCTTTTCTTAAGAATCAACTTGTCATTGTTTCTAAAGAAAAAGATGATATTTCTTCTAATTTCATTTCCATGCAAAAAGAATTTTTTGCCTACAAGAGTACTTGTAAGGCAAAATCTCCTATTATTGATGAAAAAGAAATTTCTTCTTTTAAATCCAAAATGAATGATTTTGAAAAAGTTTTAAATGATTGTGCTTTCAATACTAAGAAACTTGAGAACATGCTTTCTAAAAAGCACACTTCACATGCTAAAATTTCACAAGATAAAAATTCTCATGCTCATGCTCACAATGCTCATGCTCACAAATCACACACCCATTATGCTTTTAAATATGGTAGAGTATATAGATGCACATATTGTGATAAAAATGGATATTTAGCTAAGTTTTGCTATGATCAACTAAATAGAACAAATAATCTTGTTTGGGTTCATGACACTAACCCTAGAGGACCCAAGAAAATGTGGGTACCAAAATCAAGTCTTAAATTGTTTGATGTAGGTACACACCAAAGCTCCAAGACGTAGGGAGCGGTGGTACCTTGATAGTGGTTGTTCAAGACACATGACATGGGACATCAACAACTTCACAACCCTATCAAGGTACATGGAAGGTGGCACCGTCACCTTCGGGGATGACTCCAAAGGAACTATCATCGGTATAGGTAACATTCAAATTGGTGCATCTCCTATTATTGAGAATGTTGTTTTAGTAGATGGTTTAAAACATAATTTGCTTAGCATTAGTCAACTTTGTGAACGTGGACTTAAAGTTGTTTTTGATGATACTTCTTGTAAGATTTTTGATGTTAAATCCGATATTTGTATTCTCACCGGTTTTCGTGATAATAATGTTTATATTATTGACATGCTTAATTTAGATTGTTCTACTAAATGCTTAAATGCTTTTGATGAAAATTCTTGGCTTTGGCATAGAAGATTAGGACATGCATCTTTTGACCATATTTCTAGGATTAATTCAAAGGAATTGGTGAAGGGTATACCTTGTTTGAATTTTGAGAAAGACCGCATTTGTAGTGCGTGCCAACTTGGGAAACAAACCAAGTCTTCCTTTAAACCAATCAAGGATATCATGTCAACTAGGCCTTTAGAATTAATTCATATGGATCTTTTTGGACCAACTAAAACTAAGAGTTTAAATGGAAGTAGATTTGCATTTATTTTAGTTGATGATTTCTCCCGTTTTACTTGGGTTTTCTTTTTACAAAATAAAGATCAAACTTTTTCTCATTTTAAAATTTTTCGAAAAAGAGTTGAAAAAGAAAAGGGTTTTCCGATTTTGAGAATAAGGAGTGATAGAGGTGGTGAGTTTGTTAACCAACTCTTCATGACTTATTGTGATGAAAAGGGAATTAAGCATGAAATGTCTTGTCCTAGAACTCCACAACAAATGGAGTTGTAGAAAGGAAAAATAGAACACTTCAAGAGATGGCTAGGACAATGATAAGTGAATATGACCTCCCTCAATATTTATGGGCCGAGGCCGTAAACACCGCATGCTATATATCGAATCGTATTTATTTATGCAAAAATTCTTCAAAATATCTTTTGAAATGTATCATTCTAGAAAACCAAATGTTGCATATTTTAAAGTTTTTGGATGCAAGTGTTTTGTTTTGAATACTAAGGATAATTTGGGTAAATTTGATGCTAAGGCTTATGAGGCTATCTTTGTTGGATATTCATCTACTAGCAAAGCATATAGAGTTTTCATTAGATCTTCTCAAACCATTGAAGAATCCATGCATGTTAAGTTTGAAGAATCTAATGTGTTTGTTGAGAATGTTGTAGAGTTTGAACCATTAGGTGAAGACATGGAGAGACTATCCTTGAAGGACTCACCCGCTCAAGAAGAAAAGCTAGATCCTATTGGTGAAGTTCAAGAGGATAAGGAGGAAAGCACTCAACCGCTTCCTAAAGCTTGGAGATACGCTACAAATCATCCTAAGGAGCTCATCTTGGGTGATGCATCTAAAGGAGTCACTACGCGCTCCAAACTCCATGACCTATGTGGTAACTTTGCTTTCATTTCTCATTTTGAACCCAAAGGCATTCTCGAAGCCGAGACGGACCCATATTGATTGCTTGCCATGCAAGAGGAACTCAATCAATTTGAGCGCAACCAAGTTTGGCACCTTGTTCCTAAGCCCCACGATAGACCAATAATTGGTACTAAGTGGATCTTTAGAAACAAGATGGATGAGTCCGAAAATGTCATTAGGAATAAAGCTAGGTTAGTGGCCCAAGGTTACACTCAAGTTGATGGAATTGACTTTGAGGAGACCTTTGCACCCGTAGCACGGCTTGAAGCCATACGGATGACACTAGCTTTTGCATGTTTTAAAAATTTTAAACTTTTTCAAATGGATGTAAAAAGTGCATTTTTAAATGGTTTTATTAATGAAGAAGTTTATGTTTCTCAACCTCCCGGTTTTGTTGATTATGTTCATCCCGATTTTGTTTTTAAACTTGATAAAGCTTTGTATGGATTGAAACAAGCTCCAAGAGCTTGGTATGAAAGGCTTTCTAGTTTTCTCATTTCAAATGATTTTATTAAAGGCAAAGTGGACACAACTCTTTTTACTAAGCATGTTGATAATGATATTTTAATTGTGCAAATTTATGTTGATGATATAATTTTTGGATCTACTAATGAGCTTTTATGCAAGGATTTTGAGAAAGTCATGCAACTTGAATTTGAAATGTCTTCAATGGGTGAGCTAAATTTCTTCCTTGGACTCCAAATCAAGCAATTGCAAGACGGAACCTTCATTAACCAAGCCAAGTACGCAAAGGAGCTAGTAAAGAAGTTTGGGCTTGAAGGATCAAAGGCTTGCAACACTCCAATGGCAACTACAACCAAGCTTGATAAGGACGAACAAGGTAAAAATGTTGATATTAAATTATATAGAAGCATGATAGGAAGTCTTTTATATTTGACGGCAAGTAGGCCGGATATCATGTTTAGTGTGTGTCTTTGTGCTAGATTTCAATCGTGTCCTAAAGAGTCTCATCTTATTGCGGTAAAACGCATTATTCGTTATATTAAGGGCACTATTGGAATGGGTCTTTGGTATCCGAAAACTAGAGATTTTTCAATGACTAGCTATTCGGATGCCGACTATGCGGGTTGTAGAGTAGATAGAAAGAGTACTAGTGGGACATGTCAATTTCTTGGTAATTGTCTTGTTTCATGGTCCTTTAGGAAACAAAATTCCGTAGCTCTCTCAACCGCCGAGGCGGAGTATGTTGCCGCGGGGGCTTGTTGTGCACAAGTCCTTTGGATGAAACACACTCTCCTTGATTTTGATTTGCACTTTGATCATATAAAAATATTTTGTGATAATACTAGTACTATACACATGACCAAAAATGCAAATCAACACAGTAAGACCAAGCACATTGAGATTAGATATCACTTTCTTAGAGATCATTTTGAGAAAGGTGATATAGATATTGATTATGTTTCCACGGATTTACAACTAGCCGATATTTTCACTAAACCTCTTGATTTTGCTAGATTTTCGTTTATTTGTGGAGAACTTAATGTTTATATTATTGAATAGACATGTTTTTCATAACCCTTTTTGATGTATGACAAAAAGGGGGAGAATAAGTTTACATGACAAAAATAAGTTCATTTGGTCTTGGTTCCATATGAATTTATATGCTTTAACCTTAAAGATTTGTTTTATGAGTTTTATGTTTATGTATGTATGAGTTTTTGAATTCATGTATTTTGAGAATTCTTGTGTTTTAGTTTTGTGTTTTAGTTGTTTTGGTATTTTTGGTATCAAGAGCAATTTTTGTGTTTTATATTAGTTTCAATAATTGGTGCATCATTTCAATTATTGGTATCTAGAGCATATTCTTGTGTTTTATGTATAGCATAATTTGAGGGGGAGTTTTCTCCTCCCTATATTTTTGTCAATAGCCTATTTGTTTTGTCATCATCAAAAAGGGGGAGATTGTTGGCCCAAGAGGTTACACTCTCCAATTGTTTTGTGTTTTGATGATGACAAACCAAATTAGAGCTATTTGGTACTAACAAGTTTGTTAAGATGAGTTTCAGGTTTTGTACCATGTTTAGAGACCATTTGCTTAGCTATTGCAAGAACTTCTAAGTTCCACAAAGCAAGGAAGGCAAATTGCACATCAAGGAAGGATCATAGAAGAGAAGGCACTAGCAAGGCATTGAATGGCTCAAAGACATGAAGATAGCTCAAGAAGTCTTCATGTAATTTGTTTTTCAGTTTATAGTATGTTAAAGAATAGTGGATAGGTTTGAAGCTCTATCACACACGTTTTTGCGAACATGCTCATTCCAAAAAATTTCTTATAAATTATACAAAAATATTTTGCATACAAGTTTTTGCCTACAAATACATCTTTATGTTTAATACTATTCCCTGTTCAAAAGTATTTTTGTTAAAATCAAAATCCTCTTTGTTTTTCTTTCTTAAAATTGATTTTTGACCTGATCCGGTCGACCGGGACAGTCGACCGAGTCTGTGTCAGTCTGGTCCGGTCGACCGGACCAGTCGACCGCAGTTCTGGCAGAGGCACGTATCAGTGTGCATGTCTGCCAGTCGACCGGGGCGGTCGACCGAGATATTTGTTTTTGCTCACAGGTTGTTTCAGTCGACCGGGTCGGTCGACCGCTGGCCTATAACAGTCATATTTTTGTACTACTGGTCGACCGGCCCAGTCGACCGATGTATCCGTTGAACAGTAACGGGCAGATTTTAAGTGAGCTGTTTATTTTTGTCTTTTGTGTTTAAAAACTCGTTTAAGGATATATTTTGATCTAATTACCTCCTAAACTTCAGTAATTATGTTTTATCCCTAAACCCTAGCCCTCTCCTATAAATAGGGGTGTTTGGGGAGAGATTTGTTACAATAACAATTTTTGCTAGAAAATTCAAAAGTTTAAGGCTTTCAAAAGAGACTTGTTTCTTGGTTTTTGTGCTGAATTTCTCACTGATTTTCTGAAGGGTTTTCAAATACTCTCTGATTTAATTTTCTTTCTTCACTTACAACAAGAGCTTCATTCCTACTCAATATTCTCTAAGGACCTTTGTAAGGGAAGAGATATTTGAAAGAGAAAGTTTGTGGTCTTTTGACTACCAAGGAAATTACTTGTTCTTGAGATTGTAGGAGTTGGGTACTCCATTGTATTTGAGATCTTTGTGATAGTGGAAGTGGTCGGAATCCTTCTGGGGAAGGCGGGGAGTAGAGCTGGGTGCTCGAACCTCGATAACATATCCTTGTGTTTGCGATTGGTTTACATTCTTGCAATTCTTACTCTACTTTGATTGCACTTATTACTTGCTCATCATATTCATTGTCATACTTACTTGCTTGCATTCATCTTGTGATTCTTGATTGTGATTGTTGTACCTTTAAATTTTATTTGCCCTTTGATTAGCATTGTCACCTATTCACCCCCCTCTAGGTGACTTTTCATCTTGTTTATATATTTGGAGAAGTTTTGAAAAAATCAATTTGAAAAAATACGGATTTTGTTTTAAGCCAAAATTTCTAAGTCACAAAAAATAGTTCAAAATATTTGTAACATGTTTTGATTTTTATCCAAACATGTTTTTGTATCAAAGTATTATGCTGAACTTATTTTTATAGATTTTTAGAGAATTTATGGGATTTTATTGAAGGAAAAATCACAAGTTTTTAATCCTAAAAAAATACTGTTTCTGCCTTCTGCCGGTCGACCGCACAGTCGACCGAGCCAGAGGTCGGTCGACTGAGACGTCGACCGACGTGCACAAAATGTGCACGGCCAGGGTTGGTCAACCGCACGGTCGACCACCAGAGAGTGTCGCTCTCTGGTAATTGCCGCGGTCGACCGGGCGGTCGACCTCTGGGTCATTGCTCTGAAGGCGGTCGACGGCCGATCGACAGACCTTTCCAACGGTCGAAAAATTGACCGTTGGCGGTCGACCGATAGCAATGCAGACTGCTGATTTGGATCCCAATAGCTAGTTTCTTGATGCCTATATATTGGGGTTCCCATGGACTGTTTTACGTAAGATTTGAAGTAGGTTTTTGAAATAGTTTTTTCTACTCTATTAATTGTTTATCTCCACTTGTTTTAGAGCCAAATACTTCCATTCAAAAGGAGAGTTTATTAAGAGTTTTTCAAAGTGTTTTCTTGTATTTTTCACCATAACTTCATCCTAGTTTTCTCACAAACACTTGAGCTATCCATTGCTATATCAATCCTATAGGGATCTTTATTATGAGAGGATTTTAGGTGATCAAAGTGTTGTGATCACCAAAGTGTTCATCATTGTACTTTGAGGAGGCGGACTTGCGGGTTCGCGTTGTTTTGGGTTCTAGTGAGAACTCGGTGTAGAAGTGTAGCCTCGGCAAGCTTGCGTGCTTGCGTGTGTTTGTTCTTGTGAAAACAAGAGAGGAATTAGAGAGTCCAAAGGAGTTCTAGTGTGAACTCACTTGTAGGTGTTGCGGCACCGAGTGTTCCGGTGAGATCGTTTTTAGTGGAAATCCTTCATAGTGTTGAAGGCGAGGACATAGAGCAAGTGTGCTCGAACCTCGAAACAAATCTCCCGTGTTTGCGATTGCTCTCTTTATCTCTCACTTGTCTTTATATCTTGTTTATGCTTATTGCTCATATCTTTACTTGCTTGATATATTTGTGCTTATATTGTTATATGCTTGAGGAATGTTTGCTCATACTTGTATTCAACTAAGAGAGCCATAGCGGTACCTCAACTCTTATTTAGAGAAATCTTGAGGAGTTAGTCCAGAGCCCTTCACGGGGAATCCGGCTACACTCTTGTATTATACCTTATGTATTTAACTTAAGAATTTATAACTTAAGAATTTATAATTTGCATAAATAGTTTTAATTCCGCATTAATTGATCATTAGATTAGCTAATCACCTATTCACCCCCTTCTAAGTGATTTCAAGTACAACTTAGTCTATACTCTCTACTGAATTGTTCCCTCTGGTCTAAGAATTTGCAAGTATTTATAGCAAAAATGGAAAGGGGGAAGCGTCTGAGGATAGGAGAGCAAACGCTCCTACAGATATTATAATATTGTGGCAGATTCATAAGAAAAGCACCGGATCCACGGCATTTTTGTAGCCAGATGGCTAAATTTGGGGGGTCGTTGCGTTGGATTTTCTGTTTGTATGTATTGTCCTCTTGGTTTCTCCGTTTGTGCTCTAGATTTGACGATATCCTTCTTAATCTTTGAGCTAACCAAAATGAATTCATAAAATCTGAATTTAACCAGTTTTCGTTTGGTGTTATCTCTCTGATTTGCTTTGATCTTCAGTTGAATTTTTACCAACATCTTTGATTTTGATTTAATCTAAATTTCAGTGGGCTTTTTGGCTTGTTTTCTCTCCTCTTTCATTTAGTAAAGGCCCTGCAAATAATTAGACAAAATATAATTAAATGGAAGAGTTTATTAAATAAATAATATGGGAATGTGATAATAAATATGCAATATTGGCGACCGATCGGAGACAAAACTCATCCTCTAGGGGTAGCTTAGAAGTTTAATGGCCTGTTGCACATACTAAGTGCAACCATGATTCCTACTAAAGTGAGTTAGGTTAGTTTTGTTTTATTGTTTTGCTCGAGGATGAGCCAAACATAGGTGTGAGGGCGTGTTTGGACGCATATATTGTAAATTTATTATTACATTCCGACATCCATTCTATAATAAATCCTGTAATTGTTTTGTCTTAATACTAAATTGTGCAGGATATGATGGGAGAAGATAAATCACAAATTCAGGTAAACTAAACTAGATTCTAAGAGGATTTAAATCATAACTGAAGATCAGAATGTATCAAAAGGATAACCCCGAATCAGGGTTAGTTAAACCAATTTTTTTGATGATCAAGCGGTTGGCTGGAGAATCAACGAAGATAACGTTAAAATCAGAGATCCAACTGAAAAACCAATTGGAGATAAAGGAGAATCGGGGATCCACGACTCAGCTCCCCAAGATCTGGCCAGGTGGCCAGCTCATTGCCGCGAATCCACGCATTCCTTGCAGATTCGTGGTTCTGAGAAGATTTGGGGGAGCGTCAGCTCCCCTATCTTCGTACGTGACGCTCCCCTATCTTCGTACACTCTCTCTTATTGACACTCTCCTATCTTCATGCCTCTCTCCTATCCATATTCTCCTGTAAATACTGCACATTCTGAAGGCAAAAGGGTGCCACATTGCAGAGAGAGATCTTATGCTAAGTTTTGGTTCTAGTTTGGTGAAAGTTTTTCTTTTCTTTAAATGTAATTTTATGTTTTCTTTATAGGTTAGGTTAGAGAGAGTTTCATAAGAGAGGGCAAGAAAGAATTGCATTTAAAGTGACACTAAACGTAATCTTCTTCAGAAAGAGTTGAATTAATGTGATAGTCAATATGATTGTCATCTTCTTCTTCATTGTTACTCAACTAGTTGATCGTTGCTTCTCCTTTCACTTAGTTTTCTTTAATTCACTCCAAGGTACGTTAATCGACATAAGAGGTAAGTATACTTTTAAATCTTTTCTTTCTTTCTATTAGTTTCTTAGTTTTAAAAACAACTTTAAAAACAAATTTTTTTCTCTATTCTTTCCATTATTTCTTCTTAACATAGTTCTTTCCTCAACTAAAACTTCAAAACTATCTTCTATCTTTCACTTTCTTTCTTGCTTAGCCTAGTTTCTTTTTCTTTTCTTTTCAAAAACAAAGAAGAATCTTTAACTAGTTTTAGTAACTTAAAAGAATACTCAAAATACTTATGTCGCTTTCTTTCCTTGTAGATCACGACCCGCCATACCCACTTGCTTTACGGCAGCATTGAGCAACTCAGCACGTTTTTAAACTCTGTATTTTCATGCACAGGTCTAAGTTCAATCAATACTGTTTGAAAATATGAACAATTTGGCTAAAAAAGATATTTTCTCTTTTAATCAAAAAGAAGGGAATACAATTAAGATACCCAAAAAAATCAAAAGATTTCTCCAACTTTTTTAAACAACCACAAAACTAATGCATAATCTTGTTAAAAGAAAATCATAATCTTCATTTAATCAAATACAAGCTTTAGCAAGAAATCAATTGTGCAAAAAAAATGTATGGGATTTTTTAAAAACATAGACAATCAATCAAATCATTTATGTGTGTATGTGCGTGCGCGCGCGCGTGCATGTATGTATATTAATTGAAAATATACATATATAGATAAAACAAAATGAGTATATAAAAACATATACTAATTTTAATTCAAGTTTATAACTCATTTCTATCACTATCCTAACATGCACAAGTGAAATGAAATTAATAATCAACTAAATCATATAACGCATGATCACTCAACCAACCGCCCACTAAGGGTAGCCATTGAAAATAATTTGAAAATAATTTGAAAATATTGACTGATTGATACTTTACCAAAAAATAATCATAAAATGTTAGAGATATTGAAAACATGTATATGTCTCACGAGAAAATGAATACTTCACATGAATTGACACTAAAAAATCTATAAAGTATATATATTCTTATGAAAGAAAGCAAGGCTCGAACTTCATTTGCAAACTCATGAGAGAGCAATAAGAAAGTGTGTAAGAATCATATAAATATCATATTCATGAGTAACAAAAAATAGAATATCAAAACTCACATAAAATTCTTTTTAGAATTTAAAACAGAACCAGATTTGTAATAAATCACAAGTACTTATTCTTGAAAATTAGAAAATTCTTTTCAAAAATAAATTCTTTTGAAAAATATTGATTTTAAAATCATTAAAACTAATTAAACTCATCGTTAATCAGAAATCAAGTAAATTAAGAAAATATTTTTTATTTACTTAAAATTGATAAAATTTGTAAACATCTTGATTTGTGGGATCATTAAGCTCAATAGTAAATATATATCTACTAATAAGATAAGCATGTGAACCTGATTGAAAATAAATTTTAAAAGCACATGCATAACTAACAACTAATCAACTCATTTTTAAGTAGAAAATAACATATGTAGAGACTACATTACTGTTGGCCCAAGGTACAATCAGTCTCCATATTGATAATGCCCACTCATGAACATATATGTGAACTAAGATATATTTCAATGTTTATAAGTTTCAGGTTCTCTACAAGTTTGTTTCATCTTCAAGTCACGATACGGGATAAAAAAGTGTTGATACCTTTGAAGACATGAAGATGAGTGTGGATAGTATTGAAATTACACCTAGAGGGGAGTGAATAGGTGAATAGCTAATCAAATAAAAATTTTAGACAATATAATGTGAAATAATGCAACCAATCACTCAAAACAAGACTTGAAGCCGGATTCCCCGTGAAGGGCTCTGAACTTCTCCTCGTGATTTCTCTAGATGAGAGTTAAGGTGCACAATTGCTATCTTGTTGAGATGAATATTGATCGACAAGAATAAATGAATGATAAATAAGTAAATAGAGAAAATAAAGCAATTGCAAACCAAAAGATTTGTTCTGAGGTTCTAGACACCGCTCTACGTCCCCGCCTTCACCACCGTGAAAGATTTCACTATCCACTATTGGATCCTCCACAAAGGGACCTTACAACAAGAAATTATAATCACTCAGAATACACAACTCTCTAACTCAATCCTCTACACTAGAGGCAGCACAAAGTCAATTGAGATAACAAGCTCTGGGTGATCTAGAGATCACAAACACTCTCTTTGTAACTCTCTTACGAAAACCCTGAAGAGTAAAATATAAATTTGAAGCTCAAGGATGTAAGTGAGTGTGAAAATCAGAAAGAGAGAATTTAAGAGCAGAATAACACAATTAAAACTTTGAAAATAAGAGCACAAAAGAAAACTTGAAACTTTTTCTCTTTAAAAGCAAAACTAGATTTTTAATAGAATTTGTTATTATCAAATATTCAATCCCAATGACCATTTATACAGGTTTTAAAAAAACACTTTTAGAATAGTTTTACCAGGTCTATAAAGGAAGAAATTGACCTAGAAATTCAACATTCCACGTTTTAAAAGAAAACAGATTTAAAAGAACTCGCCGTGATAGCCAATCTGGTAGTCGGTCGATCGTGTTTAATCGAGACCAAACTAGTTACAGTCAGTCGACCATCCAGTCGACGATAATAAGGGACCGGTCGACCGGTCAGTCACCCAGGAATGTGCACAACATGCACACCCCAATTGCCAGAGGTTCAGTCAACCATGTGTTCGACTGTTCTAGCCTGTAATAGGCACGGTCGACTGCTCGGTTGACCGACCTAGGCCAAAAGCTGGGTTAAAGTATTTTTTTTGAAGATAAAGAAAATTTTCAAATAATTTTTGTTTAAATTTTGGAAGAGAGAAGACACGTATAGCCATGAGATACAAGCTCCAAACTGAGATAGAAATCTTTAAGAAAATATGGAATAAGTATCAAAATCAAACATGTCAAATTATACTTTTGAAAATGTGCACTTTTGTGTGTGTGTATATCTTTGAGCCTCAAATCTATATTCTACTCTTTAAAAAACTAGTTTCTTATAAGGTTCTAATCAATTGCAAGAATCTTCAAGCGGGCTTTGATAGTGACATTTGAGTGACGCTGACTGCTTTGAGTTATGATCCCATTCTTGAGTACCCTTGAGCCATCAACTCCTTCCCTTAGAGAAAGAACCCTGTTAGATCTTCATGAATCCTATTAGATCTTTTTGAACCCTAAAATGTACTCTTGAACTTGATTAGTACTAAATAACTTCATATGCTTTACTATCATCAAAACACAAAACCAGGGAGTGTAACCTTTGGGCCAACAATCCCCTATGAGCTATTTAAAAGAAAATCTAGGAAAGAGCTTTGTAAAAACTCCCCCTCAAGTTATGCTAGCTATTAAGTACAAGATATCAACAAGTTATATGATAAAGATATTGTAGCATGATCAAACAAATACCATAAATATTCATAAATACTTCTCCCCTTTTTTGTCATGCATCAAAAAGGGTAAGCAAAAACAACCAAAAATTAGAACATATGTAGATTTTAATTAGAAGGAAAACTCATGAATCAACAATACAAATATTTAGTTCTCCACAAATAAAGAGAACCTTCTAAGATCAAGTGGCTTAGTAAAATATCTGCTAGTTAAAAATCAGTTGAAACATAATCAATTTCAATATCACTTTCCTCATAGTGATCTCTAAGAAAGTGATATCGAATTTCTATGTGCTTTGTCTTACTATATTGATTTCCATTTTTAGTTATATGATAGTACTAGTATTATCACAAAATATCTTAATATGGTCATAATACAAACATAGTCAAGGAGAGTATATTTCATCTAAAGAACTTGTGCACAACAAGCCCCGGCCGCAGCATACTCCACCTCCGCGGTTGAGAGGGGCTACAAAATTTTGTTTTCTTAGAAGACAATGAAACAAGACAATTTCCCAGAAACTGAGAAGTTTCACTTGTACTCTTCCTATCAACTCTACAACTGGCATAATCAGCATTCAAAAAACTCATCATAAAAATTTCTTGGTCTTCGGATACCATAAGCCCATTCCAATTGTGACCTTAATATATCTAATAATGCGTTTTACTGCAATCAAGTGGGACTTTTTAGGACAAAATTAGAATCTAGCCACATAGACATACACTAAACATGATTTCTGGCCTACTAGCTATTAAATAAAGTAAACTACCAATCATGCTTCTATAAAATTTAATGTCTACATTTATACATTGTTCATCTTTTTCAAGTTTTGTTGTGGTAGCCATGAGAGTTTTGCTCGTCTTTTCTCCTTCAAGTCCAAATTTCTTGATGAGTTCCCTTATGTACTTGGCTTGATTTATAAAAATTCCATCACTCTTTTGCTTGATTAGGAGTCCAAGAAAATAGTTTAGCTCACCCATCACAGATATTTCAAACTCATTCTTCTTGCATGATTCAAAATCTTTGCAAAGCTTTTTATTAGTTGATCCAAATATAATATCATCAACATAAATTTGAATAATAAGAATATCACTATTTACATGCTTTATAAACAAAGTAGTGTCTATTTTACCTTTTACAAAACTATTTGAAATAAGAAATGTTGAAAGTCTTTCATACCAAGCTCTAGGAGCTTGTTTTAAATGATATAAAGCATTATCTAATTTGAAAATAAAATTTGGATGTGTAGGATCAACAAACTAGGGGTTGTTCAACATACACTTCCTGTTCAATAAAACCATTTAAAAAGGCGCTTTTGCCGTCCATTTGAAAAAGTTTGGTATCTTTATAAGAAGCAAAAGCAAGTGTAATCCATATGGTTTCAAGCCGTGCTACGGGTGCAAAGGTTTCTTCAAAATCGATGCCTTCATTTGGGTGTAATCTTGAGCCACTAACCTAGCTTTATTCCTAACAATATTACCCGACTCATCCAACTTGTCCCTAACAATCCATTTAGTACAAATTGTTTGTCTATCATGGGGTCTAGGAACAAGTTGCCAAACTTAGTTGCGCTCAAATTGATTGAGCTCATCTTGCATTGCAAGCAACCAATATGAGTCGCCCTCGACTCCGAGGATGTTCTTTAGTTCAATATGAGAAATAAAAGTAAAATGGTCACAAAAATCATGGAGTTTGGAGCAAGTAGTTATCCTCTTTGATACATCACCTATGATGAGTTCCTTGGGATGATTTGTAGCGAATCTCCAATCTGTTAGAAGTGGTATTGTTGCTACCACTTCAACCTTTTGAACTTCACCTTTTTTATCAAGATTTGGCTTATCTTCTTGGATAGGTGAGTCCTTTAAAGTTACTTTCTCTATGTCTTTACTTAAAGAATCAATTTCTACAATATTCTTAACAAAGCATTAGGTTATTCAAATTTAACATGAATAAATTCTTCAATTGTCAAAGTAGATTTATTGAAGATTCTATAAGCCTTGCTAGTGTTAGAATAACTAATAAAAATAGCTTCAAAAAGCTTTAGCATCAATTTACCTAAGTTATCTTTGGTGTTTTTGCATCCAAAACTCTAAAGTAAGAAATATTAGGCTTTCTCAAATAGTAAACTTCAAAAGAAGTTTTGATAGTATTTTTACAAAAATAAATTCTATTTGATATATAACATGAAGTGTTTACGGTCTCGGCACATAAATATTGAGGGAGTTCGTATTCACTAATCATTGTCCTAACTATTTCTTGAAGAGTACGATTCTTCCTTTCAACGACTCCATTTTGTTGTGGAGTTCAAGGACAAGATAAATTATGCCTAATTTCATTTTCTTCATGATAAGTGATAAAAGAATGGTTAATGAATTCATCACCTCTATCATTTCTCATGTGCAAAATCGAAAAACCTTTTTTTTTCCAATCCTTTTTCTAAAAACATAAAAATGCGAAAAAGCTTGATCTTTATGTTCCAAAAAGAAAATTCATGTAAAATGAGAAAAATCGCCAACCAATACAAAAACAAAATGGTTTCCATTTAAACTCTTGGTTTTAGTAGGACCAAACAAATTCATGTGGATTAACTCTAATAGTTTAGATCTCATGATATCCTTGATTGATTTGAAAGAGGACTTGGTTTGTTTTTCAAGTTGGCACGCATCACAAATGCAGTCCTTTTCAAACTTCAAGTAAGGAATAGCTTTCACCAATTCTTTAGAATTAATTCTAAATAGATCAAAGGATACATGGCCTAATCTTCTATGACATAACTAAGAATCCTCATTGAAAGCATTTAAACATATAGCATTACAATCTAAATTTAGTATATCAATAAATATATATTATTTTCTGAAAATCCAAAAAGAATGCAAGCATTGATTTTACCATCTAAAACATTGCAAGAAGAATCATCAAAAATAATTTTAAAATCTCGATCACAAAGTTGACTAATACTCAAGAGGTTATGCTTGAGACCATCAACTAAAACAATATTTTCAATAAATGGAGATAAACTAACTCTACTGATACCTATACCGATAATCTTACCCTTTGAGTCATCTCCGAAGGTGACGGTGCCACCTTCATGATACCTTGATAGGGTTGTAAAATTATTGATGTCTCAAGTGATGTGCTTTAAGCAAGCGCTATCAAGGTATCACCGCTCCCTGCGTCTTGGAGCCTTGGTGTGTACCTACATCAAATAATAAAGTTGTTGTTTTGGTACCCATATTTTTTTGGATCCTATGACATTAATACTTCAAACCCAAATTTGATTATTAGAAGCATTTATACAATCAAAATAAATTTGGCTAAGTGACCCTTTTGGCCACAATAAGTACATGAATAAACTCTACCATACATGAATACATGATGTATATGATGAGCATATGAAACATGAGCATACTTAGTGTGTAATTTAGAAGTGTGAGGATGTGTAGTATGAATATGTTTCTTTGAAGAATTTTTCTTAAAAAATATGGTTTCTAATTTAGCTTTATCAAACTCACATTTCTCAAAGTGTTGATTTTACTTTTTAAAGTAGAAATTTCATTTTCATCAATCATGAGAAACTTTACTTTATATGAAATCTTGTATGCATCAAAATCTTTTTGTGCGGATAAAAGAGTGAAAGATAAATCATCCTTTTCTTTAAAAAGATTGATAATTTTATTTTGAAGAACCTCATTTTTCTTTTTCATTTTTAGATATTTTTTCTTTAGAAAATTATAATTATTTGAAAGTTCTACAAATGCATCTCCTAATTCATCCATAGTTAAATCACAATCATCAAGGGATGGTTCAGTTAGGTGTGTTATCATTTGCCATGAAACACATGTTTGTCACGTCTACCTCCTCTTCGGATTCACTTTCTGAATGCCATGTAGCATTGAGAGCTTTCTTCTTAAATGGCTTCTTTGGCTTGTTTTAGGAAAATGGCTTGTTTTTGATATCCGAACATTCGGCAATGATATGTTCGGGTTTCCAACAGTTAAAACAGATGATTTTTTTTCCTCCTTTCCTTGCCATCATCTCCTATTGTTGATCTTTCCTTGTTGTTCATCCTCCTTATATTTCTTACATGGAGGGAAGGATCTTCATCATCTTTTCTTCTTCATCATTGTCAAGATGGTAGGAGTAGACTTGAAGGCAATTGTCTTCTTCTTTTGTGGCGTCATTTCTTCTCTAGCCTTCCTCTCCATCTCTTAGGTCTTAAAGTTTCCAATAAGACCGATGAGTTCTATTTCTTCTTTATCGTTTAACTCTTTCAATGTAATATCTTTGACTTCCCATGAAGGTGAAAGTGCATGAATGACCTTCCAGACATTTTAATCATTGTCAATGGCATCACCTAAAGAAGCAAGATCATTTTAATAAATTTTGTAACCATATCATCAATGCACTCATTTTCATGCATAGTGAAGTTTTCATATTGAGAACGCAAGAAATCAATTTTAGCCCTCTTGACTTGTGATGTTCCCTCATGAGTGACCACTAGGTGTGACCAAATCTCGTAGGTGGGAATGACCCTAGCTATGTCGTCATCGTTCAAGGGTTGAAGCAATGCATAGTATGCCTTTGCATTGGCATCAAACTCCTTGGTGGCAATATCAGACCAAGTGTCCTCATCACCAGTAGTACACTAAAGGGTTTAGGCACCGCCTTTACAACGCTTCCTAGGGATTGCAAAAATACGGTCATCTTAACCTTCCATATACAAAAGTTAAGGTCATCAAACTTGGGAGGGGTCTTAATACCTTCGGCCATTTTTACTATAGTGGATGAAAATGAAGATGTAAATGAAATGATTAGCAACTAGGATCTCTCTAAGGTTGTTAAGCCAAAATCTAAAGACCAAGGCTCTAATACTAATTGAAATTACACCTAGAGTGGGGTGAATAGGTGAATAGCTAATCAAATGAAAATTATAGACAATTTAATATAAAATAATGCAATCAATCACTCAAAACAAGACCTGAAGCCGTATTCTCCGTGAAAGGCTCTGAGCTTCTCCTCATGATTCCTCTAGATAAGAGTTGAGGTGCTCAATTGCTATCTTGTTGAGATGAGTATTGATCGAATAAATGAATGATAAACAAATAAATAGAGACAATCAAGCAATTGCGAACAAAATTATTTGTTCCGAGGTTTGAGCCACCGCTCTGTATCCCCACCTTCACCACTATGAAAGATTTCATTATCCACTATTAGATCCTCCACAAAGGAACCTTGCAATAAGGAACTACAACCACTCAGAGTACACAACTTCCCAACTCAATCCTTTACACCAGAAGTAGCACAATGCCAATTGAGATAACAAGCTCTGGGTGATTACGAGATCACTAACACTCTCTTTGCAACTCTCTTACAAAAATCCTATACAGTAAAATGTAAATTTGAAGCTCAAGGAAGTAAGTGAGAGTGAAAATTAGAAAAGAGAGATTTTAAGAGCCGAAGAACACAATTAAAACTTTAAAAATAAGAGCACAATAGAAAACCTGAAACTTTTCTCTTTGAAAGTAAAAAGTAGATTTTTAATAGAATTTGTTGTTATCAAATATTCAATCCCAATGACCCTTTATATAGATTTTAGAAAAATACTTTCAGAATAGTTTTACCAAGTCTAAGAAGGAAAAAATTGACCCTAAAATTTAACTTTTCACATTTTAAAGAAACATGTTTAAAAAAATAAATTTAAAAGAACTGATCGTTACTACCAATCTGGCAGTCTGTCGGTAAACCGTGCTTAACCGAGACCAAACTAGTTACAGTCGGTTGATCGCCCAGTCGACCACAATAAGGGACTGGTCGACCGGTCGGTCGACCGGGAATGTGCAAAATATGCACACCCCAATTCCAGAGGTTCGGTCGACCGTACGATCGACTATTCTTGCCTGTAATAAGCACGGTCGACCGCACGATCGATCGCCTGGTCGACCGACCTAGGCCAAAAGCTGGGCCAAGGTATTGTTTTTTGAAGATAAAGAAAATTTACAAATAATTTTTGTTTGAATTTTGAAAAAGAGAAGACATCTATAGCCATGAGATACAAATTCTAAACAAAGATAGAAATTTTTAAGAAAATATGTAACAAGTATCAAAACCAAACATGTCTAAATCATACTTTTGAAAAAATGCTCTTTTGTGTATATGTGTATATCTTTGAGCCTAAAATCTATATTCTACTCTTTAACAAACTAGTTTCTTACAAGGTTCTAATAGACTATAAGAATCTTCAAGTGGGCTTCTCTGATAGTGACATTTGAGCGACAGTAAGTGCTTTGAGTTACGATCCCATTCTTGAGTACCATTGAGCCATTGATTGAAAGTGAAAGCAGTGAGAATTACCGTCTAGTTTTGGGCTAACTGGTCGTGTCCACAAGGAGGAATGCGATGAAAGCTTTTCGATGCTTTTGTTTAAAAGGCAAAGAATGGTGTAACTATTTTTTTATATTGAAAAGAGAATGGAGAGTAACGAAGTAATTTTAAAGAAAACTTGAAAACTTAGAGAAGGATTTGGAAAAGATGATCTTTAAAAAGTGTTGAAGATTGATTGTTTGTTTGTTTTAATATATGAAAAAGATCTAGGCTCACTATCTTACTACTTAATGATATGTTCTTCTCTTAAAATTCTCAGTACCTCAACTTGATCATAGGCAAAAATTTAAGCTTGAATTTTGAAAGTCTTAAGTAAAGTAAATAAGATTATTTGGAAAAGTTTAACTCTTTTTCTTAAGAGATCATCTTGAACTGAATGTTAAATCATCAAATAATCTCTTAAGTATAAAATAAAACCAAGTTAAAGTGATGTTTTAGAAAATAGAAGTTTAGAAATTCAAACCCATCCTCACTCATGTGCCTTCAAGAACACTTCTAAAGAAATAAGGCTTAGATTAAGGCATATATATGATCCCGTTGAGTTCTTTACATAAAAACCATTCAAAATAAGAGGGATCGAAGAGAGATGATAGTGAGCCTAGAAAAATGAATTTAGCTACTCGTGATTAAAGTAAAACAAGATATGTAAATAAAATAACACATACCGGTGAATGGGAGAAGAGGAGAAGCCTTAAATTTTTATTGATGTCACTTTAACTTCAGATTACAACCACTCATTTCCTCTCTCTTTAGTATCTGAACTGAACTATGAATTAAAAATAGAGAGACAACTTCTCAATACAATCTAACAAAGAAACTAAATCCTAAAAATAAAGAAAAAACTTAAACTAATTTTCGGTCCCTTCTTCTCTTTCGAATGCAGTATTTATAGGGAAAAACCAAGCAGGGGAGAGCATATAAGGATAGGGGGAGCAAACGCTCACCTAACAGCCATAACAAAGCTGCAGAAATACGGCTTTGGCCGCATTTCTGCGACCTGGATTTGGCCAGGTGGCCACACCCGGGGGATGGTAATCCTTGGTTTAGTGATACGCTTTTATCTCTTGCTGGTTTTCTCATTTCAGCTCCTAGATTTGACGAAACTGTCTTTGATATTTGGCTTTAACCAATTAATTTATAAAGATTCATTCTTAATGATTTTCAACCAATTTTATCTTCTCTGATTTGCCTTGATCTGCCCTGATTTTCTGATTTCAAATTAATTCTAAATTAAATCAGAACTTTGATGGGCTTTTGGACTCGTTTCTCTTCCCTCTCCTTTAGCAATGGGCATGCACATTATTAAATAAAAATAAGACTTATTAATAGGATTTATTAAACATGATAACGTAACAATATATATGCAATATATGTGACCGATCATACCCCCACACTTATCTTTTGCTCGCCCTCGAGCAAACATAAAAACTAAACCTAAAAAAAATATTTTGACCACTTTTGCAGGTCATTCGATTGCACTGAGCATGTGCAACAAGCCGTTAAACCTCTAGTTTACCTCTAGAGGACGAGTTAAGGGTTTTCAGTGAATTGCACTCACAAAATCAATAAAGAAAGAGAAAAGATGTTAGTATTTTTGAAAAACATTTTGAAAAGATAGAAAATATTTGATGTATTGTTGTAAGAGTTCAATTAATCTATAAGTTATAGGAGAATCGAAATTTTCATTCCTAAACTTAGTCTCTATTCAAAAATATGTCATCAATCAAAGTAAGGAGTCAAATTGTATTTCTCATCTAGTTTATTATTTTACCCTAGGACATATGCTCCTTCGTGACCGTGAAATTTTGACTAAGGATTCTTTATCTTTAACTCTTATGTCTTATTTTTTTATTTTTGATAGTATTATTCCTTAATTCCATTAGGCTTTCTAATCTGCCAATGTAATGAGCCTTTAGTCTGTGACACCCAAACTGGACAATCTTAAGGCACCAGGTGAGAAAATACCCCTAAAGACTTAAGCACTCGAGCAAACAACGTCACGAAATCAAGGATTTTTATTTATGAAATGTACCCCTTTTAGGCGTGAATACTTATGCTTCAAGAAGCACGAATACCCAGCTTAATTAGAAGATATATATATATATATATATATATATATATATATATATATATATATATATATATATATATATATATATATATTTCAAACTTATCTCATCATTTTTTGCATAAATACCAAGGCTTGCTTAGGCCAAAGTACCTAGTTAATCAATAATTAGATTTTTTTATTTTTCATAGATATACGTATATAATTTTTTTATAAAGCATAAGAATCTTTGTTTTTGAACCCTAAGTGTGTAAGTATATAAAATGTGCATATTTCATCAGGTAAAGATTAATACTAAATTACTTTCACAAATTTTCTTCCTAACCTTAAAATCAAATAAGTCATCTTATTTTGACCAAGTATAAGAAATCCTAATTATGATTTTCCTATACCTTAAAATTGACTTAATTTCTTACAAAAAATATATCAAAATATTGTTTCTATTTTCAAAAAGTTTTTAAAAGTAAATAAAATGTTAATAATTTTATTATAATAAAAGTAAAACTTAAGTTATGTTAGAACCCTCTCCCACACCTATCTCATGCATTGTCCTCAATGTATGAATGAATGCATAGATGCATGAAAAAGAAGAAAGGGGAGGAATAAATTACCTTATGGTGGTGGTTCCGGTGGTGGTCTGATTGGGTCAAGCATTGCTACCCAATCAAGATAATGTGGTGGTTCACGGAATCCACCTTTATTGACCTCTTTTATATTTACATATTTATAGTCCCCAATATGAATAGGATCATGAAAGATCCTATCGTGAAACTTACTCCCTTTACATGACCAGTCTTGAAAAATCATCACGGAGTCATAACGGTCTACACCTATGTCTATCAAAAGAATGTGACTTGGTAGAATGGTTGACTTAGGCTCAAGAATGATATGTTTAGGAGCCAATACTAACTCAGAAAAATTAACTTTGGGCTCGAGAGTTAGTTTTGGTTCAAGAGTTGGTCTAAATCTAAGAATTGAAATTCATATTCTTTTCCCATCAAAGAAATGTGACTATCCAAAATTGGTGATTCCATTTCTAGATCTATGGGTACAGGAATAAATATTGACTCAAAAAATTGGTCTAAATTGTGTAAGAATACCAGAGTCAATATAGATTCAAAGATGGAAACTGAATCACAAAGTTGGGGATTGGGTTCACATTCATAATCAAATTCAATCTCATTAAATGAAAACTTGCCAATTCATCTATGGGTTGATATTGGTCAAGTTCAAAGTTTTTGGTGAAATTTAATCTTAGTCAAAGTCTTCAAGATACCATGATTCTTAGCTTTCATCAATATGGCTAGCAGTGTCGAGGATAGTCAAAGATTGGGTAGGGAGAGTTTTCTTATTCCTATATATGTTTTTCAATCTACTAAGTCTTGCTTCTATCATATCGAGTGGATCATTTTGGGATTGAATCATGGATTCCATACTCTTTTCTAAGTCGACATGTTCTGATTGAAAAATAGAGTAAGGATTTGCGACTTAAAAATTTTGATGGCATTTTGAGTCTTCTAAAATTTGATTCGTCGCTCAAGCTCTTCTAAGGCTTCCATCCACTTTTTCCAATAAATTGATTCTTTTAATGGTTGTTTAGGAGAAGGAGTATATGAAGTTGGATGTTGGTAGCGTGGTTGACAATATGACTCGGGTGAGTTATATCCCAATTGACTCAGTGAAAAGTAGTGATGACTATTTCAATCTTGTTCATATAGTATTGGGACTGAGCCATGTATTGATTCAGATAAAACCAATCTGACACACTAGGTTGGTTAAAGTTATGATACACCGGGTTGGTAACATCCGAAAAAGAGGTCGGGGTGTAATATAGATTACCATTAAAGTTAAAAAAATTGTTGTTATAAGCTATATCACATAAGAAATGACAAAATCAAGCAAAGAAAAATAAACAAATAAACAAAAAGAAAGAAAAAATATAACCTAAGTTAGGGTAAACCTTAGACCTAGATGACTCCTAACTGGTTAAACTGTCCACCGGGGATATATTGTCGAATCTGACCATAAGTTAAGCAGCAGGTAGGGGTAAGATCAGTGGGAGTTATCCATGCCTAAGCAATGTGCCTAATTATGCTAAACCACCAACCTTCGGGGTTTCGCCCCTCAATCTCCAACCTTAGACATCGATTTGGCAAGAGTCAAATTTAAATCAACTTCCCCCTTAGGTCAGTCTCCTATATGAGTCCGAGATGTCCCTAGGGTCAATGTCTACTCAGTTTTAGTTATGCTTGGATTAGTGAGTGAGGAGATTGTTTGTGGGTTAAGGGAGGGTAATGACTTTCCTACCTTATCTTGTTTATAGGACAAGCCCTTAAACCAATTTTGTGCAATGTGTACATGAAAAGTAGCACTGAAGCAATATAAGCAATTCAAAAGTGTTCTTATATTACATGCTATGCACACGTACCATTGCTCCAGCATTCTTCAACAGTAATGAAAAATGTAAACGAATTAGACATATGCCTAAATGCAAAGTCTAAACTGTTTTTAGCATTTAACAAACATCAATTTACTGTTGAAGTTAGAAAGTACGTACAGTGATTTAAATAAGAAAATAAATAGTTACAGAATTTTAGCTTTGTAATTCAGCTAACCTGCAGAAATACAGGTTAGTAATTTACTCAGATTGCCACTAGAATGTAGCAAATCTGAGGGTTTCTGAGCTCTGCTTTCTTAAGCAGAGTCCAGAGCACTTATATATCCACTGCAGCAAAAAATTTCTTGATATCTATAGCTACATACCAAGAACAAAGAAGAGAGTTAACCAAAAATGTAAACTTAAAAAGAGAATTACTTTCCGTCCCTCCCCGGTAACGGCGCCAAAATTTGATTGAAAGTGATAACCGTGAGAATTACTGTCTAGCTTTGGGCTAATGGGTCATGTTCACGAGGAGGAATGCGATGAAAGCTTTTCGTTTTGTTTAAAAAGCAAAGAATCGTGTCGGTGTTTTTTTTATGTTGAAAAAAGAATGGAGAGTAAGGAAGTGATTTTAAAGAAAAATTAAAAACTTAGAGAAGGCTTTGGAAAAGATGATCTTTAAAAAGTATTGAAGATTGATTGGTTATTTATTTTAATATATGAAAAAGATCTGGGCTCACTATCTTACTACTCAACGATATGTTCTTCTCTGGAAATTCTCAGTGCCTTAACTTGATTATTGGCAAAAACGTAAGCTTGAGTTTCTAAAGTCTTAAGCAAAGAAAATAAGATTGTTGGGAAAAGTTTAACTCTTTTCTTAAGAAATCATCTTGAACTAAATGTTAAATCATCAAGTAATCTTTCAAGTATGAAATGAAAGCAAGTTTAAGTGATTTTTTAGAAAATAGAAGTCTAGAAATCCAAACCCATCCTCATGTGCCTTCAAGAACACTTCCAAAGAAGCAAAACTTAGATTAAGGCATAATATGATTCTGTTGGGTTCTTCACATCAAAACTATTCAAAACAAGAGCGATCGAAGATAGATGATGGTGAGCCCAAAAAAATGAATTTAACTACTCATGGTTAAAGTAAAATAAGACATGTAAATAAAATAACACATACGCGTGATTTGGAGAAGAAGATAAGCCTTGAATTTTTATTTATGTCACTTCAACTTCATATTACAATCACTCTTTTCCTCTCTCTCTCTCTCAGTTGTATCTAAAATGAACTATGAATTAAAAACAGAGATACAACTTCTCAGTACTATCTAACAAAGAACCTAAATCCTAAAAACAAAAAAAATTAAACTAATTTTCTTATCTTTCGAATACAGTATTTATAGGGAAAAACCAAGCGGGGGAGAGCGTACGAAGATAAGGGGAGTAAACGCTCTCCCAACAACCATAACAAAGTCGCAAAAATGTTTGGCCGCATTTTCGCGGCCTGGGTGTGGCCAGGTGGCCACACCCAGGGGGTGGTAATCCCTGGTTTAGTGATACGCCTTTATCTCTTACTGGTTTTTCCATTTTAGCTCCTTAATTTGATGAAACTATCTTTGATCTTTGGCTTTAACCAACTGATTTGTAAAGATTTATTCTAATCAATTTTTAGCCAATTTTATCTTCTCTGATTTGCCTTGATCTGCCCTGATTTTTTGATTTTGAATTACTTCTGAATTAAATCAGAATTTTTATGGGCTTTTGGGCTCGTTTCTCTTCCCTCTCCTTTAGCAATGGGCTTACACATTATTAAATAAAAATAAGACTTATTAATATGATTTATTAGACAATAAACATGGTAATGTGATAATATATATGCAATATATGTGACCGATCAGCCATCAACACCTTCCTTTAGAGGAAGAACCCTGTTAGATCTTCTTGAACCCTGTTAGATCTTTTTAAACCCTGAAATACACTCTTAAACTTGATTAGTACCAAATAACTTCATATGCTTTGTTATCATCAAAACATAAAATCGGAGATTGAAACCTTTGGGCCAACAACTATATAATAGACATTTAGTTTATTAGAAAATCAAATTTTAGTATAAAGAGAAGAGATCAAAAGATTACACACCCATACTCATATTTACTTATATTCAAAAATATTTTTAAAATTTTTAAAAGACTTGTATATTTCTCAAAATATTATTTTGACAGTCCAGACTGTCAACCGATCCAACAAAGACTGTCGACAGTTGTGCCTAGCAGCTCTGTTGAAACAGAGCTATCGACGGTTATCTAAAGAAGTATCGACAGGCCATCCCAAAATTGTCGACAGGTTCTGTTCAATGAACTTTCGACAGATTTTTACAGTAAGTCAAGGTTTTTCAAAGTCGTGGTGACTATCGACAGTTGTAGTGGACTGTCGACAGGCCTTTCTAATTTTTGCTTCATTTCTGAAGTAGAACTATCGACAGGCCTTTTGGACTGGCGACAGCTCCTATTAGCCATTTGCACTTTTGACCATTTGTTTTAAACGTCGATTAATTGCTTTTTACCATGTTTAGTTATTTTAAATGACTATTTTTCAAAAACCTATAAATATGATTATATTCTAAAGGTTTATCATCAGTTTTCAAGCTAAAAATCATTAGTATTCTCTGACAAAATTTATTGCTCAAAATCTCATTTCTCCACTACATTTGCCACAAACCATATCCTTGAGCTTTAATCTCTTTATTCTAAACTATAAGATTCTTGTGAGAAGTTTGTTGATCTATATAAGATCATCTCACTATTGTGAAGTTGTTGTTGTGCTCCTCTAGTAAGAGAGGATTGAGAGTTGCAGCTCTGAGATCTTGCGGGATCTACCATTGTAAAGTGTAATTGCGGTTACATAGTGAATCCTTTATTGCGGTGAAGGCTCTGCTCGAATCTTGAGAATAACTTCATTTGTTTGCAATTGCTTACTGAGTTTGCTCTTTCGACACTTTTTCTTTATTGCTGTATCTTATTTGTTTCTTATATTATTCATATTTTTCACCATCTATTCTTACTATATCAAGATTGCAATTACGCACCTCAACTCTTATTAAAGAGGAATCATGAAGAATAAGTTCAGAATCCTTCAAGGGGTATTTGAGTTAAATTCTTGGTTGTAAATTTGAGTATTAAGTAATGTGTTGTTATTCACTTTTATTCTAGTATTGTAATTATATATCACCTATTCACCCCCTCTAGGTGTATTTCAATTGCTATCAGAGCTTGGATTCTTATTTGTAGGTATTACCACCTAAGAGTGATCCTATGTTGACCTATCGCTTTACTTATTTCATACACATGACGGATAACATCAAGACCCGCCAAAATTTGATGAACTTAACTTTTTCATTTGGAAAGTTAAGATGATCGTCTTCCTACAATCTTTAGAAAGTCATGTCGCTAAGGCTATAACTAAGCCATTTGTAATTCCTAGTGATGATGAGGACGCATGGTCTGATATCATCATTAGGGAATTTGAAGCAAATACTAAGGTCCATTATGCACTTTTGCAAGCACTCAATGACGATGATATTTCTAGACTGATAAATTACAAATCAGCTTTTGAGATTTGGAACAATCTTGTTGTTACCCATGAGGGAGCCTCGCAAGTAAAGAGAACTAAGATTAACTTATTGCGTTCTCAATATGAGAATTTCAATGTGAATGATAATAAGACCATAGATGATATGATTACTAGATTTACCAAAATTACTAATAGTCTTTTATCTTTGGGTGACTCTATTGACAATGATCAAAAGGTGAGAAAAGTTATATGTGCTCTTCTTCAATCTTGGGAAGTAAAATCCACCACCTTGAAGGAGTTGAATGACAAAAAAGAAATGAATTTCATGGGACTCATTGGCAACCTAAAGACCCATGAGATGGAGAGAAAAGATAGAGAAGGTAAGATACCATCAAAGAAGAAGAATGTGGCATTCAAGTCTACTCCAATTCTTTCAGATGGCAATGAAGATCATGACAATGAAGAAAAGGATGATGAAGAGCTCTCCCTCTTGGTAAAAAATGTAGAAGAATGTTCCATAAAGAGTAAGATTCAACAACTATAGAAAGGGAAGGAGATAAGGCAAAGAGGAAAGAAAAGGTAATGATATAGGGCCATGCTACAACTAGAAGAAGCCCGGCCATCTCATTGCAGATTGTCTTGACATGAAGAACAAAGCTTCCTCCTATAAAAAGCCTTTCAAGAAGAAAACAATGAAGGCTACATGGGATGACTCAGAGAGTCACTCCGAAAAAGATGTTGACTCGACAAACGTGTGCTTCATAGCACAAGGATAGACGTCCTCAAAGGTAACTTCAGAACCTACTCTTGATGATTCTGAATTAACATTTGGTGAACTTGGCTTTGCTTTTCAAGAATTTGATGTAAAATATATTTTCCTCAAGTTTCAATATTCAAGATTAAAAAGAGAAAATGATTTTCTTAAAAAAAAATTAAATTTGGTTTTAAAAGAAAAAGAAGATTTATCGATTTTTCTTGAGAAAAATAAAAAGGATTTTGATGATTACAAAATTGCTTGTTAGGGCAAAAGTGAGTTTCAAGTTCTGAAGAAAAGAATGGATGTTTTAAATTCAAATCTTAGAGCTTGTGACTTAAACAAAACCAAATTTGAATCTTTATTTTCAAAGAGGAATTCATTGCATACTCATCACACAAAGCATGCTCACCAAGCTCAATACGTCAAGCATACACATCAAGCACAATATTCTTATCATCATGCTTACATGTATGCTAAAGTTTTCACTTGTACCTATTGTGGTAGAAATGAGCATTTAGCTAAATTTTGCTATAATAAATTAAATATGAAAGATAAGAATATTGGGTACGTAATACTAATCCCAAAGGACCCAAAAGAATGTGAGTACCAAAATCAATATCTTCTTCTTTTGTTGATGTAGGTACACACCAAAATTTCAAGACGTAGGGAACGGTGGTACCTTGATAGTGATTACTCTAGGCACATGACGTGGGATATAAACCACTTTGCAATGCTTTCAAGACCAGAAAAAAGGTGTCACAGTCACCTTCGGAGATGATTCCAAAGGGCAAATTATTAGTTATAGTAATGTTAAAATTGGTATGTCTCCTACTACAGAAAATGTTGCTTTAGTAGATCGTTTAAAACATAATCATTTAAGTATTAGTCAGCTTTGCCATAAAGGTTTTAAAGTGATTTTTGATTCTAATTCTTGCATGATTATAGATGATAAAAATGTTTGCATATTTTTCAGTTTTACAGTAAATAATGTTTATATTATTGATCTACTTAATCTTGATTGCAATGAAAAATATTTTTCGACTTTAAATAAAATTATGGCCTTGGAATAGAAGACTAGGAAATGTTTCTTTTGACCATCTTGCACGTATTAGTTTTAAGACTGCAGTTAGAGGTATTCCAAAAGCAAAGTTTATAAAAGATAGATTGTGTAATGCTTGCCAACAAGGTAAACAAACTAAATCATCTTTTAAGACTATTAAGGATATTATGACTACTCGTCCCTTAGAATTAATACATATGGACTTGACTGGTCCTACTCAAGTCAAGAGTTTAAAGGGAAATAGATATGTTTTCGTCTTAGTCTATGATTTTTTGAGATTTACTTGGGTTTTCTTTCTTGGACATAAAGATGAAACATTTTTATTTTTCAATGTATTTTGTAAAAGAGTAGAAAATAAAAAAAAAAGTGATTTTACATGTTCATAGTGACAGAGGTGGTGAGTTCATCAACTACTCTTTCATTACCTATTGTGAAAAATATGAAATAAAGCATGAATTTTCTTATCCGAGAACCCTACAACAAAAATGGGCTAGTTGATTGGAAAAATCGGACTCTCCAAGAGATAGCAAGAACCATGCAAAATGAGTATAGCCTCAATATCTATGAGCTGAGGCCATTCATACTTCATGTTATATTAATAATAGAATTTATCTTTGAATAAAAGTGAGAAAACTCCTTCTGAAATTTATCATTTGAAAAAGCTAAGTGTATCTAATTTAAAATTTTTTGGATGTACATATTTTGTTTTAAATACTAAAGAAATTTTGGATAAATTTGATTCAAAGGTTTATGAAGATATTTTTGTTGGTTATTCTTCAAATAGTAAAGCTTATAGAATTTTCAATAGATCTATATTAACTGTTGAAGAAACCATGCATGCCAAGTTTGAAGAATCTAACAAATTTGTTAAGAATGTTGTAGATGTTAAGATAAACTCCTTAGGTGAAGATCTGAATAAAGTTACACTTAAGGAAACTCTCATGCGAGAAGAGTCTAATGATGAAGAACCCAACAAAATGATAAAGAAGGATGCCAAGAGTGATTGAGGTTTAACCTGCATAGAAAAAACAAAATCTCAGAAATACAAAATAGAAGTGCAAGTTCTCAATATTACCACGATAACAAGTGGCTATGCGGGTCATGATCCACAATAAGGTACTAGCAATGAAAGCTTTTAAGTAAGTTCATTTTTTTAAGTTTACAAAAACGTGCTAGGAATTTCTTCTCAGTTTTAGAAAAAGAAAACAAAAAGGCTAAGTTAGAAGATGTGAAGAAGATGGTAAAAGAAAAATTGACTAGTGATGAAAGCTTTTAAGTAAGTTCATTTCTTTTTGAGTTTACAAAAACATGTTAAGAATTTTTTCTCAGTTTTAGAAAAAGAAAACAAAAAGGTTAAGTTAGAAGATGTAAAGAAGATGGTTAAAGAAAAGATGATGATGATGATGATGATGTTGTTTTATTTACAAAAGAAAAGAATATACTAAATAAAGAGGAGAATGTTAGTTTTAGAGTAGAATTTTAAACTAAGAATTAAAAAAAAATAAAAATTCTTGCTTACCTCTTTCGTGCTCATATACCTTAGATCTGTTGCTATGACTTACCTAGTCTTTGAAAGCGATCAAGTATGGCGTGTAGAATCTTTCCCGTTTTTGATCTACACTATGAATAAAAGGCAAGCTAAACTAACAAAATAATGGCTGTTCATCATCATAGGCCATTAAGGTCACTGTAAATGGTGAAGCAATCTCGAGGCTATTGAATTCACTTGGATTACAAACACATCAGAGGAAAGCAAATAAAACAAGAATAAAAAGAAAGGTAACTTTTGATTTGATTAAATAACAATAAAAGAAGCCCCTGGATGCATAACGGTGGATGATTGATAACACAGATCTCCTGAAGGCAGCCCGAATTCTAAATGAAAATCAAGTGAAAGTGATCAAAATACAGTTAAAAGATGTATCCAGAACCTGGTGGCTAGCAGAAAAAGCAAGACTAGAAAAGTCCATCTCCTGGGACTAGTTCTTGAAGAGTTTCTATGAGAGGTTCTTCCCTACAATAGCCCAGAAGGAGGTGAAAGAACAGTTCATAATACTGCAATAGTAGAATAGATCTGTAGACAAGTATGCTCTGGAGTTTCTGAGGTTTAGTTGGTTTGCACTGATTGTACACATTTATTGCATTATTCTTTATTATATTTCCATATTTATTAAATAATAAATATGCTAAATTTCTTGTCTTAAATGTCTATTTTGTAGAAGATAATCATGGGGAGAAAGAGGATAAAATCAAATAAATATTAGTTAAATTCAGATTTAATAGATCTATTTAGTTAGAGGAGGATGATCCCAAATCCAATTGATTAAATTCAGTTTTTGGTGAATCACGTAGTTGAATATAAAAATTAACCAAGGATAACATCAAATACAGAGTTCAAATCCAAAGGATAAATGGATAGAGAGAAGATCAACGGATGAGATGAAGCAAATTTGACTCATATTCTGACTGGATACATTTTAGTATTTTAATCATAACTTTCGCTACCAAAATTCAAATCTAATAATTCAAGATGATCCAGAAAGAAGACTTAAAGGACTACAACTCTTAAGTTGATCACTATTTCTAATTCTATCATTTAGTAAGTTATATTCAACAATCAACACGCCAATAAGCTGCAGATCAGAACTGAATATCCACATCAAATCAAGTTTGGAGATAAGGGGAGGATTCAAATTCAGAAATATCCAGCTTTTCCTATCTTCCTACTCCTCTAACCTCTGCATTTCTCCTATAAATACCTGCAATCTCAAAGGCAAAGGGGGACATGAAGCACAGATAGATTTTAGGCCAGTTTTTCATTCTTTGTAATCTAGGTTTTTATTTCATTTTATGTAATTTTTTATTTCTTTATAAACATATGTGATTAAGACGGGAAAGGTGTTGTATTATGGAGTGTAAAAGAGCACAAATATATGTATTCAATGGAAAGAGAGATAAGGTTTAGAAATAACCTCAAGTGCTTAGATCACTCCACAATGTATGAAAGATGATTGATATACCCTTTCCTATCTCCGTTATAGCATAGGGCTATACCGAGTCGATTCTCAGGGAGAGCTAGCGATGGAAGCGTTACGGTCCTTAGTGAAGAAATGTAAACGAAGTGTCTTCTTTGTTCTTTAAAAGAATAAATCAATCATGGAACAAGAAATGAAAGAAGTGGTGGAATTGTTCATGATGAAAAAGGAAAAGAAATTGTAGAAGAAGAATTGCTTGAAACGAAAGCTAAAGGAAAGAAAACTTTGGAAAAGAATTTAAGATGAGAAAACCATGGCTAGCTAACCTTACTTCCTTGCTACTACTTACTAAACTCCGTGATAATGAATGCGTGCCTCATGTTGATTCATCGGCATTGATTCGTCTTGCGTGTTGATCTAATTACTTTCTCACTTGGATGACGGGGGGGTTTAACTCGTCGGAGAAGAGAAGACCATCCAACTTGTAAGATTAAAGATAGCAATCACCCATGAGATAGTACTTAGCAAGGTAGTGGTTTAGCTAGCACATGTAGAAGAAGTTAGCCAATAGCCATTACAAGAAAATGAAAGCAAAGCATGAAGTAAAAGCAAAGCATGAAGTAAAATTGCAAGTAACGAAAAGCTTGAATTAAAGCAAGAAAATACAATACTAGAAATTGTTCAAGTAGAGATGAAGAGAATGGATCAATTCTTGCTCCACAAGTGTCACCCTTGATTACACTAGCTCTCTCTCTCTTACAAACTCTCTCTTGCAAAGATTTCTAGGGAAGAAGAGGAAGGAGAACTAAAACCTAAAGAAAATCCTAAGAAAATACATGCAACTAATCTCTAATCTCCTCTCTCTTCATGTTCCGTCTTTGCTCGTAGGTCCTTGGTCCAATATTTATAGGCTCAGAGAGAAGCTTCGAGATCCAGGTTGTTGGCGCAAAATCCGAGATCCAACAACCCTATCTTTGCCGCAATTTGGTGGCAAAATTCCTGTTTTTGCGACAGGATCTGGTCTGTTGAGCAACAGATTCTTGTTGAGAGTTGGTTGCGAGGTTGTTATCCACGTGGCCTTCTGGAAGATCCAATTGGCGCGCGGATCTCAACTGAATCCAAATTCAAATCTTGGGCTCTTTTGGGATTATGGAATTAATCACTTTAATTATTGCTAATTAAAGTGATTATTGGGCTTTCTCTCATTTCAGTTGTGGACCTGTAAAAATATAGAGAAGATGAGTAAAAATCATATATTTATTTGCTAAAATGCATGGGAATAATGTGGTAAAATATGCAATATTGGATCACAATCACACCCCCACACTTATTCTTTTGCTCGTCCCGAGCAAAACAAAGAAAAGAAAAACTATACTACCAATTTTATTACACCACTTTCGCAGGTGACGCGATTGCACTGAGCATGTGCAACAAGCCGTTAAACCTCTAGGTTACCCTAGAGGAGGAGTGTTGTCTCCTGAGGGTTTTCAGCGATTACACCACAAAATCCATAAAGAAAGAAGACAAATGTTAGTATTTTGAAAATGCATTTTGAAAGAGAGACATGTTTTCGAACTATTTTTGCAAAAATATAAGTGATCTTTAGGTCATAAGTCCACCTATAATCATTCTTCCTTAAACTTAGTCTCCATGCAAGATCTTGTTTTCAATTAAGGTAAGAATTCAAAATTGGATTGAATATTTTATCCTTCATAAAACCTAGATAATATGCACACCGTGCTCAGTGAAAATTTCTGGGATTTCAACTCCAACCATCAAGCCATTTATTTATTTATATATATATATATATATATATATATATATATATATATATATATATATATATATATATTTATATATATATATATATATATATATATATATATATATTTTGCTTTTTCTTCCCTTAGTTTAGGCTTTCTAGTTTACCCTTGTAGCGAGCCTTTAACCGATGACTCCCAAACCAGACGGTCTTAGGGCACCAGATGAGAAAACATCCCTCGGGTTTAAGGTCTCGAGTAAAAAAGGCCACAAAACTAAAAGGGATTATTTATTTCCTTTACCACCGTTAGGCGTGAATAATCATGCTTATTGAGGCACAATGATCCAGCTTAATAGGTGATATTTTATTTATTAATTTTTTTTTATTTTTATGGCATTTTGGTCTTTGTTTCCATCCCAAGAAATGTGTAAGTGTAAAGTGCATACTATCTAAGGCAAAAATTCAAGATAAAAATATCTCACCAATTTTACTTACTTAGCCTATAATTTCAAACAAGATCTATTATTTCAACTAGGTTTAAGATGTCATAATTAAGGCTTTCTTAATTTCTAAGATACATCTTAATTTTCTTAAAAATAGATCAAAACTTTGTCTCTTATTTCAAAAAGTTTTTTTTATATATTTTTTATTTCTAAAAGAAAAAGTAAAATCTAAAAGAAAATAGAAAATCTACTAAGAAAGATAAAATCTAAAAAGAAAAAAAAACCTAAAAAGAAAATGAAAATCCTAGAAAATGAAAATCCTATGTTAGTAAACCCTCCCCCACACTTATTTCATGCATTGTCCTCAATGTATCGTGATATATGTATGCATGAAAGAAAATGGAGAGGGAAAGAAAAATCACCTCAAGGTGGTGGTTCCGGTGGCGGCCTGATTGGTCCACGAAACATGGCCCAATCAACTTTTCTTTGGGTTTGAGGAACCCACCAAAAATATCATGAATATGACCCACTAAAAAGATAAATCCTTGAAAGATTTTTATTAAGTACATGACCCCATCTAATTTCCATTTTCCATAATAAATTTCAGAGTCAAATTTGTCAACCACCTTGTCCCAGAATGGTGTATGAAATGACAGAACGGTTGACTTGGACTCAGGAAGGATAGGAACGAATACTGACTCAGGAAGGTGACCGAATTCAAGTGAAGGTGTAGGAGTCGAAGTGAGTTCAGGAATTTGGTCCAAGTCAAGAAAATGAAGCTCAAGTCCACAATCATTTTCCAACAATGGGATGTGACCTACTATGGGTGATATCTCTTTACTTCCAATATTAAGAAATTCTAGCTCATCACCATACAATTCTTCGAAACTTAAGTCAACATCTTTCGATAGAATTGTACAATCAGTTTCAGAAGTAAAGAGATAGTGAGAATCTAGGTCACATTCCATATGTAGTTCAATACATGAAGAACTTGCCAATTTGTCAATAGTATCTTCAGAAGTGTAGAATTGGTCAAGTTCAATTTGATCCTCAAAGATGGGTGATTAAACATCATTATGAATTGGTACAGGATCCAATGTCGACTCCGGAAAAGATTGAAGTCAGGTAAAGTTACCGGAGTCATTATTGAATCAGGAAAAAGAAGTGAATCACGAAGTTGGGGTTCAAGATCATATTCCTCATGTAGTTCAATTCCACAAAAATGTAAACTTGCCAATTTATCAAATGGACTTTCAAAAGTATGGAATTGGTCAAGTTCAATATGATCATCATAAAAGATTGGTGATTCAATTTCAAAATTGATAGGAATTGGATCCAATACTGACTCGGGAAATGGAGTGAAATCAGGTGAAGACACCGGAATCATAATTGAATTAGAAAGTAGAATTGAATCACTAAGTTGGGGTTCAGGATCATAATCATTTTCAAGTTCTATTTCAGGAAAAGGAAAACTAGCCAAACTATCAGTGGGATTTGAAGTTTGGACAAGTTCAGGTGGGTGTGCTGAAATAGAATCTTGATTTCCAAAACTACATGACTCATCGGTTTTAACAGAGTGGCTAGTGACACCTGATCTGGTCAAACGGTGAGAACGTAAAGATTCGACCATCATATCTATGTCACGATTTCTAGCATTTTGGGCATGAGTCATGTCTTCAAGCATCTTTCCATAATTGATAAATTCATTGTTTTGATGAAAAGATGAAGTGTTGTCTTGGAAGTGATAGTGAAATTGTGAGTCCATTGGATTTGGTGACTTTTGTGTGGACTCACGCATACTCATTTCCAAAATTGATGGTGTTCTATTTTGGACTGGTGGAAATGAGTCTGTGTCTTGAAAATATTGTGGACTGGGTGGAGAAGGAAGATAAGGTGGTTGGAAATTATGCTCGGGGTAAGTGAATCCCCACTGACTCGGTGAAGAGTTGAAATAATTATGGAAATTATAGTTATTAGATGGGAGGTATGGGTCATAATGATTCGGATAAGGCCAACCCGGTGTATGTGGTTGGTGCGTATTGTAAAACGCCGGGTTAGAATTATCCGAATATGATGGAGACTGTGTGAAATATGGATTATTATTAGGATGGAAAGAATTGTTGAATGCCATATCACACAAAAATCACAAACAAAAAGAAACAAACAAATAAACAAAAAAGAAAAATTTCTTAACCCAAGTTAAGGTAGACCTATGACCTAGACGACTCCTAACTGATTAGACCGTCCACGGGAGGTTTAGTGTAGACTTTGACCACAAGCTAATCAGCCAGGGAAGGGCAAGGTTGGTGAGAGGTTTTCCGTCAGAGACGTTCCTTAATTAAGTAACCAGCAACCTTCGGGCTTTCGGCCCTCAATCCCTTTCCTAGACACTGATTTTGCAAGAGTAAAATTCCAACACTTTTCCCCCTTAGAATAATCTCCTAGATGAGTCCGAGATGTCCCTAGGACCAACGTCTATTTTTTTATTAAATTAGGCTTGGGTTAGTGAGTGCTGGGATGGTGGTTTTTGGGCTAAGGAAAGGGTAATGAAATCCCCACCTTATCTTATTTATGGATTATGCCCTTAAAATCGATTTGTGCAAGTGTACAAGAGATATAACTAGGATACACTCAAAGCATGAAAATCAAGCAAGAGATGATTCCTAGTCTACATGCAATGCGAAACGTACCTTGCCTCCAGCACTCTTCAACAGTAAAAGTAAATGAATTGAAAGACACGTGCCTAGAAATGCAAATGTCTAAACAATTTTTAACGTTTCAACCAATGTTTTACTGTTATTATAATTAGCAGGAGTATGGTGAAGAATACAAGAAATTAAGTACTGCAGCAGATGTATTTTGCAGAACCAGAAGCCCTGCAGAAATATGGTCAGTAGTGATCTCAGAATTGCCGCAAATCTGCGGCAAAAACCCAGAAATTGCGGCAAAACTGAGGGATCCTGGTCTCTGCTTTCGAGAGCAGAGGCCCAGATCCACTTATATGTCACTGCAATGCAAATTTTGCTGTTTCTTCAACCTGTAACCTGCAACAGAGAAGAAAATTCGTTTAGTTTCTCACTTTAAAGAAAATCCGTTGCTCTCCCCGGCAACGGCGCCATTTTTTTGATTAAGACGGGAAAGGTGTTGTATTATGGAGTGTAAAAGAGCACAAATATATGTATTCAATGGAAAGAGAGATAAGGTTTAGAAACAACCTCAAGTGCTTAGATCACTCCACAATGTATGAAAGATGATTGATATACCCTTTCCTATCTCCGTTATAGCATAGGGCTATACCGAGTCGATTCTCAGGGAGAGCTAGCGATGGAAGCGTTACGGTCCTTAGTGAAGAAATGTAAACGAAGTGTCTTCTTTGTTCTTTAAAAGAATAAATCAATCATGGAACAAGAAATGAAAGAAGTGGTGGAATTGTTCATGATGAAAAAGGAAAAGAAATTGTAGAAGAAGAATTGCTTGAAACGAAAGCTAAAGGAAAGAAAACTTTGGAAAAGAATTTAAGATGAGAAAACCATGGCTAGCTAACCTTACTTCCTTGCTACTACTTACTAAACTCCGTGATAATGAATGCGTGCCTCATGTTGATTCATCGGCATTGATTCGTCTTGCGTGTTGATCTAATTACTTTCTCACTTGGATGACGGGGGGTTTAACTCGTCGGAGAAGAGAAGACCATCCAACTTGCAAGATTAAAGATAGCAATCACCCATGAGATAGTACTTAGCAAGGTAGTGGTTTAGCTAGCACATGTAGAAGAAGTTAGCCAATAGCCATTACAAGAAAATGAAAGCAAAGCATGAAGTAAAAGCAAAGAATGAAGTAAAATTGCAAGTAACGAAAAGCTTGAATTAAAGCAAGAAAATACAATACTAGAAATTGCTCAAGTAGAGATGAAGAGAATGGATCAATCCTTGCTCCACAAGTGTCACCCTTGATTACACAAGCTCTCTCTCTCTTACAAACTCTCTCTTGCAAAGATTTCTAGGGAAGGAGAACTAAAACCTAAAGAAAATCCTAAGAAAATACATGCAACTAGTCTCTAATCTCCTCCTCTTCATGTTCCGTCTTTGCTCGTAGGTCCTTGGTCCAATATTTATAGGCTCAGAGAGAAGCTTCGAGATCCAGGTTGTTGGCGCAAAATCCGAGATCCAACAACCCTATCTTTGCCGCAATTTGGCGGCAAAATCCCTGTTTTTGCGGCAGGATCTGGTCTGTTGAGCAACAGATTCTTGTTGAGAGTTGGTTGCGAGGTTGTTATCCACGTGGCCTTCTGGAAGATCCAATTGGCGCGCGGATCTCAACTGAATCCAAATTCAAATCTTGGGCTCTTTTGGGATTATGGAATTAATCACTTTAATTATTGCTAATTAAAGTGATTATTGGGCTTTCTCTCATTTCAGTTGTGGACCTGTAAAAATATAGAGAAGATGAGTAAAAATCATATATTTATTTGCTAAAATGCATGGGAATAATGTGATAAAATATGCAATATTGGATCACAATCAATATGTTAGACTGAGATTCATGTAAGAAAGAGAGAGACTTATGTTGAGAGTGACACCGATGTAACCTCCTCCTTTCTTTCATCGTTTCTACAAGTAATTAAAGGTAATCTTCATGCTTGTTTTTATGTTCTTCTATTTTTACTTTTCCTCTTTTGGTTTTAATGATGTCCAAGTGAACCTAGAAGCATCAATATAGCCATGCTTAAGTGAGTGCCACCGATATTTCAAGTTGACGTTCTCCTCCTCAAGATTCTGTATCATTTCATTCTTGTTCGTCTTGATGATGTAATGCGAATGGGACTGAGCTCAATCTTATGGGTTATGCGTTGATCGCCTTCGAAGCAAGGTAAAACATGCAAGGGTTCTAGGTAAGTCATCAACCATAGGAGGTAAGTATTTCATTTAGCTTTTCTTTCTTTTCTATTAATTTTTTAGTTTAGATCACCAACACCATCAAAATCCAACTCTTTTATCACTCATTTCTATTTCTTTATAAATATTCATTTTTTATTTTATCCACCTTCTCAATCTACCACTTTCTTTTTAAATTAACTTTAGTTTATTTTTCTTTTCTTTTAAAGAACTAAAAGAAGATCTTTAACCATTGAATGTAATAAAAAGGAGAACTTGCTAAAAAAAGCTTCCATCGCTAGTCCCTCTTTATGGATCACGACCCACATAGCCACTTGCTATTGCGATAGAATTGCGTACTTGCACATTTTATTATAAAGTTCTGAAATTCTGTATTCTTCTGTGCAGGTTTAAACTCAATCAAATTTTAGCGCCGTTGCTGGGGAGGGACGGTAAGTTATTCTCTTTTTAAGTTTACACTTTTGGTTAATCTTCTTCTTTGTTCTTGGTGTACAGATTTAACAAAAAGAAATTTTTACTGCAGTGGAGATATAAGTGGCTCTGACTCTACTTAAAAAAACATAGCCCAGAAGCCATCAGATTTGCTGCATTCCTGTGACAATCTGAGTGAACTACTAACCTGTATTTTTTGCAGGTTGGCTGAATTGCAAAGTTTAATATCTGTAGCTATTTCCTTATTTGACTCACTTTATATACATTTCTAATACAACAGTAAAAGGTTGATTGTAAATGCTAAGAATGATTTAGACTTTACATTTAGGCACGTGTCTATTTTGTTACATTTTCTATTTACTATTAAGAGTGCTAGAGCTAAGGTATGTGTGCATAGCATTTAGTATAAGGTTCATTCTTGTATGAAATATTGCTTGAGTGTTACTTTTTCTATATACTTGTACACTGCACTAAATTGATTTAAGGGCTTGTCCTATAAACAAGATAAGGTGGAAAAGTCATTACCCTCCCTTAACCCACAAACAATCTCCTCACTCACTAACTAATGCCTAACTAAAACTGAGTAGACGTTGGCCCTAGGGACATCTCAGACTCAAATAGGAGACTGACCTAGGGGGAAGTTCATTTGAATTTGACTCTTGCTAAATCGGTGTCCAAGGTTGGGGATTGAGGGGCGAAACCCTGAAGACAGGTAGTTTGGCACAATTAGGCCCGTTGCTTTAAGCACGGATACCTCCCACCAATCTTGCCCCTACCTGGCTGATTAACTTATGATCAGATTCAACTATATACCCCCCGTGAATAGTCTAACAAGTTAGGAGTCGTCTAGATCTAAGGTTTATCCTAACTTAGGTTAGATTTTTTTTCTTTTTATTTGTTTGCTTATTTGTTTGTTTTTCTTTGTTTTTGTTTGACATTTCCTGTGTGATATGACTTATAACAATAATTTTTTCAATTTTAATGGTAATCTATATTACACCCGACCTCTTTTTCGGATATTACCAACCCGGCATATCATAACTTTAACTAACCTAGTGTGCCAGATTGGTATCCGAATCAATATAACCCATGCCCCCAATCTTATGACCATAATTTCTAAAATAATTTCAACTCTTCACAGAGTCAATGGGGATTCACCTCCCCCGAGTCCAATTTTCAACCAACTTATCCTCCTTATCCACGTTGTCCACAATATTTCCAAGATTCATACTCAGTTCCACCAGTTCAAAATAGAAAATCATCAATCTTGAAAATGAGTAAGAGTCCAAGCAACAATCACAAAATCTGACGGACCCACAATTTCACTACAAATTCCAAAGTAAAACTTCATCTTTTCAAGTCCAATCGCAATAAAATGATGAACCAATCGACTTTGAAAAGATGCTTGAAGCCATGAATCAGGCTCAAATCACTCGTAATCATGACATAGATAAAATGGTCCAAACTCTCCATTCTCACCATTTGACCATTTCTGATGTTGCTAACATTCTGTTAGAGCCAAAGAATCATGTTTTTTTAGAAAACAAGATTCCATTTCAGTACACCCATTTAAACTTGCCCAAACCCTAAATTTTGAAAATGAAATTGACATGGCAAGTTATCCCTTTCCTAAAATTGATCTTGAGAATGAATATGATCCTGAGCCTAAACTTGGTAATTAAATTCTACTTCCTGATTCAATAATCACTCCGGTATCTTCACCTAATTTCAATCTTTTCCCGAGTCAACATTGGATCATGGTCCCAATTCATCATGAAATTGAATCGCCAATCTTTTATGATCATCATGTTGAACTTGACCAATTTCATACTTTTGAAAGTCTCATTGACAAATTGGCAAGTTCTCATTTTTATGAAATTGAACTCAATGAGAAATGTGATCTAGATTCGCAAATTTGTGATCCATTCAAATTCCTGAATCAATATTGACTCCTGTTTTATTACCCAACTTGAGTAATATTTTAGAGTCAGTTTTGATTTCCACACCTATCATTCTTGAACTTAAATTACCAATGTTAAGTCACATTACGTTGTTGGAAAATAAATGTGGACTTGAGTTTCAACTTCTTGATTTGGACCTACTTCCTAAACCAATCTCGACTCCTGAACCTTTACTTGATTTGAGGCACTTTTCTGAGTCGGTATTAGTTCTCGTACTTCCTAAATCCAAGTCAATCATTTCATGTTTTCACATTCTATTTTGGGACAACGGTGTTGATAAAATTAACTCCGAAATTATTTGTGAAATTTGAAAATTATATGGGGTAAAATTCTTAATAAAGATCATTTATATATACAACATTTTAGTGGGTTATACTAGAGAGGTTTCTGGTGGGTTCCTCTGAACTTCACAAAAATTCGATTGGGCCGCATTTTGTGGACCAATCAGGCTATCATTGGAACCACCACCTTGAGGTAATATTTTCTTTCCCTTTCTTATTTTTCATGTATCTATGCATTAATTCATACATTGAGGACAATGCATGAGATAGGTGTGGGGGAGGGTTTCTAACAAAACTTAGGGTTTCTTTTTTATTTTTTTAACATTTTCTTTACTTTTAAATTTTTTTTTGAAAATAGAAACAATATTTCGACATATTTTTTGTAAGAAGTTAAGTTACTTTTAAGGAATAGGAGAATCATAATTAGGATTTCTTATACTTGATCAAAATAAAAGTATTGTTTTGATTTCCAAGGTTAGAAAAAAATTTAAAAAAGTAATTTAGTCTTGATTTTTACCTTGATGATATATGCATGCTTTATACACTTTCATACTTAGGGTTCAAAAATAAAGATTCTTATGCATTATTTAAAAAAGGGAGAAAAAGAAAATATATATATATAAAATTCTCTGATTAAGTTGGGTACTTGTGCCTCATAAAGTATAAGTATTCACGTTTAAAAGCGGTTCATATAATAAAATCCTTAGTTTTGTGGCCTTATTTGCTTGAGTGCTTAAATACTTAGGGTATTTTCTCACCTGGTGTCCTAAGACTGTTTGGTTTGAGAGTCACCGATTAAAGTCTCGTTACATGGGCAGATTAGAAAGCCTAATAGAACTAATGAATAATACCACCAAAAATGAAAAAAGAAAAAAAGAAAATTAAATAAATAAACAAGGCAAAAGAGTTAGAGTTAAAAGACCCTTAGTCAAAATTTCACGGTCATAAAAGTGCATGTGACTTAGGTAAAGTAATTGACTAGATGAGAAGTATAATTTGACTCCTTACTTTGATTGATAACAAATTTTTGAATAGAGACTAAGCTTAGTAATGAAAAATTCAATTTTCCTATAACTTATAGATTACTTAATTCTTACAATAATATTTCAAATATTTTTCTCTTTCAAAATGTGTTTTCGAAAATACTACCACTTTATTTCCCTTTCTTTATGGATTTTGTGGGTGTAATCCACTGAAAACCCCTACGAAACAAAACTCATCCTCTAGGGAAAAACCTAAAGGTTTAACGGCTTGTTGCACATGCTCAGTACAATCGCGTAACCTGCGAAAGTGGTCTAATAATCTTTGATTTAGTTTTGTTATTTAGCTTGAGGACAAGCAAAAGATAACTGTAGGGTATGATTGCACACATTTATTGCATTATTCTTTATTACATTTTCATATTTATCAAATAATAAATATGTTAAATTTCTTATGTTATATTTCTTATCTTAAATGTCTATTTTGCAGAAAATAATCATGGGGAGAAAGAGGATAAAATCAAATAAATATCAGTTAAATTCAGATTTAACTAGATCTATTTAGTTAGAGGAGGATAATCCCAAATCCAATTAGTTAAATTCAGTTTTTAGTGAATCAAGTGATTGAATATAAAGATCAATGGAGGATAACATCAAATACAGAGTCCAAATCTAAAGGGATAAATGGATAGAGAGAAGATCAACGGATGAGATAAAGCAAATTTAACTCAGATTCTGACTGAATATATTTTAGTATTTGAATCATAACTTTCGCTATCAAAATTTAAATATAATGATTCAAGATGATCCAAAAAGACGACTTAAAGTACTACAACTCTTAAGTTGATCACTTTTTTTAATTCTGTCATTTGATAAGTTATATTCAGTAATCAACACGCCAATAAGCTGCAGATCAAAACTGAATATCCACATCAAATCAAGTTTGGAGATAAGGGAAGGATTCAAATTCAGAAATATCCTGCTTCTCCTATCTTCATACTCCTCTAACCTCTGCATTTCTCCTATAAATACCTGTAATCTCAAAGGCAAAGGGGGACGATGAAGCAAAGAAAGATTTTAGGCCAGTTTTTCATTCTTTGTACTGTAGGTTTTTATTTTCTTTTTATGTAATTTTTGTAAACACCTAGAGGGAGGGTGAATAGGTGATGGCTAATCTAATGGTCACTAAATGCGGAATTAAAAACTATTATGACCAAATTAAACTTATTACACTAAACACCACGTATAACACAAGAGTGTAGCCGAATTTCCCGTGAAGGGCTCTGGACTAACTCCTCGAGATTCCCCTAGATAAGGGTTGAGGTGCTGCGTTGGCTCTCTTGGTTGAATACAAGTGTTAGCAAACAATCCCCAAGCATATATCAATTAAGCACACAAGGTATATCAAGCATGTAATGATAAAGACAATAAAGCATGCAAGATATAAACAAGAGACAAAGAGAGAGAGAGAGAGTGAGCAATCGTAAACACAAGAGATTTGTTTCGAGGTTCGAGCACACTTGCTCTACATCCCCGCCTTCGACACACAAAGGATTTCCACTATAATCGATCCCACTGGATCACTCGGTGCCGCAACACCTACAAGCTCTCGAACTCCCTAGTCCGTACACACCGCAAGCCCACCGGCTCGCCGAGGACGCACCTCAAATAATGAGTTCGCACCCGAACCCGAAACACTAAGTCCACACTAGGACCCGAAACAATGCGAACACACACGTCCGCCTCCTCAAAGGAACAAAGTAGAACTTTGGTGATCACAACACTTTGATCACCTAAAACAATCTCACTACAACACTCCTATAGAATGAATAATCAATGGATAGCTCAAGTGTTTGTGTGAGAAAATAAGGAAAGAAGTGGTGGAGGAAAACTCAAAGAATTCACTTCTAAAACACTCTTGATAAAACTCTCCTTTTAATTTGAAATATTGGCTATAAAATAAGTGGAGAAAACCTCTTAAAAGAGTTGAGAAAACTGGTGAAAAATCTACTTGAAAATCTTGTAGAAAATAGCCCCCAAATGCCCCATTTTATAGAGTCTGGAAAACTAGCCGTTGGGGTCTGTCAGGCCTGTCGGTCGACCGCCCGGTCGACCGGCCAACGGTCATATTTCAGACCGTTGTGCCATCGGTCGACCGGCCGGTCGACCGAGGCAAGATACAGAGAGCAAGGCTCTCTGTCCGGTCGACCGCCCAGTCGACGGGGGCCTTTCCAGAGAGCAGAGCTCTCTGGACGGTCGATCGGGTCGGTCGACCGGCCATCTTCCAAGTCAAGGCATGCACGTCTATGCACGTCGGTCGACTGTCCGGTCGACGACTTCAGGGTGCGGTCGACCGTCCGGTCGACCGTCTGAAGCCAGACATTACAACTTAAGGGATTAAAATGTTGTCTTTTTGGCTCAAATAAAATCCCATAAATACTGAAAAATCTACAAAAATAGTTTTACCAATATACTTTGATAAACAAACATGCTTGCACAAAATCAAGGCATGTTACAAATGATTTGGACTATTTTTGTAAGTTGGAAATATTTGTTCAAAATAAAAACGGTATTTTTCAAACTTGATTTTTTCAAAACTTGTTTTTCCAAAACTTCTCCAAATACAAAAACAAGATATTTAAATTCTATTAAAGCATAGTGTGTATGGATATGATCCACTATAAAAACATGGTAAAATATCTATGTTTTTGACATTAAGCACTAAATATGGTTTGGATAAAACATGAAACTTGAATACCAAAAACTAAGCATGATATTTTGTTAAAGAGAAAAATCTTTTCTAAAAGCCAACTAAATCAAGAGTGTGTGTAAATGATACTTGAGCAATCCACCAACTATTCTATCCTTTACATTTTATCAAAAAATAAAATCTTATAAAGCAAACCTAGACACAAGTCTTCATCTTCTTGAAGTCTTCACTTGAAGCCTTCACATCTTCTTGACTTGATCCAAACACGATCCAATAGCTCTTTGGATCAAACCGTGCTAGCTCCAAAACTTGACTTCAAATCCTTTGTTGAAGCTATGCACCTACTAAGATCTTGATCATAAATCTGTCACTAATTAAACACAAGATCATTAGTAAACATAACTACATGAGTTGATCATCATCAAAACTAGAGTGATGTGGGCCTTCGGGCCAACAATTTTTTATTTCTTTGTAAGCATAGGTTAGACTGAGATTCATATAGACTTATGTTGAAAGTGACACCGATATAACCTCTTCCTTTCTTTCATTGTTTCTACAGGTAATCAAAGGTAACATCTTCATACTTTTCTTGTTTATATGTTCTTTTTCTATTCTACTTTTCTTTTGGTTTTGATGAATATCTAAGTGAACCTAGAAGCATCAATATAGTAATGTTTGTGTGAGTGCCACTGATATTCATGATGATGTTCTCCTATTCAAGATTCCGTATCATTTCATTCTTGTTCGTCTTGATGATGTAATGCGAATGGGGACTGAGCTCGATCTTATGGGTTATGCGTTGATCACCTTCAAAGTAAGGTAAAACATGCAAGGGTTTCAGGTAAGTCATCAACCAGAGGAAGTAAGTATTTCTTTTAGTTTTTCTTTCTTTTCTTTTAATTCTTTAGTTAGATCACCAACACCATCAACACCCAACTCTTTTATCACTCTTTTCTATTTCTTTGTAAATATCCATTTTCTATTTTCTCCACCTTCTCAATCTACCACTTTCTTTTTAACTTAACTTTAACTTATTTTTTCTTTTCTTTTAAAGAACTAAAAGAAGATCTTTAACCATTGAATGTAACAAAAAAGAGAACTTGCTAAAAAAGCTTCCATCGCTAGTCCCTCCTTGTGGATCACAGCCCGCATAGCCACTTGTTTTTGTGTAGAATTGAGTACTTGCACATTTTATTATAAAGATCTGAAATTATGTATTCTTATGTGCAAGTTTAAACTCAATCATGCACCGTACAAGATGACGGATGATGAAAAATAGGCCAGAGGTTACAACCGAGAATTGATAATTCAGATGCTTCTTATACCCAGCAGCTGAAGACATACTCTCAGGTCCTCACCATATCACGTGAAATAGAATAGGGGCTGGAGAAAAAACTGAAGCCAAATACAGAACAAGCCAATGAAGCGGCCCATTCCATAAGTGAACAAAGGGAACCCGGTCAGGCCCATTGGTTCCCTACTAGCTAATGGCCACTTCAACTTCCCCCTCAGCAGATAGTGTACGGGTGCTACTAGAAGCCTAAGCATGCTAGAAACAATGTCGAATGGCTAACGGGTTGTTTTGGCATGTGGAACTGGCAATCACTTGATACGTGATTGTCCATTCAAGAGGACATGGAATGCCACCCCAGCACCACTGCACTTCCAACACGGATAGCACCACCAGCACTTCTAGCACAGCCTGTAAGAAGGAACTCGGGACCTATTGGGAGATAAACTCCACTTCCTTCCCAGCAGCAAGCTCTTAGTCAAGCTCAGAAAGGAGCACGAACTGGAGCAGGTCATGGGAGAGGCCAAGCCTATAATTTGTTCGCTGAGGAAGCAGAAGCATTAGAAGAAGTAGTGGCATGTAAGATATTAGTACACTCGATGTCTGTTTTATCACTCTTTGATTCCGGTCCATACGATGTTTTATATCAAGTAGCTTTTTTGCTTTGCATTCTATACCCTTTGTATGTATAGATGATAAATGGAAACTTAGTACGGAGAATGAAGTAATTACTACTAATAGGATTTACAAGGTATGTACAATAGAGTTATATGATAGAAAGTTAGAAGCAGATGTGCTCTTACTACACATTGGAGGGTATGATGTAATCTTAAGCATAAATTAGCACAAAAAGTACCATGCAATGATCGACTATCGGAACAAGAAGGTGATTTTCAAAATTCAATACCAACCAAAGTTCAATTCTTTGGAGAATATAACCCCATCGAAAGAAGAATTAACTGGATTGTATCACTGCAGAAGTCAAGAAGAAGGGGGAGCCAGTGTGGGATGAGTTCCCGAATGTATTTGAAAAAATGTCAGGACTCCGACCAGACATAGTTGTGAAATTTTTCATTGACATTATTCTGGGAACAGCCCAATCTCCAAAGCATCGTACCAGATGGCACCTACAGAATTGGCAATATTGAAGAAACAATTAAGGAGTAAGTGATAAGTCTCTAAATGTGCATATTACATACCACATTTTTACAACTACTCTATATAAAATTCAATTAATAATAGCTTTCTTGTATGTTTCTAGGTCCTTGGCATGAAATAAAGAAGAAACCCAAAAATCCCATTTATTTGGTGATTTTTTAAAGCCTAGATATAACCATTGAATTTGGAAGCCAATATGCCAATTCCGGGAGCAGATTGAAACAAATCGATAGGATGTACATGGAGTGGTGTGCAGCAAAGAGTTACACACTCTGGCTCTGGACTCGCAGCTACCGTACCATGTGTTTTCGTCACAAATGCCACGGTAATGGCGCAGTACATTGGAGCTACGTGTTGATTTTTGATGTGTGCCCAGTTTTGACCCCTAAAGACCCTTTTGGCTATAAATACCCCCGATGCTGAGCATAACAGAGAGGAAGGGAGTTTTGTTCACTGTTCGAAATTCATGAAGAAATTCATCGTTATTAAACCACGTAAAAGTTATGAAAATCTAAACTTGCTAGAATCATTTTAACAAAACTAGTAGTGGCAAGTTAGGGGTCGAATCCACAGAGACTTGTTAAATCCTAGTTATTAAAAATTAACTTTTATCTTAATCTAGTTGAGAAAATCCTTGGATGAAGGTTGAAATTTATTTAAAAAAATAAAGATCTTTAAGCATTAAAATATGAAGAGAATAAAAGAAAAATAAATTAGAGCACTAACCTTTTGTGAAGATTAAATAACTAAGGTGATGAAAAAGAAACTAAGAGATTGAGATGAAGGGAAGAGGAAGAGGAAACCCGATGACTTCTCTCGTGATGTAGCTTTAATGTCTTCCTCTTCCAATTTATGTTGAGGACAAAAGAACTAACAAAAGAAAATAAGAGTAGGCATGCATAAGATTATTGATAAGTTTATAAAATAAAACATGCAAAGAAAAGAATAGAATTTCCATAAAAAATAAAAGAAAGAAGTAAAAAAACTTAGACTAAAACATTGCAAGATCTGAACTAAAAAAGACTGATTTTTATTGAAGAATCATTGTTACAAACTTTTGATCCCAAACTCAATTACAACATACAACTTTTTCTCTTAATATATCCTATACAGCCTCACTGTGTGAGATCAAATTTTCCTATGCTCTACCTCTCTATTTATAGTAGAAGTAGTAGATAGGCTCTTTGTAAAAGTTGTGCATCCATCAAGATATATATATTCATAACTTAAATTTGAACTCTAAAATTAAGATAATATCCTCTCTCTTAACTTGGAGAAAAAGATATTTTTGAATTTGAATTGTCCCCTTAGCTCCAAACTTGATTTAATTTGTCCAGAATTCTGATCTATAGCTTATTGGCGTGTTGATTGTTGGATATTACTTATCAGATGACAGAATTCAAAAAAGTAATCAACATAAGAGTTGTAACCCTTTAAATCTTCTTTCTGAATCATCTAGAATCATCAGATTTGAGTTTTATTAGCAAACGTTGTAATTAAAATATTAAAATATATACAATCTGAATCCGAGTTTAAATTAATTTAGAACTCCGAATTTACTTAGATTTTCACCTCATCCCCAAACATGATTGCCTTATCTCATCATTAATCTTCTCTCTATCCATTTATCTTCAATGAAACTGATTGAATCTTCAAAAAAATCTATTTTTCGTTTGCATTTTGATGGGATTATCTTAACTGATATATTCATTTTTCAGATAAGATAACTTCTTGTTCTTCTAAATTTGAGTCGATCTTCATTTGATTTGCACTTTTAGATTTGTTTGGATAGGATTCATGCTTATCTTCTATCATACCTTGCATCGATTAGGACATTAAGATAAATGAGTTGTAAGATTTATTACAGAATGAGTGCATGAATGCAATAATAATTATGTAATATATTTGTGTGTCCAAATACACCCCCACACTTATTTTTTGCTCATCCTCGAGCAAAACAAAAACTAAACCTAAAATATTATTGGACCACTTTTTTCGGTCATGCGATTGCACTTAGCATATGCAACAAGGCTTTAAGCGTTTAGGTTATCTCTAGAGGAGGAATTGTAGTCTCCTGAGGGTTTTCAGTGGATTACACCCAAAAAATCCATAAAGGAAAGAAATAAATTGTTAGTATTTTTGAAAATGCATTTTGAAAAGAAAAGAAAATATTCTAAGTATTTTTACAAGAATTAAGCAATTTATAAGTTATAGGAGTACCTAGCTATTCATTCTTAGACTTAATCTCTATTCAAAGATTTGTTATCAATCAAAGGTAAAGAATAAAATTGTACTCTCATCTAGTCAATTATTTTACTCTAAGTCATATGCATCTTATGACCATGAATATTTTGACTAAGAGTTCTTCAATTCTAAGCCTTATGCCTTTTTTATGTATATATTGGTAGTAAAATTTCTTACCTTTCTTAGGCTTTCTAATTTGTCCATGTAACGAGCTTTAGTCGGTGACTCCCAACCGGATGGTTTTAGAACACCGGGTGAGAAGACACCCCACAGTTTAGGACTCGAGAAAACAAGGCCACAAAACTAAGAATTTTATTTGATGATATGAATCACTTTTAGGCTTGAATAATTATGCTTTATGAGGCGCAAAAAAACCAAGTTTAATAAGAAGATTCTTATTTTATATATATATTCTTTTTTTGTTTTTTAAGGGCATAAGAATTTTTATTTTTGAATCCTAAGTGTGTAAGTGTATAAGCGTATTTCATCAGGGTAAAAATCAAGACTAAATTACTTTTTCAATTTTTTCTTCCAATCCTAGAAATCAAACAAATATTTTTATTTCAACCAAGTATAAGGGATCCTATTTGTGATTTTCTATTCCTTAAATTTAACTTAAATCCTTGCAACAATACATCAAAGTTTTATTTTTCTTTTCAAAAGTTTTTTATTTTTTATTTTTATTATTATTTTTTTGAAGAAAACCTATGTTAGAACCTTTCCCCACACATAAACTTGACATTGTCCTAAATGTTAAAATATATGCTCATCCTGCTAGCATTGAAAATGAACAAGGTGAGGAGTAGAAGTACCTTGAGAGCTGTAATAAGCAGATAAGATAGGGGGTAAGAGTAAATAAAAAGATAAAGGCACACCCCCAAATCTGGATAAAAGCATCTCCTTATAGAAAAGAAATAAAAACTCTAGAAAGGAAAAAAAATAAAGAAAAATAAACTTTTTTATAGAAAACAACATCTCTTGGCTACCTCTCAGTAGTGCTAAGTTTAATGTTTCCAGCCAGACACAATCACATGTCACTCAACCTCTATATATGACCTTCCGATGTTGGACAAGAAATTTAAACAGTTTTATTGCGTGGTCCTTGAAGAGGGACAATGGTGCATTCGAGAATGTTGAAATATGTGTCCAAAATTTTTCCAATTTGAGAGCAAAATTTCTTGAGTATTGTGGCATAGGCAGGCAATTGTTTAATCATATTTAGGAGTGGAATGTCAATTTTGACAGGTTTGGTATTTTCTAGCACTTCATCATCCTAGTCTTACTCTTATCCAAATAGAAGGGCTAATCTAGACATTTGGAAAAGAATTTTTAGGGTATATCAGATGCCTCAATTGTCATCTTAATTTGTAATCCCGTTAAAGATCTAGAAGGAGAAACCAATTCTTTCTAGTTTTGCTGCCTATCAGTAGACTCTGAAAGTGTGTCAATTTTGAAATCGTCTACTTGACCTTGATCCTTTTTGTCTTTTTTTTATTGTCCTCAACCTAGTTTTCAAAAGATTGATTATTAGATGGCTCATTAAAAGCGAAGATACTCAAATCAAGTTTCCTTTTCGCAAAGAAAACTCTATACTGAAGCTCGAACGTGGGAGGTTTTATGATTGATGGAATAGATATAGATGTTGACACAGACAAGGGTCCTACCTTGGTTTCCATAGACTTGTGTCCATGATAAGAACATAGTCCAACAATGTGTTCATCTCTTTTATAGACTCATCAATGTCAAAGTTCTTTCCAAAATGGGCCAAGTATTTCTCCAAGGGATCAATCATATTGACCTCCTCATGGTCATCCATTTACGGCGGTTGGGAACTAGTGTGAAATATATTCAACTCAACTGTCATATTCCCAAATGATAAGGTCATGACTCCATTCCTACATCTAATGACAGCACCAGCGGTAGTAAGGAATGGTCTTCCCAAAATTACGGAGAGTGATTACTAGGATTTGTCACTGGTTCGGTGTCTAGGACAAAAAATCCGTATGGAAATATAATTCATCAACCTTCAAAATAATATCCTTAACAATTCTCTTGGGGACGTTAACAGACCTATCTGTGAGAAGCAATATAAGGTTTGTGGGTTGTAACTGCCCTAAACCTAATTGTTTGTACACAGAATAGGGTAAGAGGTTTACACTTTCCCCCAAATCTAGCAGAGTCTAATCCATAATCCGATCTCCTATCCCAACAAAAATAGTTAGACTCTCCAAATCTTCATACTTGGGTGCAATAGGTTGCTAGATGAGACAAGATTCTTGTGTAGCAAATGCAATTTCACAAGGTATAGAACTTTTCTTCTTGACCGTAGTTAGGTCCTTAAGAAATTTGACATATGAAGGAATCTGATTGATGGCATCCAAGAAGGAAAAGTGATTTGGTCATTTTTGATAACTTTTAAAATTCTCCACATGATTTTTCTTCCTAGTTGGTTGAAGACGTTGAGGAAAATGGGGCCTTCGGCATAAAGGATTTCTTTTGATTGTCAACAAAAACTTGATCCTCTTTCTTTGTTGACTTTGGGTTCTCTTTTCTTTTTCATTGATGACATTAGGATTGTTTAGTAGAGCTTGGACTTGGTTGTCCACTTTCTTTCCCAACCGTAAAGTGTGGATGCTTGAACTTTACGGTTTGAACCAGAACTAATTTCAAATTGGCCTGTAAGAGTATTTTGAGAAGCAGGTTATCCTCTCAGGTTTGGTACAGTTTGACTAGGAAAATCTCCTCTCTCTTTCTCTCGGGTAGATGTAGCTAACTGTTCTATCTGAACCTCGAGCCGAGTTATCATTTAATCCTATTATGAGATATTTAGGCTTGGGTTTGATTAGTTATGATTTGACTCTGCATGATTAGTTGGAGAGTGTCCTTAAGCGATGGTTTTCTTTGATTGGGAGGGATATATGGAGGAAGGACAAATGGTGTTACATTTCCCTTGTGAAATTGATTATTAGAATATGGTCCTTGAAATAATGATGATCCACCATATCCTTGTCCTTGAGAAGATTTTCATGAAATGTTAGGATGATTCCACCATCCTGAATTGCACGTTTCATTAAATGGGTTGTTGTTGGGGATTTTTTGCCTTAGATTTATGCACTTCATACTTACACAATTTTTGGATTGAAACAAAGACTGAAAATGCCATAAAAATATATTTAAAAAATAATGATAATAAAACTCACTTATTGAAGTTGGGTAATTATGTCTCAGGAAGCATGATTATTTATTCACACCTAAAATAATGGATAAAAATAAAATAATCCTCTTTAGTTTTGTGGCCTTGTTTACTCAAGTCCTTAAGTCTAAGGGATGTTTTCTTATCTGGTGCCCTAAGATCATCGAGTTTGGGAGTCACCGGCTAAAGGCTCACTACCCGGGTAAATAAGAAAGCCTAAGAAATTAAGGAAAGGAATATATATATACACAAAAATTAATGGCATGAAAGTTTGAGTCGATATCCCAAAAATCTTCACAGTCGACAAAGTGCATATTTTTTTAAGAGTTTTATGAAAGATCAAAGAGTCAATTCAATTTTAAATTCTTAAATTTAATTTATAACAAGATTTTGCATTTTGACTTAGTTTAATGAAGAATAATTTCTAGTTAACCTCTGACTTTGGATCACTTATATTTTCGCAAAAGTACTTTAACACTTTTTTCTATTTCAAAATGTGTTTTCAAAATACTAACATTTGATTTCTTTCTTTATGGATTTTGAATATGTAATCCGCTGAAAACCCTCAGGAGACAAAACTCCTCCTCTAAGGGAAATCTAGAAGTTTAACGGCTTGTTGCATATGCTCAGTGCAATCGCGTAACCTACGAAAGTGGTGTAATAATTCTTTTAGTTTTTTGTTTGGTCGGGCGAGCAAAAGATAAGTGTATGAGTGTGATTAGTCTCTAAAATTGCATATTCATACCATATCATCACATTTATTTAATATTAAATTCTGCTAATAATACCTCTTTTGTATGTTTCTAGGTCCATGGCATGAATGAAGAAGAAGACCCCAAATCACCATTTAATTAGTGATTAAAAGCCTACATGAATAGTCATTGACTTTGGAGGGCTGTTTTATCAAAACGGGAGCCAATTTCTAGAAACCGGGACCTACAACCGCAGGGGTCAGACGGGACAGCGTGCGGCCTGAAGCGCCATGCGCACGGCTCTAGAAGAGCCACGAAAATGCGGCTTTTGCCGCATTTTCGTGGCCATACGGGCGCGGCCGCGCCCATACTTTGGGCCAAGGTTTGTCCCCTGGCCCCCTTTCCCCTGGTGCCTATATATACCCCCAGGTTCTGTATTGAGGGATATGCAGAGTTTAGGGTAGTTTTTCATCTCCATTTTATACTTTAGGGTAGTTTAGGTTAGTGTTCTTCTTCTTCCTCCTTTGTATTTTTCATTTCTTGTAGATCTTGTAATAGGGAGAGAGAGTGGTACATGATGGGAAGTAAAAATGCTCGTAATAGAAGGTGACAATCTATAAAAGGTGCTCTCTTAACTTATCTTTATTTTCTTCTCGCTAATCCCTCTTACATGTGTAGCTAATTTTTCTCTCATGGCAACTAACTTGCTAACTTCTTATTTGATAATCCACATGAATCTAATAGCCTCTACTTGGCCTTGCTCTTGCAAGAGCCATTAATGGCGATGGATCTAACACTCTGACATCCTAACTCTCTAACATGCTAACATTACTTTACTCCATACTGACTCTTATTTAGTTTTGATCGTTTAAGTGTGATTTGTACTTGTTTTGTTGAGTTGGGATGTGATGAGTTACATATGGGTCATGCTTTAAAACGCTCTTGAATTTAGGACTAGTGATTGCCAAGGATATATATGAGGCAACTATCACTAAGAGGTTAGCATATTGGTGGAGTCATTAGTAGTTAGTAGCCATGGGTTTTCTTTCTTTTTCACTTTGTTTTAGAAACAATATCAAAAATCACAAATATATTCTTTTCTATATTTCCCACTTCTTCGTGTTTCACCGTACTTCTCTTTTCCATTCTTTGTTTTCCTTTCTTTTCATTCTTTCAAACATTGAAGAACTTTTAACACACATCTGAATCAACTGGTAAAGCTTCTATCGCCTCTCATCTCTGTGGATTCGACTCGTTTTAGCCTCTATGCTATAACGGAAGTATCGAGGAAGCTAAAGCGCGCACACACACTTTAAATCTTGATTTTAAAACATACACTTTTTGTGCGCGATTTTTCCTCCATCATTGGGTTTGTTAAATGTATTAGCACATTTGCTTGCTCCACTTTAATAATTGGCAACCAGGGCATTGTTCAATCAAGTGATCTTAACTGTCACAGAGGACACAAATGGGAGACACTACTGGCTTAGATGGTTCAGGAGCCGAAGATTGTGCTCCCTTGCTCATCTCTAAAGCTTCAAGCTTCTCATAATTGATGTTATTTTGGCATCAGTCTCAAACTTAGGCTTGACTCTATGCATACCCCCCTGTTGGTGGCAGTTGTGGTGGTGGGTTGCATATCATCAATACTATCAGTGGGTTGCATATCATCGATACTATCAGGCTCCCATTCTAGAGTGTTTTCTGCTACCTTTTCAAAAATTACCATGCGTCATCGACCGTTTTACTAGTGAGTGCTCCATTGGTAAGGGACTCAATCATGGTCTTATTTAAGTAATCTAAGCCTTCGTAATAATTTAGTTCAAACGGATTTTTCAAATCCGTGATGGGGACACTCAAGTAAAAGATCCTTGAATCTTTCAAACTATGTGAAAAAAATCTCCTTTTGTAATTGATGAATGGTGTGAGGGCTTGACGTATGTTAGCAGTTTTTTGCTTGAAATAGAACTTCCTATAGAAGGCTCCGGCTAATCCTACCCAAGTGAAAATTGAACCTGGTTGGAGAGAAAGAAGCCAAGCTTTGGCTTTTTCTCTTAGGGAAAAGGGAATAACCTAAGTTTTTGGGATTCCTCCGTCAACTGATTATACTTCATGGTTCCACAAATATCCTCAAATTTCCTAACATGTTAGTATGGTTTCTCATTTGCCAATCTCCGAAAGATTGGAAGCATCTATATCATACCGGATTTAATCTTAAAATTTGCCATAACGGCCGACAAAGTGAGACAGGAAAGTTGGGTGGAGTTTGTAGGATACATGTAATCCTTTAAGGTCATTTGTTGGGGTTGATTCGTGTCAACCATTGTAGCTGTAGAGTCAGAAACAGTAATGGATTCTAATCGACCCTTAACACGAGCCCATTTTCGCATAAACCAGGTACTGCCCTGATGAAGGATTTTTTAAATCTTAAATAAGGTTGCATACAAAAGATTGCATACAAATATGACTCACCAATAATTGCAATTAAGTGTTTTCTTTTCTTAAATTTAATTTAAAGGTAATCAGTTTTTTTTACCACTAATCTTAAGAGAATTGAATTCTCTCTCGTTAGACAGCTCCTAACTGTGTTGGATAGATTGTGGGCTGACCGATTAAATCGTCAAACAAGCGATTGGGCTCCCCCCCCAGGCTGGGTGCTTGCTAAATTCAGCCACCCTTTCTTAAACAGAGAAGTTCCTCGGTCTTTCTTCCAGTCCAGGCACCGCAGTAATAGCTAAGTCACCCTTTCTAGATAGAAAGCCCTCTCTTGCGAGCTTGAACTAGTCACGAAGTATTCCTATAATGAATTCACTTAATGAGCTCGAATTCCTAGTGGTCAAGTTTCTAATCGATTTTAAATTTAGTTCAGGCTTGGTAAAACTTGTATGCGTTGTGATTTTTGAGCCAAGGAATGGGCGATGAAATCCAACCTTATGTGAAGGGGGACAGCTTTTAAGATCTTTTGTGCAATATGCACTAATGCAACACAGGTTCAATCAATAAGCACTCCAAAACCCCACTAATAGGAGCTTTGTGAGTAGAGTTAGAAAATTACAAATCTTTCCGACGACTCTGAAGCAAGCAAATTTTTTTTTTAAGTTTAGTAAAGCAATTATGTCATAAGCAAGCAAGCTTCATCCTATTGTGCAAATCTTCGCTTGCTCATGCAATATTCCTGCAAAAAGAAAATTTTGAAGTTTAGATCTTAGGGATGGAAAAGAAAGTAAAAAGAGAAGAATTTTGAAAAAAAATTCTAATTTTTAATTTCTGAATTTGTTTTTTAAAATTTTTAATTTTTAAATTTTTTTATTCTAGAAAAGATTAAATGTTGATATTTAAAAACCAAAAATTTTCACAAGTCCCCGGCAACGGCGCCAAAAACTATTCGCAGTTCGAAATTCATGAAGAAATTCATCGTTGTTAAACCACATACAAGTTATGAAAACCTAACTTATTAGGATCTATTTAGCAAAATAATGTTAGTAGCAAGTTAGGGATCGAATCCATAGAAACTTGTTAAATCTTAGTTATTAAAAATTTAACTTTTATCTTAATTTAGTTGAGAAATCTTAGATGAAGGTTGAAATTTGTTTTAAAAAATAAAGATTTTTAATCATTAAAATATGAAGAAAATAAAAATAAATAAAAGGAACACTAACCTTTGCGAAGATTAAATAACTAAGGTGATGAAAAAGAAACATAGAGATTGGGATGAAGGGAAGAGAAAGATGAAACCCGATGACTTATTCCTTGATATAGCTTTAATGTTTTCCTCCTCGGATCTATGTTGAAGACAAAAGAACTAATAAAAGAAAATAAGAGTAAGCATCTATAAGACTTTTGATAAGTTTATAAAGTCAAATATGCAAAGAAAAGAATAAAATTTGCATAAAAAATAGAAGAAAGAAGTAAAAAAAACTTAGACTGAAATGTTGCAAGATCTGAACTAAAAAAGACAGATTTTTATTGAAGAATGTTGTTGCAAACTTTTGATCCCAACTCACATTACAACATACAACTTTTCTCTCATATAGCCTTTATAGCCTCACCATATGAGATCAAATTTTCCTATGTTCTACCTCTCTATTTATAGTAGAAGTAGTGGATAGACTCCTGGTAAAATTTTGTGCATCCATCAAGATATATATCTTCAGAATTTAAATTTAAACTCTAGATTTAAAATAATATCCTTTTTCTGACTTGGGGAGTAAGATATTTCTGAATTTGAATTCTTCCTTATCTCCAAACTTGATTTGATTTATCCAGAATTATGATCTGCAACTTATTGGCATGTTGATTACCGAAATTACTTTTCATATGATAGAATTCAAAAGAGTGATCAATATAAAAGTTGTATCCCTTTAAATTTTTATTTTGTGTCATCTTGAATCATCAGATTTGAGTTTCGGTAGCAAAAGTTATGATTAAAGTACTAAAATATATACAGTCTGAATCCGAGTTTAAATTGATTTAGAGCTCCGAATTTACTTGGATTTTCTTCTTATCCCAAAATGTAATTGCTTCATCTCATCATTGATGATAAGTAGTAAAAAATGCATAAGTGTCATCACATTTACTATCACATTTTCATATTTATTCATATAATCATGCACTATTAACTAATATTTTTTATTTATTGTGTGCAGGCCTTGAGTAATAAAAATAAAGGAATAAAGCCTTAAAAGAAGCCCATGTCCAAGCCCATGTTCAAGCCCAATGCAAAAGTTGCAATTATCAAATGTCAAAATTGCAATTACTAAGGGCAATAGTTGCAAATACTAAAAGAAGAGGGAAGGATAGACTTCTATTCAACCCTAAATGCTTGCAGGATGAGGATAAAAGCCAAAGAAGGAGAGTGCAAAGATAACAAATTCGTTGTTAAAAGATATTGGAAGATTTGGATTTAGGGTAACTTGCTTCCCAAGTTATCCGGAAATCTCAAAATAAAGAGTCAAGATATAATTTCCAGTAGGATAAACCCAGATGGACGGACCAGAGGATGCCACGCGAGAAAGCGCGTGGCATTTGGCTACAATAGTGCCGCGTTTCCGCGGCAAATTTCCTGTTTCCGCGGCAATCCAGAGGCGGTTGGCGATACGTTTTCGTTGAGGAGTTGTACTGGGACTCTACTTCCTATATCTCCTATAAATACCCCTGCAGAGCAACAGAGAAGGGGCGCACAGCAAACTACAGAGCAAAAATCTAGGGTTTTTAGGCTAACCTGTAATTTAGGTTAGGTTTTATTTTCGTTTTCTTTTGTAATTTTTGTAACTGAGAGGATGCTTTCCTGGAGGAAGGAGTTCATACTTGTACTGAGGTGACATCGGTGTAAGTCTTACTTTTCCTCCATTGTTATAAAATCTGCTCAAAGTTTGTCTTTATTTCTATTTTTGTTTTGTTCTTTTATTCTTGTTCTCTATTCTTGTTCTACTGTAATTCTCTCTCTGATGTCTTGCAAACATGAGATCCGATCGCTTCGAGACTGCCTAGCGAAGAAGTGCCCTTAATGGCCTATGGAAATGAACAAGCCTTCTCTTTAATTTGTCTTTTCTTTTCGTAGTGTAAAATCGCGAAGGTGGAAGATCCTATACGCCATACTTGAATGCCTTCCAAGACAGGGTAAGTTGTTGCAACAGAGCAAAGGTAAGCAGGGCAGAAGAGGTAGGTATGTGTTTAATTTTCTTTCTTTTATTTCTTTAGTATAGATTACCACATCTTCCACATCTTTCCAATTTCTTTCTCGACTCATTGTAAATACCGTTTCTACTTCTCCATCTTCTTAACCTACCGCTTTCTTTCTAACCTAACTTTTCCTTTTAATAACTAAAGAAGAAATTTTTAGAGAACTTACTTAAACGCTTCCATCGCTAGTCCCTCCCTGAGGATCACGACCCGCATAGCCATTGGTACCGCGGATTAGAATTGAGCACCTTGCACATCCTTTTTCTAAATCTAATATTCTTTATTTTTGTGTGCAGGAAAATCTCAATCAAAATTTTGGCGCCGTTGCCGGGGAGGGACGGTAAGTTATTCTCTAAAAAAAAAACTAATTCTTTTATTCTTTCTGTTTGCAGGTTCGGAGAACAGGAAAAATAATAGCAGAAAAGGACATATAGCAACTCTGTGCCTCTGCCCTCGAAGGCAGAGCAACAGAGCCTACTACAAAGCCGCGTTTCCGGCAAAAGCCGCGATTCCGCGGCCTGAGTAGTGAACTACTCACTAAGGTTTCTGTAGGTTGCTGCAAATTGCAATATTTTGTTTACTGCTCTGTTAACTTTTCTTTGTAATCACCCTGCACACTGCTAATTAATTAACAGTGACCTATTTGTTGAAAAAAAATAAAAAAAATTAGACTCTTGCATATAGGCACGTGTCTATTTAATTTCTTTTTTAATTTTTGTTGAAGAGTGCTGGAGACAAGCTACGTTCGCATTGCATATAGATTAGGAAACACTCTTGGCTGATTTACTGCTTTTTTGAGTGATTACTTATCTACTGCTTTACACGTACACAAAAAAAAATTTAAGGGCAAAACCCATTAACAAGATAAGGTGGGGATTTCATCACCCTTCCTTAGCCCACAAATCATCTCCGTCACACTCACAACCCTAACCCTAACTAAAAATAAGTAGACGTTGGCCCTAGGGACATCTCGGACTCATTTAGGAGATTATCCTAAGGGGGAACGGTGTTGGAATTTGACTCTTGCCAAATCAGTGTCTAGGAAGGGGATTGAGGGCCGAAAGCCCGAAGTTTGGTAGTTACTTAATTAAGGAACGTCTTTGACGGAAAACCTCCCACCAATCTTGCCCTGACCTGGCTGATTAACTTGTGGTCAAAGTCTACACCCTACCTCCCGTGGACAGTCTAACCAGTTAGGAGTCGTCTAGGTCATAGGTCTACCCTAACTTAGGTTAGAATTTTTTTTTGTTTGCTTATTTGTTTGTTTTCTTTTTCTTTGTTTGTGTTTGTGTGATATGGCATATAACACAATTTTTCCAATTTTAATCCATATTACACACCAACGTCTTTTTCGGATATTACCAACCCGGCATATCATAACTTTGACCAATCTAGTGTGCCGGAATGGTCTTATCTGAATGAATATAACCCATGCCCCCATCTTATGACCATAATTTCCATAACAATTCAACTCTTCACAGAGTCATGGGGTTTCGCTTCCCCCGAGTCCAATTTTCAACCAACTTGTCCTCCGTATCCACCTTGTCCACAATATTCCCAAGATTCATACTCAGATCCGCCATTCAAAATAGAAAACCATCTATCTTGGAAATGATGAGTATGCATGAGTCCAAGAAACAACCACCATCAATCTTAGACATGATGATGCGTGAGTCCAAGCAACAGTCACAGAATCTGACCGACTCACAATTTCATCATGATTGTCCCAACAACACTTCCTCTTTTCAAGTCCAACCACAAAATGATGCACCAATCGACTATGAAAAGATGGTTGAAGCCATGACTCAAGCTAGATTAGCTCGTGATCATGAAATAGATATGATGGTTCAATCTTTACGTTCTCACCGTTCGGCCATTTCTGATATGGCTAACCATTCTGTTAGAGCCCCAGCCACGTTGTTTTGGACAACAAGATTCTAATTCAGGACCATCATTGAACTTGCCGAAACTCAATTTTTGATAGTTTGGCAAGTTATTCCTTTTCTGAAATAGAACTTGAGCATGATTAAGATCATGATCTCCCACTTGGTGATTCAATTCTACTTCCTGATTCAATAATGACTCCGATGTCTTCACCTGATTTTACTTTTCCCGAGTCAACATTGGATCCTGTGCCAATTCATCATGAAATTGAATCACCCATTTTTTATGATCATATTGAACTTGACCAATTTTATAATTTTGAAAGTCCCATGGATAAATGGCAAGTTCTCATTTTTATGATATTGAACTCAATGAGATATGTGACCTAGATCTCAAATCTGTGATCAAGTTCAAATTCCCGAATCATTATTGACTCCTGTTTTGTTACCCAACATAGGTAATCTTTTAGAGTCAGTTTGATTCCCACACCTATCATTCCTGAACTTGAATCACCAATATTAAGTCACATTCCATTTTGGGAAAATGATTGTGGACTTGAGTTGTTTCAACTTATTGATTTGGACCCACTTCTTGAACCTAGCCCGACTCCTGAACCATTACTTGATTTAAGTTTCTTTTCTAAGTCGGTATTAGTTCCCGTACTTATGACGTCCAAGTCAATCATTCCATCTTTTCACACTCCATTTTGGACAAGGCGGTTGATACAATTGACTCTGAAAATAATTATGAAATTTGGAAATTTGATGGGTGGAATTGTTAAAAAATGATCATACATACATTTTAGTGGGTTACACAAGAGAAAATTCTGGTGGGTTCCTCCAAATATTACATTATCTTGATTGGGTAGCAACGCTTGGCCCAATTAGACCACCACCGGAACCACCACCTTGAGGTAACTTCTGCCTTCCCTTCTCTTTTTTCATGCATACATGCATACATTCATACATTGAGGAAAATGCATGAGATAAGTGTGGGGGAGGCTTTACTAAATACTAACATAGGTAGATACTAAAAAAATAAAAATAAAAAAATTTTAAAAAAATTTTAAAAAAAGGACAATATTTTGACTTATCTTTTGAAAGAAATCTAAGTTAGTCTTAAGAATTAGGAAAATCATGATTAGGATTTCTAAAAACTTGGTCAAAATAATAAATTGTTGAATTTTTTAGGTATAGGAGGAAAAATTGAATAAGTAATTAGTCTTGATTTTTACCTTAATGAAATGTGCATACCTAATGCATATCTAGGATTCTAAGACAAAGACCCTTGTGCCTCATATAAAAAAATAATAATATAAAAAAAATATCACCAATTAAGCTGGATACATGTGCCTCAAGAAGCATAAGTATTAACCGCCTAAAGGTGAGTTCTAAATAAAATAAAATCCTTAGTTTTGTGGCTAGTTCACTCGAATTTGAGTCTGTGGGGTGTTTTCTCACCCGGTGCCCTAAAACCGACCGGTTTTGGGAGCCACCGACTTTAAGTTCGCTACATGGGTGGTTTAGAAAGCCAAGGAAACTAAGAAAAATTACTTTTATATGTACTAACACATCTAATAGTCATTAGTTAGGTATGAGGGCCTCAAGAAGCCTTTATGCTTA
>JAVJIF010007915.1:0-183323 GCA_038442645.1 Agave tequilana | reverse complement strand
GTGCGCAGCGGATCCTTCCGTGGCGATCAGGGCACAACAGAAGCTTGGACATCGTCGTAGTCTTATCCCAGTTCTCCTTCTGATTGGCTCTCGAGATCCCTCTTGCTGCTCGTGAGCATCCTCAGCCTTTGTATATCTCTTCGTGTATTATACTTTGTTATTTTCCTGGTGATGTAATTTTCTGTAATATTGTATCACTCTCTGTGATGACTATGTACTTGTAATTTCTGTGGTGTCGTAGCTCTTACTCCCAGTTCTCCTCCTGATTGGCTCTCGAGGTCCCTCTGCTGCTCTCGTGAGCATCCTCAGCCTTTGTATATCTCTTCGTATATTTTTCTGGTGATGTAATTTCCTGTAATATTGTATCACTCTCTGTGATGACTATGTACTTGTAATTTTCTGTTGGAATGTATATTACCACTGTGCTTCCGCACTCTGATTCCTGCCTGTACTGGTGCTTAGTGTATATGTAAGATCACCTAGAGGGGGGGTGAATAGGTGATGGCTAATCTAATGGTCACTTATGAACAAATAATGCGGAATTAAAACTAAGTTGACCAAATTAACTTCTTTTAATTGAACACTTATGTATAACACAAGAGTGTTGCGAATTCCCCTGCGAGGCTCTGGACAAACTCCTCTAGATTCCCCTTGAATGGGTTGAGGTGCCGCGTTGGCTCTCTTGGTTGAATACTAGTGTTAATAACAATCCCAAGCAATATAGCAATTATGAGCACAAAGATATATCATGCATATAAGATATAAAGACTATAAAGTAATGCAAGATATAAGTGAGACAAAAAGAGTAAGAGAGCAAGAGTGAGCAATCGCAAACACAAAGGGTTTGTTTCGAGGTTCGAGCACACTTGCTCTACATCCCGCCTTCGACACACGAAGGATTTCCACTATGCACGATCCAACCGGATCTCTCCTTGGTGCCGCAACACCTACAAGCCCTCGGACTCCCAAAGTCCCTTACACACCACAAGCCCACCGGCTCGTCGAGGCCGCACCTCAAGCTACAAGAGTTCGCACCCGAACCCTAAACAACCACGAGCACACTTGCCCGTCTCCTCAAAGTACAAGATGAAATCTTGGTGATCTAAACACTTGATCACCTACAAAAACTCTCACTACAACACCTATAGGATGAATAGCTCAATGGATGCTCAAGTGTTTGTGTGAGAAAGTAAGGAAAGAAAGCTATGGAGGAAAACTGAAAGAATCACTTTTTACACTCTCTTGATAAAAACTCCCTTTAAGATGGGAAGTATTTGCTCTCTATTTTGTGGAGAAAAACTCTTCTCAAAGTATCAGAAAAAACAGGCTCAGAAGTCTCCAAAATCTTGGCTCAAAACAATGACAAAACCCCCTTTTATAGAGGCCAGAAAAATCTGTCCGTTGGGCTCTGTCAGAGCTTCCGGTCGACCGGTCCGGTCGACCGGCAACGGTCAAAAATCCGACCGTTGCAGCCTCCGGTCGACCGGCCCGGTCGACCGCGCACCTGGAGGAGAGAGTAAACTCTCTGTCGGTCGACCGGGCCCGGTCGACCGAGATTTCCTGAGAGCAAAGCTCTCTGAAGCGGTTGACCGGCACGGTCGACCGTTCTCCAGTGCACACAGTCGTGCACGTCTGTGCACGCCCGGTCGACCGACCCGGTCGACCGGCCACTGTCAGTTCTGAAAATCAGAACTGCCAGAACCTGAAAATTTTGGGATTAAAGATTGGTCTTTTTGGCTTAATAAAAAAATCCCATAAATACTTAGAAATTCTACAAAAAATAGTTTTATGATATAGAAACATGCTTGCACAAAATCAAGGCATGTTATTAAAGATTTGACTATTTTTTTGTAATTTGGAAATATTGGCTCATAACAAAAACTGTTTTTCTAAAACAACATGTTTTTCCAAATTTTCATCAAATACAAAAACAAGATATACTTTAAAGCATAGTGTGTATGGATATGATCCACTACACAATCAAGATGAAATATCTAGTTTTTGACATAGAGCACTAAACTTGGTTTTGGTTGAAAGATGTAAACATGAATATCAAAAACCAAGACATATATTTTGTCATAAGGAAAAATCTTTTTACCAAAATGAAAGAGTCTTTTCTAACTAAAAATTCTTTTATGAAAAGACAATTAAATCTCAAGAGTGTGTGTGTGATATGACTTGAGCAATCCACCAATCTATTCTATCCTTTACATTTTTATCTAAACAAATAAAAATCTTATACCTAGACACAAGTCTTCAACTTCTTGAAGTCTTCCCTTGAAGGCTTCTCATCTTCTTGACTGGTCCAAGCTTGATCCAAAGCTCCTTGGATCACCCGTGCTAGCTCCAAATCTTGACATTTAATCCTTTGTTGAGCTTTGCACTTACTAAGATCTTGATAAAGAATCTGTCACTAATTAAACAAGATCATTAGTAAACATAACTTCATGAGTTGATCATCATCAAAACTAGAGTGATGGGCCTTTGGGCCAACAATCTCCCCCTTTTTGATGATGACAAAACTCATGACGTTATATATGCATGGATTAAAGTAAAGCTTCAAAGAAGCTCCCCTTAACTCATGCATAATAAATAAGCAATAGATATTCAATGAAGCACATAAAGATGTATGCAAATGAATGCATGTAAAACAAAACAAATCTTTATTTCTTGTGATGCATGAGTATTTTCTTGTGATGCATGAGTAAAAGCACAAGTATAAAAACTCAAAATCTCAAAATCTTTCTAATCTTTCTCCCCCTTAAGTAAGGAACAAATACGTCTCCCCTTAAGGAAATCATGCATATAACTCAAATACTTCCCCCCTTTTGTCAATCATCAACAAAGGGTTCAAAGTTCAAATCATCAAACACATTTTCTCCCCCTTTTTGTCAAAAAATAAGGAAATCAAGGAGGGTAAAATCAAATCAATCAAAAGATTTATATGCGATATACATTCATGAAGAGGAAGACGCTAAGTTAACTTCCCTACACATATGCATTACATGAAGAAGGGATGACAAGCCCTAACTCACATAACACATATTATGTAATGCATAAGAGGAGATGTGAAGCTCCCCCTACACACGTGTACCATATAAAGAAGAGATGTTAAGCTCCTCAATACACAATACACTCAACATGAATCTATATATAAGAGAGATGTTAAGCTCTCCTTGCATATAGGCAATACGAAACACAAGTTCATATCAAATATTTTTTTTTTTAAAAAAAACAAATCTTGATAAGCAAACATATAGTATATAATATACGTGTGTAAATCAAGCACAAAAGATCGCATATATGTATGAAAAGATAATATCAATTGAAGTAGATGCATACATACATGAAAGAACAACATATGAGTATACACAATAAGAGGTCATATTGATACCAATTGAAAATATCCAATGATACCAATTGTAAGATTAGCTTAAGTGTATATATCATAAAAATCTACCACATGAAGAATTCGAACTAGTTAAATGAAGGTGTTTAACAACTAGTACGAAATCCTTCAATCAAGGAATAAGTCACAAGTTTTCATGAAATACCAATGAAACACAAGGCACTAAAAAAGCACTCTATCCATAAGGTCCATATCAAAAAGAAGTGAGTGTGATAGTGTTATGTGGAACATGGTATTATGAAAAATAGCAATAAAACTCAATATTCCTTAAATTTTGAAATCATGAAATCTTTATTGAAAAATTACAAAATTTTTATTAAAAACAATAATTTATATTTCAAGATATATGTATGTTTTGACAAGACATTAAGTATACATACATATCCTTAAACACACTTTGAGTCTATATATAGATTTGCATGAAAGGCAAATGACTCAAGAGGTATCCATGTATATCTTAATATTTTGGCAAGACAAACATATACATGAAATGAAAGCACATGATCATAGCATAAATCCAAAATGGAAATACAAGTTTAAAATGTAATAATCATCAAAACTTAGGCTATACTAACACACCTAATGGGCACAAATAAGTATTCAAACCCAATCATATATAGATTTATTTGTGATCCATAATGTGTATAAGTATAAATCCAAGTGTTGACAAATGCTAACATTTAAACTAATATTCAAATCATGAAGCATCAAATAAATTTTGAAAATACAAAAGAATTTATCCATATGATTTCAAATAGGATCATGTGAATCAATTTGAAGAATAGATAACTAGTTTAAATGGATTTTTGACAAACTAGTTAAAGATCCTTCAAAATACAAAGTCAAATGTTTTCCATGAATAATACTAAATACATAAAAGTTCAATCACTCATAGTCCATAAAGCTCAAAAATTATCTTTATCATAAAAGATGAGTGTTCAAAGGTTATGTAAATGGTATTTTCATGAAAATAGAAAGTGAAGCATGAATCTCATGAAAATCTTATTTTTCATCTTAAAATAAATCATATATTTTTCATAAAGTATTTTGTATTTAGCAATGCTTTATGAAAATAGTCATTCAAGCTCAAAAAGATCATAAATCACATTTTGTTGTACAAATGAAAAATCATTTTTTTTTATTATTTATTAAAATACTAATCTTCATGGTATATGTATGATTTATCCAACTCTAACAATACACATACATATCCCAAATATGAAAAGAGTCCATATATATTGCATGAAGGCAAATGACTCAAGGGGTATACATGTATATTTATTAGATTTGAATTAAACACACATATACATGAAGTAAGATTAAGGATAGGCATAACAAGTATAAATGACCGAATCATCAAAACTAGCCTATACACATGCATATAGTGGATACAAATGAGCATGAAGTTCAAATATATATGAGTCAATTGTAGTTCACTACTCATATATGTATAAATGCAAGTTTTGACACATTCTACATTTAAGCATGTAAATGCCACATGAAGTACCAAAAAAAAATATGAACATACTACATGAAATTAAAAGCATGTGCATAAATGAAATAGGAGTTTAGAAATCGTTACCAACTCCAAAGCTCCTAGCATGGTGGTTGACCCACCAAAATTCCTTGATAGCGGTGCTCCAAGTATGTGTCATTTTAGTTCAAATGCACCCACCATCAAGGCACCAAATCTCTCACGTTTTGAGAGATTCCTCACCTACATCAAATACACAAGGTGGGGATTTTGGTACCCATATTTTCTTGGGTCCTATGAGGTTAGTCTTGTAAGGAACCCAAGCATTTTTATTTTATCAAAAATAAGAACATTTAACCTTTCATAACAAAATTTTCTTAGATGGCCTTTGCGGCCACAATGTGTACATGTGTACACCTTAGCATACTTATGAGTGGGAGTATGAGCATGATGTGCATCATAAGCATGATGATGATGTGCATGAGTATGAGGAACTTGTTTCTTTTGAAACAAGGATTCCAATCTAGTATGATTGAATGCACATGAGCTCAAATTAGAGCTCAAATTATCAATTTATTTTTCAAATTTTTAATCTCATTTTGATCAATGTGTGCAAGAGAAGCATGATGAGATATAGAATCACTTTTCTTTTTCTTTTGTGAAACAAAATCTTTTTCTTTTCACAAAATTTCTTTTCAAAGATTTATTTTCTTGAAAAACATCTTCTTTTGTTTTTCCACCAAATCAATCTTATTTTTCAAAATCATATTTCCTTCACATAAAACATTCAATTTAGACATTAAGGAAATATTCTCATTTTTCAAATCTTCATTTTCTTTTTCTAAGCATGCCATTTTATTTTCTAAAGAATCTTTATCATTAAGCATGGCATCAAAATTCTTTTTTAAAATTTTATTATCTTTTTCTAAACATGCAATGTTACTTCTAAAAGAGTCATGTTCTACATGCATGCAATCAAGTTCCTTTTTCAAATTTTTATTTTTCTTTTTAATCATGTCATATTTCTCAAGCAATAATGGCAAAATGTATTAAGCTCATTATATGACATATTAACATCCTCATCCTCGGATCCGGAGTTTACCTCAAGGGGGTTATCCCCTTGGACCATGTAGCACTTGTTGGAGGTGTCGCTTCCAACATCCGAGTCACTCCCCGCATAGTATAGATCTTTTTCGCCAAGGGAGGTGATGATGTTCCAAGCTACAAAAGCCGAATCAATGTTAGCAACCCTAAATAAGTAATCATCATTTAGGGTACTCTTCAAAGCATTAAGGGCTTTTGCATTAGCCTCAAGATTCTTACCATTTAAGCAATAATCATTATTAGTGATGGAAAGATATACACTAAGGCCAAGTCCTTTGAGGAACAAAGACATCTTAACCTTCCAAATTTGGATGTTAAGAATGTCAAAGGTGGGTGGTGACATGAAGTCCATAGTGTGTGTACAAAATATTGTGATTAGCCTAAAAGTAGGATCTTTAACTCTAGGTTGTTAGACCCAATATCAAGAGCACTTGGCTCTGATACCAATTGTAAGATCACCTAGAGGGGGGGTGAATAGGTGATGGCTAATCTAATGGTCACTTATGAACAAATAATGCGGAATTAAAACTAAGTTGACCAAATTAAATTTCTTTTAATTGAACACTTATGTATAACACAAGAGTGTTGCCGAATTCCCCTTGCGAGGCTCTGGACAAACTCCTCTAGATTCCCCTTGAAGGTTGAGGTGCCGCGTTGGCTCTCTTGGTTGAATACTAGTGTTAATAACAATCCCAAGCAATATAGCAATTATGAGCACAAAGGTATATCATGCATATAAGATATAAAGACTATAAAGTAATGCAAGATATAAGTGAGACAAAAAGAGTAAGAGAGCAAGAGTGAGCAATCGCAAACACAAAGGGTTTGTTTCGAGGTTCGAGCACACTTGCTCTACATCCCCGCCTTCGACACACGAAGGATTTCCACTATGCACGATCCAACGGATCTCTCCTTGGTGCCGCAACACCTACAAGCCCTCGGACTCCCAAAGTCCCTACACACCACAAGCCCACGGCTCGTCGAGGCCGCACCTCAAGCTACAAGAGTTCGCACCCGAACCCTAAACAAACACGAGCACACTTGCCCGTCTCCTCAAAGTACAAGATGAAATCTTGGTGATCTAAACACTTGATCACCTACAAAAACTCTCACTACAACACCTATAGGATGAATAGCTCAATGGATGCTCAAGTGTTTGTGTGAGAAAGCAAGGAAAGAAAGATATGGAGGAAAACTGAAAGAATCACTTTTTACACTCTCTTGATAAAAACTCCCTTTAAGATGGGAAGTATTTGCTCTCTATTTTGTGGAGAAAAACTCTTCTCAAAGTATCAGAAAAACAGGCTCAAGAAGTCTCCAAAATCTTGGCTCAAAACAATGACAAAACCCTCTTTTATAGAGGTCAGAAAAATCTGTCCGTTGGGCTCTGTCAGAGCTTCCGGTCGACCGGTCCGGTCGACTGGCAACGGTCAAAATCCGACCGTTGCAGCCTCCGGTCGACCGGCCCGGTCGACCGCGCACCTGGAGGAGAGAGTAAACTCTCTGTCGGTCGACCGGCCCGGTCGACCGAGATTTCCTGAGAGCAAAGCTCTCTGAAGCGGTCGACCGGCACGGTCGACCGTTCTCCAGTGCACACAGGCGTGCACGTCTGTGCACGTCCGGTCGACCGACCCGGTCGACCGGCCACTGTCAGTTCTGAAAAATCAGAACTGCCAGAACCTGAAAATTTTGGGATTAAAGATTGGTCTTTTTGGCTTAATAAAAAATCCCATAAATACTTATAAATTCTACAAAAAATAGTTTTATGATATAGAAACATGCTTGCACAAAATCAAGGCATGTTATTAAAGATTTGACTATTTTTTTGTAATTTGGAAATATGGCTCATAACAAAAACTGTTTTTCTAAAACAACATGTTTTTCCAAATTTTCATCAAATACAAAAACAAGATATACTTTAAAGAATAGTGTGTATGGATATGATCCACTACACAATCAAGATGAAATATCTAGTTTTGACATAGAGCACTAAACTTGGTTTTGTTGAAAGATGTAAACATGAATATCAAAAACCAAGACATATATTTTGTCATAAGGAAAAATCTTTTTACCAAAATGAAAGAGTCTTTTCTAACTAAAAATTCTTTTATGAAAAGACAATTAAATCTCAAGAGTGTGTGTGTGATATGACTTGAGCAATCCACCAATCTATTCTATCCTTTACATTTTTATCTAAAACAAATAAAAATCTTATACCTAGACACAAGTCTTCAACTTCTTGAAGTCTTCCTTGAAGGCTTCTCATCTTCTTGACTTGGTCCAAACTTGATCCAAAGCTCCTTGGATCACCCGTGCTAGCTCCAAATCTTAACATTTAATCCTTTGTTGAGCTTTGCACTTACTAAGATCTTGATAAAGAATCTGTCACTAATTAAACAAGATCATTAGTAAACATAACTTCATGAGTTGATCATCATCAAAACTAGAGTGATGGGCCTTTGGGCCAACAGTATATACGTGAGGGCATTTCTGACCTGCGTATATACGTCGCAGTGATGTCTCCGTACCCGGCGGTTCGGGGCGCTGCAACATACCTGATATAGGATTAAAATAAAACACAATACTAAAAATAAAACACAAGACTATTAAATAAAATAAAAGACAATATAGACCCAGACTCAAAAGCAAAAGGAAGCTGTAACGGCCCCAGTTTCTAATAGACAAGATTAGGCCTACAACACCATTTACCTCCAATATTCTTAAAATAAGAAAATTTTGGCAGCATCATCCTTAATATTTCCTTCATTTCTCACTTACAATAATCCAGATTTCGGCTCCAAGGCCTACTTATTTTCACCAAGAATTTCGGCACACCCGGCCTACTTATCATGACACAATACACCAAACCTCAACCACAAACATATATCATAACTTGATTTCCTCCATTGCAAGCATAATCTTTTCATCTAACATTATAAGAGTTAACTTCTCAACAAAATAGCATCTCCACACATGGCCATCATTCTCAGTTCAAGAACATACATATACAAGGAATTCATAATCCGGAATATTGTAACATACAAGTCCATGGTCTCAAATACTAGAAAGACAAATATACCTTGAGTACATTCTAACATGTTTTTCACAAAGACTTCAATAGAGTCCATACATACACATTAAGATACAAGACAAAACCAAAATGATACTACAACATATTATGCCATCCATAACTCAACCTTTCCATTTAGAGAGGTCCCTTACCCTTATCCAAACCTAAAAAGATGGAAAGAAAATAAAATGAGCTCGACAGCTCAATGAGTAAACCATGCCATAGGGTATTGATATAATAATTTCATAAGATAAACAGTTTAGGAGAGGTAAATTACAATGAGTCCCATAAACAACAATTCGTTGAAGCTACCTTACTTGTTCCAAGTTCCATACATATGTGGTCTAAGTGACTCCACTATCAAAAGTTGCATTTAACTATATCATGACACAAAGGATATAATTGTATGAATATGTATGAAATTCTCGTGGATGAGTCCACTCACGTCAACTCGGCTCATTGTACACATAAAGTGACATTCTAGTTTAACACAAGCATTATCCATCATGAATGCAACTTGACAGTTCACATTTACATGCCATTCAATTTAAATGCAATCCCCCGTCTTCCACCTCCTACCGGCTCCCGCACGGCCCCTTCCTCCTTATATAAAGATAATTCATATAAAACATATATATTTCCCCGTCTTCCCCCCTCCTACCGGCTCCCGCACGGCCCCTTCCTCCTTTTATAAATATATTCATAAGTATATGTCAAATCCCGTCTTCCCCCCTCCTACCGGCTCCCGCACGGCCCCTTCCTCCTTTAATACAATGCATCATGCAAGTTTAAGTTATAATATGCATAACAAGCACTATTGAACTACTTACACGTCATGCCCAAAAATGATGTGCAACAATATAAAAGAAGACATATGCTTGGGGGTTACCCAAAATCATAGTAACATCATAACACGCCACATTTACTTGCATGAATATATATGCCTTAACCCCATATATTTGCCAATACTTAACACAATGCCATATTGTAAGGAGGGGTCTTCCCCCGTGCACTTTGGTGAACATGAAGTATGATTCAAGTTAAACGATCGGTATTTATGGAGTGCTACTAATACAAATCCTATACCTCACATAAAGCATCATACCATTCTATTTATGAAGAGCTAAGATTATGCTATGCACACACAAATTGGTTATCATGATATTGGTCAAGAAAAACAGCGAATTAAAATGTTAAATTGGTTCATTTAGGCGAAATTTGTATGCTAGAGCATGTATGCTACACATGCATTACACATCCATATGATATAGAGGCACAACTATTATGTAATATTCATTAGATCTCATTTAACCCAATATAACTATCAAAACAGCGAATTAAAAATGCTAACTCACCTCATTTAAGTTGAATTAGTAATCTAAAACATTTATATCCCACATGCATTTCATCACAACATGTCATAGATGCACAATAACTAGGTAATACCCACAAATTTTCATCTAGTGTAAGTGTAATACCCCGTTTCCGGAATACGTACTTAGTTGCGTGTTCAGATTTTTCGATCGTATTTTTTCGATTTGTTTCCGGTATTTATTCTGCATTATGAATTCCTTACATGATCGTTTTGTCTTGGATTTGGATTCGTGGTCTCGGAGTCAGCCCCAGTCTGAACCAGGGACCCGATCCTAGTATATTATTCGATTTGGTCTTTCCAGTCATTAGATTTGACCGATTTCAGTTTCAAATATTATTTTCCAATATTTTAGATTTTATATGATTTTCTGGAATTTTCTTGAATTAAAAGGAATTTCTTCAAAACCGGTGTCGACCAGTGCCGCTGATCGATTCCCAAATTTTTATCTTGCAAACGGTTTGGAATTTCTCGATGAGTCTTTAGACATTTCTCTTAGAATAATATTTCTACCTAAATACTTTTTCTAAGGATTTTATGATTTTATGGAAATTCCATCGGAGTCGGTAGTTAACTGATTCCGGGATTTTTAGTTTTAAAACTATAAAGTATTTCTTAAAACGGATTTCACTATGCTTCCTAGTATAATATTATTGATTTTTGGTAAAATTTGCGAGTCGTTCCGAGACACTTGAATTTCGGACGATTTCGGTATTTTCCGAAATGTTTTCCGTATCCCCGACTTAAACCCGGTTATCAGTCTTTTCGACAGTTTCATTTTGGAGTCTAAGAGAAAATATCTTCTCTTATTAATTCCTTTTTCCTTTTCCTTATTCCTTTCCTTCCTCCACAAGTCAAGGCTTTTCCAATTTTCCAAAATTCCTTATTTCCACAAAATTCCACACACTTCCACCTCTCTTTCTCTCTCTCTTCCATGGCCGGCCAAGTGGCCATAGGAGGGACACCTCACCCTCATCTTGGCAAACCATGATTGGCCAAGAGATCACCTCATCTTCCCCTATTTGCACAAAGCCCCCTCTCATCTACATAAATTACACCCCTTCACAAAATCAAAACCCTATTTAAACTTTTCCCTTACATTTCTATTTCTTTTTTCACTCTCTTCACCATCTTCACCTCACCAAAACCCTAACCTCCACCACCACCAACTTCAAGGGCATCACCTAGGTCTTCACCTCCACCTCAACAACAACTTTCGGATTGGGGATCGTCTCCTTCTTCATCGGAGATATCGCGGTGGATCAATTTGTCGACCACAATCTTTCCGGACTCGTAAAGCTTCAATCAAACCTTCCCAAGTGAGTATTTTTACTCACCAAGACTCATACAATTCTTAGTATGTCTATGCTTCCATATCTTGTACATTTGTGTCTTCAAAATCATATTTTTAACCATCAAGAACAACCACCAAATTCTGTTCTGTAATCTGTTTCCCGACCACGATTAGTCGACTTAACCTAGGAGCTAGTCGACTAGAAACCCTTAGTTGAAACTTGACCTTTTCTGAAACACAGTTTTAGTCGACTTACCCAGATTATTAGTCGACTAACCTTTTCTGGAAATAAACATCAACTCTCTGGAAATCACTGTTAGTCGACTACTCTCTTAACCCTAGTCGGCTAATTTTCCATGAACCAGAAACCCAACTCTCGGCTCCAGTCGACTTAGCCTAGATATTAGTCGACTTGAGACTACTAGTCGACTACTATTTTTACCCTAGTCGACTTACCTTTTCCTGAACCAAAATCTTAACTCTCTGTATCATAGATTTAGTCGACTTAACATAACTGTTAGTCGACTTGACGTGTCTGTTAGTCGACTACCCACTTCACCCTAGTCGACTAACTTTTCCTGAATCAGAAACCCAACTCTCTGGTGCACAGATTTAGTCGACTATACAAGACTGTTAGTCGACTAATCCCTCTATTAGTCGACTACTCCATTGACCCTAGTCGACTAACTTTGGCTGTTTGTTATAGTTATTTACTTTCTTAACTTTGGATCTCATACTTGGTTCATGTACTTCATGACTTGTACTTCATGACCTATTACGCAATGTATATCACCTCTTGTCATTTCATATTTCCATGTTTATGTATTGCCATGCAACTGCTTATTTCATTCTTATACTTGTACCCTGCTTGTGATATTCTTACTCCTTTATCGTATACCATGCGTGGCAGGCCCTTCGAGGTCGTTGAACTCTGCATTGCTTCTATGTTTCCACTTACCTTGCCATAATTCAGACCTGTCAGTTACCTGTTTCCTTTTAACACATGTATATCACCTGACATCCAATGTGTTATCACTTGACCACCTGACATGCCACAACTTGGCAAGACCCTATTGTTATGACATGACTTACCCGGACTATTATCAATCTATTGTTATGTTTTATTGCTCGTTATATATCACCACCTTGTCATGCTATCACTTAACACCCAGCATGATAGACTTGACATTGTAATTATTATGTTTACGGGAATCCTGTCTTATTGTTATGGAACTAAGTGCCACACCATACTCGGTGGGGGCCACCTCTAGAATCCATTCCCTCAGAGCAAAGTGCCACATGGAACAAAGTGCCACACCTCACGGTGGGGGCCACCTCTTGAATCTGTGGGGGCCACCTCTTGAATCTGTTGGGCTATTCCTATTATGACCGTTTATTCCCTTAAACTGATAATTATATAATAAGCTACAACTTGTATGGGGAATGGGAGGAAGTGATGGATGTCGGAATGATATCTTGCTTATAGTGACGGATTATAAAATACTGGCGGTAAGTGTTAGTGGGACTTTGGGCCCACAGGAGATTAGTGTTAGGGGGACTTTGGGCCTCCAAACTGGTTCCAGGTGTATGGAAACCACTATAAGAAGCTCTATCAGTTCTCTATCTACTTCCGGTAACAATCCTCGACTAGCTTATATATGGATGTATGTGAGTTGGGATATATACCAAGACACATACCTAGATATATGGGTCAGACGAGTAATAATAATAATAGGTCCAGTTATAGTTCTTGTTATGTTTCTTGTTATGATTTCCGTTACGCTTCCTGTTATGATACCAGTTATGATTCCCGTTAGGATGACTGTTATGACTTCCTTTATGTATTCCGGTCTTACCTATTACTTGTTCCTGTTTTGGATTTGTGTTGTACTTGTTATGTATTCCCGTGTTGATTATCGTATGATTTGCAAGTCTGATTCTATACGCTTGGATATTCGGTGGCATGAGATAAAAGTATATAGATGAGGGTTTCCTTGTTTGGATTATTCCTTCGATGTATTAGTCTCATGGGACCGTGACTTAAGCGTATACAATCACTTTTGCTTGAAATCAGCTTTACCTTGCATTTCCTGTTTTATGATTATGTTATACCGGTCCTTACATACCACTCTTGTGTTCTAACCCCTATTCTTATCTCTTTGCCACTTGGCACATAGCCTGTTCATTGTTGGGAGGTCCTGACTCCCTTGGATTTGTATGTTCAGGTTTAGAAGCTTGGATCGAAGTGGAGCCGTCCACAGTAGATCGAGCTTTCCTTAGTGAGCAGGCAGCCTAGCTCCAGTTCTTTTGTGCCAGACTCCTCTTTTGACTCACGGGATCCTCATCCTACTCGTGAGCATTTTTGTGTTTATCTTGTATATTTTACTTTTGGACTTGGTTGTGATAAAAGACATATGTAATATGTAATGTTTATCATAAACTGTGATGACTTTGTATCTGCACTTTTATGTTGGCATATGTGTGTATACCACGCTTTGTGTTGTACTCTGATCCTTACTTGTACTTTTATGCTTAGCGTATATACGTGGGGGCTTCTTCTGACCTACGTATACACGTCGCAGTGACGTCCCCATATCCGTGGGAATCGGGGCGTTACAGGTTGGTATCAGAGCCTAGGCTCTCACACCTAAAGTACAATCAAGCAGCAAATTCCTGTAATTTGCCAATGCCAACTACAATGTACAAAGTTATCTAGTCCTTCTTGATTTATCTAGTTCTTCTTGATTCCTTCCTTCATATCCTGAAATCCTTTCATTTTTCCAGCTCTTTCCAGTCATCTTTCATCAACTAGGAATGGATAGGAGATCGGGTCGTAGCAACTCTGGACCAGCATCGAATGGAATCGCGGGAGAGAACGTCGATATACTGAGAGTTATCCAGACCATGATGGAGAACCAGCAACAGCAGACCGAGCTCCTCCGGCAAGAGTTAGCCGCTCCAAAAGGACAGAGGCCGGGGAACATATCAGATTTCAGACGGCTGCAGCCAGCCATATTCACGGGGGGAGAGAAACCCTTGGATGCTGAGCAATGGTTGACCGACACCTCAGACTTGTTGAATGCAGCCCGTGTCCCAGAGGAAAACCAAGTGGAGGTCGCCAAGATTCAATTGAAGGATATAGCTAGAACTTGGTGGCTAGCTGAGGAGGCAAGATTGGAGAAGCCTGTCACTTGGGACACATTCTCCAAGAGCTTCTACAGCAGATTCTTCCCTGTCACAGCTCAGAAAGACATGGAGGAACAGTTCATCCGGCTTCGACAAGGGAATAAGTCAGTGGACGAGTATGCCGCGGAATTTCTCCGACTTAGCCGCTTTGCTCCGTATATGGTGACGGATGAGGAGAAGCGGGCAAGCAGATTCCAGCAAGGATTGCAGATGGACATCCAAGTTTTCCTAATGCCCCAGCAGCTGAAGACCTATTCAGAAGTTCTCACCATAGCTCGAGAAGTAGAGCGTGGACTGGAGAAGAAGAAAGTGAACCAGATGAGGAACCAGGCCAAGAAGAGACCTTTTCAGTTGATGGATGAGGAGGATGCAGATAGGGCAACCCATGGCCCGATGATGAAGAGACCATTCCAACCTCCTCTGTCTCAGATTATATGCAATTTCTGCCATAGACCCGGGCATTATAAGAGAGATTGTCGGGTGGCCAATGGATTATGTTTGGCATGTGGGTCAGGGAGTCATGCACTAAGGGATTGCCCGCACCGGAAGTTTGGACATGTGGCACCAGTTAGACCAGCACTTCCAGCGCCAGCACGTCCAGCCCCAGCACTTCCAGCTCCGCCACTAAGGAGGAATCCAGAGCCCGTTGACCGGAGAGCTCCGTATCCGCCCCAGCAGCATGATCATCCACAGAGAGGAGCAAGACCTAGAGCAGATTACGGCAGAGGCCAAGTTCACCTCATGGCAGCAGAGGCGTCAGATGATGCAGCGGGATGTGAAGACCAGTATCTGGAGCAGGAACTTTGAGGAGATCATGGTAACTTCTTCCCCGGATCTTGTATTTGAGTTAGTTATCTTTCTAAATTTTCCTTATCATTCTCTCATTGTCCAATCCTGGTCCTTCATGTGTTCATCTTATCCTTTGTTTTGGTTTTATGAGGCCTTTATTCTACCCTTGTCCCCTTTGTGTTCAATTTGCCCCTTAACGAAATTGTGAGGACGCAATTTTTGTAAGGTGGGTGGATTGTAATACCCCGTTTCCGGAATACGTACTTAGTTGCGTGTTCAGATTTTTCGATCGTATTTTTTCGATTTGTTTCCGGTATTTATTCTGCATTATGAATTCTTACATGATCGTTTTGTCTTGGATTTGGATTCGTGGTCTCGGAGTCAGCCCCAGTCTGAACCAGGGACCCGATCCTAGTATATTATTCGATTTGGTCTTTCCAGTCATTAAATTTGACCGATTTCAGTTTCAAATATTATTTTCCAATATTTTAGATTTTATATGATTTTCTGGAATTTTCTTGAATTAAAAGGAATTTCTTCAAAACCGGTGTCGACCAGTGCCGCTGATCGATTCCCAAATTTTTATCTTGCAAACGGTTTGGAATTTCTCGATGAGTCTTTAGACATTTTCTCTTAGAATAATATTTTCTACCTAAATACTTTTTCTAAGGATTTTATGATTTTATGGAAATTCCATCGGAGTCGGTAGTTAACTGATTCCGGGATTTTTAGTTTTAAAACTATAAAGTATTTCTTAAAACGGATTTCACTATGCTTCCTAGTATAATATTATTGATTTTTGGTAAAATTTGCGAGTCGTTCCGAGACACTTGAATTTCGGACGATTTCGGTATTTTCCGAAATGTTTTCCGTATCCCCGACTTAAACCCGGTTATCAGTCTTTTCGACAGTTTCATTTTGGAGTCCAAGAGAAAATATCTTCTCTTATTAATTCCTTTTTCCTTTTCCTTATTCCTTTCCTTCCTCCACAAGTCAAGGCTTTTCCAATTTTCCAAAATTCCTTATTTCCACAAAATTCCACACACTTCCACCTCTCTTTCTCTCTCTCTTCCATGGCCGGCCAAGTGGCCATAGGAGGGACACCTCACCCTCATCTTGGCAAACCATGATTGGCCAAGAGATCACCTCATCTTCCCCTATTTGCACAAAGCCCCCTCTCATCTACATAAATTACACCCCTTCACAAAATCAAAACCCTATTTAAACTTTTCCCTTACATTTCTATTTCTTTTTTCACTCTCTTCACCATCTTCACCTCACCAAAACCCTAACCTCCACCACCACCAACTTCAAGGGCATCACCTAGGTCTTCACCTCCACCTCAACAACAACTTTCGGATTGGGGATCGTCTCCTTCTTCATCGGAGATATCGCGGTGGATCAATTTGTCGACCACAATCTTTCCGGACTCGTAAAGCTTCAATCAAACCTTCCCAAGTGAGTATTTTTACTCACCAAGACTCATACAATTCTTAGTATGTCTATGCTTCCATATCTTGTACATTTGTGTCTTCAAAATCATATTTTTAACCATCAAGAACAACCACCAAATTCTGTTCTGTAATCTGTTTCCCGACCACGATTAGTCGACTTAACCTAGGAGCTAGTCGACTAGAAACCCTTAGTTGAAACTTGACCTTTTCTGAAACACAGTTTTAGTCGACTTACCCAGATTATTAGTCGACTAACCTTTTCTGGAAATAAACATCAACTCTCTGGAAATCACTGTTAGTCGACTACTCTCTTAACCCTAGTCGGCTAATTTTCCATGAACCAGAAACCCAACTCTCGGCTCCAGTCGACTTAGCCTAGATATTAGTCGACTTGAGACTACTAGTCGACTACTATTTTTACCCTAGTCGACTTACCTTTTCCTGAACCAAAATCTTAACTCTCTGTATCATAGATTTAGTCGACTTAACATAACTGTTAGTCGACTTGACGTGTCTGTTAGTCGACTACCCACTTCACCCTAGTCGACTAACTTTTCCTGAATCAGAAACCCAACTCTCTGGTGCACAGATTTAGTCGACTATACAAGACTGTTAGTCGACTAATCCCTCTATTAGTCGACTACTCCATTGACCCTAGTCGACTAACTTTGGCTGTTTGTTATAGTTATTTACTTTCTTAACTTTGGATCTCATACTTGGTTCATGTACTTCATGACTTGTACTTCATGACCTATTACGCAATGTATATCACCTCTTGTCATTTCATATTTCCATGTTTATGTATTGCCATGCAACTGCTTATTTCATTCTTATACTTGTACCCTGCTTGTGATATTCTTACTCCTTTATCGTATACCATGCGTGGCAGGCCCTTCGAGGTCGTTGAACTCTGCATTGCTTCTATGTTTCCACTTACCTTGCCATAATTCAGACCTGTCAGTTACCTGTTTCCTTTTAACACATGTATATCACCTGACATCCAATGTGTTATCACTTGACCACCTGACATGTCACAACTTGGCAAGACCCTATTGTTATGACATGACTTACCCGGACTATTATCAATCTATTGTTATGTTTTATTGCTCGTTATATATCACCACCTTGTCATGCTATCACTTAACACCCAGCATGATAGACTTGACATTGTAATTATTATGTTTACGGGAATCCTGTCTTATTGTTATGGAACTAAGTGCCACACCATACTCGGTGGGGGCCACCTCTAGAATCCATTCCCTCAGAGCAAAGTGCCACATGGAACAAAGTGCCACACCTCACGGTGGGGGCCACCTCTTGAATCTGTGGGGGCCACCTCTTGAATCTGTTGGGCTATTCCTATTATGACCGTTTATTCCCTTAAACTGATAATTATATTAATAAGCTACAACTTGTATGGGGAATGGGAGGAAGTGATGGATGCCGGAATGATATCTTGCTTATAGTGACGGATTATAAAATACTGGCGGTAAGTGTTAGTGGGACTTTGGGCCCACAGGAGATTAGTGTTAGGGGGACTTTGGGCCTCCAAACTGGTTCCAGGTGTATGGAAACCACTATAAGAAGCTCTATCAGTTCTCTATCTACTTCCGGTAACAATCCTCGACTAGCTTATATATGGATGTATGTGAGTTGGGATATATACCAAGACACATACCTAGATATATGGGTCAGACGAGTAATAATAATAATAGGTCCAGTTATAGTTCTTGTTATGTTTCTTGTTATGATTTCCGTTACGCTTCCTGTTATGATACCAGTTATGATTCCCGTTAGGATGACTGTTATGACTTCCTTTATGTATTCCGGTCTTACCTATTACTTGTTCCTGTTTTGGATTTGTGTTGTACTTGTTATGTATTCCCGTGTTGATTATCGTATGATTTGCAAGTCTGATTCTATACGCTTGGATATTCGGTGGCATGAGATAAAAGTATATAGATGAGGGTTTCCTTGTTTGGATTATTCCTTCGATGTATTAGTCTCATGGGACCGTGACTTAAGCGTATACAATCACTTTTGCTTGAAATCAGCTTTACCTTGCATTTCCTGTTTTATGATTATGTTATACCGGTCCTTACATACCACTCTTGTGTTCTAACCCCTATTCTTATCTCTTTGCCACTTGGCACATAGCCTGTTCATTGTTGGGAGGTCCTGACTCCCTTGGATTTGTATGTTCAGGTTTAGAAGCTTGGATTTAAGTGGAGCCGTCCACAGTAGATCGAGCTTTCCTTAGTGAGCAGGCAGCCTAGCTCCAGTTCTTTTGTGCCAGACTCCTCTTTTGACTCACGGGATCCTCATCCTACTCGTGAGCATTTTTGTGTTTATCTTGTATATTTTACTTTTGGACTTGGTTGTGATAAAAGACATATGTAATATGTAATGTTTATCATAAACTGTGATGACTTTGTATCTGCACTTTTATGTTGGCATATGTGTGTATACCACGCTTTGTGTTGTACTCTGATCCTTGCTTGTACTTTTATGCTTAGCGTATATACGTGGGGGCTTCTTCTGACCAACGTATACACGTCGCAGTGACGTCCCCGTATCCGTGGGAATCGGGGCGTTACAGTAAGGATGTCACAAAAACAGTAATTACTACCCTTGTGGGTCACCTACACAAACTCAAAGTTTAAATTTTCTAATCTTGATAGAAGAGATAACCCTAAAAAGTTTAGGTTTACTCACAATGGTACCAAGCTCTGAAACAGAGAGTTGGACGACGAGACAATGTTGCTTGAATGTGCTAGAACTTTTCCCCGACTCGCCAAGGACCTCCCCCTCCAAGATCAGGTCTCCCCTCCTCAGAATTGCCGCGGAAACCCTCTCTTTGCCGCGGTTCTGCGGCAAAGTAGCAGCGCCCCGCGTGCTGCTGCGGCTCTGCTTGCTGTGCGCCTGTGTCACTGCCTTCCCTCTCGTGGATTCTTGCTTCAGAGTTTAGAGGAGTAGGAATACGGGCTAAAGAGGGTGTCCTAGTTTCTAACCTTCAATTTCTAGAGATGAGATGAAATGGAGGATGTAGGGCTTCAATTTCTTCACAAATGAGAGGGAAAATTTCAGGATTTGGGAGAAGAATTCTGCAGAATTTTTGGGTGAGGAAGATGAAGAGGCAAGCTTCAAGTCAATCCTTGGGATTGCAAGTAATTAGGTGGGGTTCTCCCATGTTGCCATTTGGCCAAGACCCCCTCTCAAGATGCCACATGGAAACCCCAATCTCAAAAAGATCTTAGCCCTTAATTTTTCCCCTTGCATGCATACCTACCACTAAAAGGATATTAGGGTAAGCTTGGTGATTAAGGGGATATGAAGGATTAGGTTAAAATTTTTATGTCCTATCTTCCCCTTACTAGGTCACTAATTGGCTCCATAATATGTATACATAAGCCTTCATGCTAATCATTTTTAGTCACCAAAATCAAATAGTTAATAAAAACTTTGAAAAGGGAAGTGGGTCTATTAATTAAGTTCAATTTGTTGACATAGAAATATGGAGGGTGACTACTTCTATATAATGCCTTAAACAAAATTCTTAATATTTAAGATGAGGAGAAATTAGGTAAAATAAAATTTTGGTTGTTACAGAAGCTGACTCGATATCCCCATCATTCTCATCAAGCGGAAAGAACTCAACCCCATTAAGTATACATGAGGTGGTGGTGGTGGCTCGACACTGGGTCTATATCTGAAGCTGTTATTGATTTTGCTGAAGATGTTGCAGATGCGGTTGTTAGAGATATTACTGAGATCTTTTGTTGTTGAGGAGATTATTGAGGAGGAAATTGTTGAGATTTTTGACTGTTGAGGAGATTATTGTGTAGAGATCTTTGCCTGTTGAGAAGATTGTTGTAGAAATCTTTGGGATCTTTGCCTATTGAGGAAGTTGTTGTGGAGGGAGTGTAGAGATTTTTGGCTGAAATTCTAATTTTATATAAGGAATTTGATTTTGTGATAAAAATATGATTTGTGGTAGAGATTCGCTGAAAAGAAAATTAGGATATGATTTTTTTTTGAAATTTTGACAAAAGAGATGAAAAAGAAAGTGAATGAAGTAACAAATAGCATTGACCCTCACCGGGATTACCAATTCATTTCAACATTCGCAATGAATAATTAAAAAAAATTGTACCTATTTCACATCGGGAATCTTTTCACCAAGAAACTTGTATTACAATTTAATTTTCATCACTCATTATTTTTTTTTCTAACCATGTTCTGATACCTGATATTGATGTGAAATAATTAAAGGTTACCTAATGGATAAATGAAAAGGCCTTCCACCTTCTCGGACCTCACGCCGCTTCACGCCGCACGTTCTTTGATCTTCACCTCACGCTGCTTCGTACTGCACTCTCGATTTTAGCTTCATAGTTAGGGCTTTACACCCCTCCATGGGAGGCACTTTCCCTCAAGGAGAAAAAACCTCAAAGCAAAAAAATATGGTCTATTTTTATTGAAAGTAATATAACATTTAAATAGGCTTACAACTACATACTTTTCTCCAATCGTGGGACTAAAATAAAACACAAGACTACTAAATAAAATAAAAAAATACAGACTTAGATTCAAAAAGAAAAAGAATCTAACTCGATGTCCTCATCACTGTTCCTACTGATATCTCCTATCAAATAATTAAACACCAACGACTTAAACCCACAAGCAACGCCATCCAACCACCAATTAATACAAATGATCTTTCCTCGTGATTTAAACACCCAACAAACAATCCAAACAAACTATCCCCCTCAGGATCTAAGACTTTGACAACTCACACAACTTCACGAAATAAACCAAATATTCAAGAGAATACATGACTGAAAAGAGGAAATAGCAAAGGAAGTCATTTTTTTTGTTAGTACTCACGTTAACATGCCCGGCGACGAGATAGTAACATTTTCTTTTAGATCATATCAGTTGGTATCTGATCTTTCTTTTCTTATTATTATTTTTTTAAGATCTGAGTTTCAAGTCAAATTAATGGATCAGATCTAAAGAAGAAGAAGAAGAAAAAGGGAAAGAAGATGATGAAGAAGAAAAAAAGATTCCATGATGATGCCATGCGAAGTGATGGATGAGAGAGAATATGCTTGTTGTGGCAGTTTGAGGAAGTGGATGTGGCGGGCTGAGATCGATGGCGGGTGGAGATGATGGTGATGAAGGTTGCAAATGATCGAAAGTCATTGGGCTCTGATACAATGAACAACATTAGGTTTTAGAATCAAAGAAATAAATCTATCTTATTCTTGGATTCTATTTATAATAGATTTGGACTTTCACATAAAACACCCCATACATATATATTATTCTCAAACATTTACTGACCTAATTTCTATTTCTTTGGATCTCATCCCAATCCTATTAGTATAGAAACTGTATCTTTCCCGCTCAAAGCCAGAAACATATATGATGGTTGATATGGAGGATAGGTTGGATAAGTAACTTGATGAGGTGGCACAGTATCAATCAACCATTATTTTCACACTTCTCGATAAAATCAATGCTCTTTTGTCTTGTTTTGATAGACTCGAAAGTGATTATCGGAGAAGAGATCATTGATTAGTTAAGATAGAATGTCGCTGTGAGGAATGATGCGTGAACTTGAAGCAAGTATGGATCAATTTGAAGCGCAATTCTGCAGGATGAATAGCAGAATTGATAAGATTGAGCGTCCAACTCTCCCTCTACTATTTTGGAGTTCGTCTGTAATCTTTCATGCCATAATTCTCTACATAGGTGCAAGTAAAGGTTCCAATTTTGTGCAACTCAAAATGACACCAGACCTTGTGGCCCAATATTCATCTTTGCAGCGTCAATTGATCGAGTTTGAACATGCTGCAGTGTTAATTTCATACCATCCTTTCGTGCCTCATGAACTTGCACCTCGTCAATTACCAATTCTTGAAGATTGTTTGCCTCGAGATAACTCCTTGAGAGGGTTGTCTCCTCAGGGGAAGAATTGATGTAGATCCACCCTATCCACTTTATTTTCTAATGCCACATTATCCATATTAAATTATATATTTTTAATCTTTTTAGAGGATTTAGATCAGCTTTTATCTTCCAAAATTTATTCATATCATTTAGACGAGGAAGTTAAGTATTTTATTTAGATTTACTTTATTTTTTCGTTGGTTTAGGTTTATTTTAACTTTTAGAAGATTAGGATTAATTTTAGTCTTTTGAATTGTATTTTATCTCTCACACGAGGATTCTGACATAAGAGTTTTAATTTTATCTTTTAGTTGGATTTTCTAATAAACGAAGTGGTATAATCTAAAAAATAGTTTTCTTTAGTTGGAGTTTCTAATAAAAGAAGTGGTATAATCTAAAAAATAGTTTTCTTTTGATAATTAATGAAATTGATTGAGTTGAGTGTCTGACTGAGGGTGTGATTCCCTGTTTTCTCTCCTCTTTTTGTAAAATTCTACTTTATCTCTATTTCATTTTCTTTTTCTCTAAAATTCTTCTTATCTACCATGTGCTTTACCAATAATTCTATTTCGGACGCTACTACTCTTTAGTCCAATCGAGGATGAACTAAAGATCCTAATCTATAGGACTTTAATACCTCAGTGTGTTGATGAATTTAGGATTTAAAACCTAAAGAGATGTACCAAAGACTAAGATGTTCAAGTTAATCCATGAATGATGAATTCACAATTCTATTTAATTGTTAGATGCATCACGTTTATATAATCTGTTAGTTTCTTAACAAGGAGTTCTTAGTAAGCAATGTAATTGTCTACGTAACTATTACTTTATATAGCCTGGATATATTTCATAATATAATATATGATATATTGTGATCTTTTACTCATTCTAACCTTCAAATTCAAGTTACCTATAATGAACAAATTTATTTTTTTAGTGTCACAGCATATTTGTATCCTAAAATTCCTAGATTTTTTAGATTTTTCTATACCTGCATACCCATATCGTGTCATATTAGTTATCCCATATCCTAATGTTTTAAAAAGCTTGATATGAAGCTTGTTTTAGTGTGCTATGAGCATAGCAGTGGCAATTCACTAGACAGTCTATAGGGTAAAACTCTAAACTATGAAGCTTATGCTATTTTGTTTCAAGCTTCGCTATTTGTTTTGCAGCTTATGCTTTTGTGCTTTCTGCATTGAAGTGTATCTTCAACATAAAAGTTTTCATACTCTTGCCTCGTCTAATTTTGCTCCACATCTTTCTTCAACTATGCGATATTCTTGACTAATTCACCTTCTGGTATTTACACGGACCGTTTTGCTTTCATCACCCTATTTTCCAATCACTAATGTCATTGATCACAACATGAAATTTTATTGTCGACAATTCTTACGCTCATCCTCGTTGTTTCTTTTTTTTGTTAAATTAGATAGATTAGTTACATATTGAATCATGTCTAAATACTTTACACTATTTTTATGCTACATGTTATAATATATACATGTGTGTATAAACATGCTATAGTTTTTTATTAGTAAAAAACAAAAATTCATGAAGCTTACACTTTTACCATTGAAACTTCTAGCTTGTTTGCTTATGCATCAAACACTTCACCTTAAGCTTATGCTTTTTCAAACATTGCCATATATCAGTGCATCATAGGGGTTTTTGGTATCGTGGGCTTTTATTTTTTTGTTTTTTTAATTCGATATTTAGGATATTTCAAACAATAATGAGAGATTTGTTAGTATGCACATCTAAGTGAACTTCTTATAGAATTACAACTATAAACTTAGAAACATCTGAGAGCATGTTTGTTTTCATGACAGAGCCTTAGAAACAATGATGTGGAACGTGTGTGTACATGTGCGGAACTCAGCAACAAAGTAAATAAAGTACGTTTCACCAACAAAGGGATCGATCTAGACTACAAGTTATCAGTTTGAAACAGTGACTAATGTTTATTGTAAAGAAATTGCATAAATACAACAGGATTCGAGATGAACTTGAAAGATTAATGACAATGCGCTGAGATGGCAAGTCCCACATGTAATGTTCATATCGACAGATACAAGATAACAAATAGTGCACTCAACTTACTATGAACACAACCAACAGATTGATAATATAATAGAGATTCGCTACTGTAGGAACTAATAAAGTCTAAAGGAAAGAAATACCTGAAGATCTCATACTGGGGACAATCAAATCTGAAGGTGTTCCAATGATAGTACCTCAGTGTCACTTTCGGTTTCAAATAAATCTTCTGGGGGTTGCTCCTGAATCACCTGAGGAAAGAGTTGATGCGGGAATAAAATGAAGACCGATGGGACACTCGGAGTGTAAATGAAGTCGGGATGGTCGTCTGAATAGACAATCTCATAGAGCTCGCCGTCATACTCTAGTAGAAGTGAACTTAGCTCGATCTCCAGCATGAATCTTCAAACCAAATGACTGATGTGAGCGTTGGATTGTTGTTGCTACTGCCGCTGCTCACTGTTGCTACTGCTGTCGCTGTTGTTGCTTGTTGCTGGAGCTGTTGCTTGCTGTTGTCGCTGCTATTTGCTGTCGAAGCTGCTGCTGCTACTGCAGACTGCTGCTGTTGCTGCAGTTGGACTGCTGCTGCTGCAGCAGTTGATCTGCTGCTGCTGCAGTGTTCTGCTGCTGCTTGTTACTGCTGCTGGTGGTAATGACCTTGTAGAAGAAAGGTTGTACGAGGTAGCGAAGAGGTGAACAAGAGGGAAGAGGATAGGGAGAGGAGAAGAGACAAGGAGAGGAAGCAGGCAAGGAAGACATTATTGATTTTCAAATTCATTCATCACCTTTCATGGAGTACACTCAGTTCCTTTTATCAGATTACAATTTCAGTTCAGAGAACTGTCCCACTACAGGTTCAGTTTCAAAACTGTTTTTCAGTTCAGAAACTGAGTCAATCCAGTTCAGTTCAGAAACTGAACAGAACTGTTTCACACTACCGCTGAAATACATAATGAAATACACCAGAAATATACACTGAAATACATACTGAAATACAAATATAAATACTAGATATCAGGGCTTCAGAACCATATTCTCGAGCTCAACAAGTTGGTGCGTCGTCTGCGCTGAAAGACACGTCCGTAACGTGCATGTGCTCTGATGCCCTCATCAAACAATTTTTTCTTCATAACTCGGCAAACTAAAATTTCTAGATGTTATTTGTAGGAAGTATAAAAATAGGGATTATGGTTTTCTTGCACTTTTTAGTTTTAAGTGCAGTCATCACCATCTATGCCTTTATCCATCAAATTGGTTCGGGAATGGAGTAGAAATCCAAATCAAGCAGGCTCCAAAATAAATTATATGAGTGACTACCAACCTATGCCAACTCTCTACAAGTTTTTGCCAGATTCCTGGGTAGAGAAACTATGAAAAGAATAGCCATATATCTTAGAAGGTTTTTGCACGCCATGTTCACAACCAGAGAGCAACCAAAGTTTTGTCAAGATAAAGAAATATCTTGAATGAAGCAGGAAGTTTCATATGTTCTTTTCAGATCGGAAGAGTTGGAATAAAATCTATCAACTATCATATGTATACTTTGCTATTTACTGAATCTCGTAAAACAAAACTCTCTTTTCGTTTAGGAAGTTTATCCTCACTTCCCCCTGTCCACATATTCGTTGCTATCGAATTGTTCAGAGTTCAACTTGCCAATATTCATCATTCTGATAGTATCAAGAGCATGGTATATAATCTTGAAATCAGAATCAGATTTGGTTGGCAATTTTTGGTATAGAAATTGGCCATTTCGGCCATTTCATCTCGGTGATATCGATCTGGGTAAAAAATAAATTTAAAGAAATATTTAAAAATATTAAAAATTTGTTTAGATAATTAATAGCATTTTGACATATTTTTAAAAAACTAATTGATTGAATTCGAATAAAAAATTTGGACAAAAAAATTACAATATAAAGTTGTTGATGCAAAAACATAAATTAATAGGGTATTTATAAAGACATTACAATACAATTAATCTAACAAACTAATTATACTCTACTTAACTATATTCATTTCAATCATTTTCTATCATTTTATAACTTTGTAAAATTAATTAATTAATTATATTCTATTTATTAGTTAACGAACATTTAACAATTTTTTTCTAACAAATTAAGTTTAAACAATCAATCTAACAAACTAATATATAATTTATGTAAAAAACTAGTTATATTCTATTTAATTATATTCATGACAGTAATTTTCTAACCATTTACTAATTTTTTTAAATAAATAAATTACTTATATCGGAGATAACAAGCTATCGTTCATTGTCTTACCATTTTTAGCATTTTGTTTGACAAATAAAGTTTTAAAAAACAATTAATCTAACAATTTTTTTCTCTGGTTCGTTACTAATTTTGATTTTCTTTCTCAGAATTTTTTCTTTTGGGGATTGTTGGAAGGAGAAAGAAGCATTTAAAATCTCTATGAAGAATAAGCATAGGACTCAGACTCAGGAATAATTATTGTACCCACGAGGCACTAAAAGCAATATAAGATTTGAACTATTGTTTTGTAGTGTCAGATTAAGAGACCGATGAAATTCAAGTAACACTGCATAGTTAAATTAATATTTTACATAGCAGAATCAAGAAGATACTACTAAATTTGTTGTAGTTTAACAATAGTTGTGTTGGAATCAACATGAATCATAATGGAGTCGACTAATATCAGGCGATTCTGACTGATTCCAACCTTGGTATCGGTTGATTCCGATCAATTCTGATGGTTGATTTCGATTAAATACCACGGATTCTGTCTCGGTGTCGGCCGATTCCGATACTAATCTCGGAATCGGCTGATTCTTCAAACCATGATCAAGAGCAACAATTTTCCTATATTGGCAAAAATCACAAAGATAAAATTATCTTTTAGCTTTCTCTTTACGCCCTTAGGCATTCAAAATCTCTCTCAAGTTGATATCTAAAATTCTGCTAACTAATTATATATGACACTTTTGGATACAATCATTTTCATAATTACACATGACCTGGAATAGCATGAAAGTCATTGTATTTAGGTAATTATCAACATATATATTTGGAATGTCAATATAAATTGAATCATTTCTATGTACATCTAAGTGAATAGTAACGGTTATAATTGTGATCTCAAATTTATTTCCTATAAGATCCTGTGTGTTAAGATCCTAGGTTGGCTTGTCATCCTCTTGCTCAGATAATTTTTCCTGTTAAAATGGGGTTGACTGCTGACCATGACAAAAGTTTGTGAAATACTGTGTTTTATGACTAGGTGTCAACTTGATATCAAACCCTCTATGGATTGTTGCCCAGTTCTTGTGCAAGGAACCTATGGCCTTTCAATAAAACATTGAAGATCAGTTGGCCAATGGGTAACCTACATCTTCGGTCATGTTACGACTTCATATTCTTGTTATATGAAATGGTTGACCATGGTATCTTGGATACCTTATGGACAATCCAGGGCACTCCAAGATCATATCAAGTCATCATGTCAAGAAGACGATACCTTCACTGTCAACAGTTAATATGAAACATGTCTAGTGATAACCTTAACAAGATTAAGAAAGGTATATATACTTTATCAAACCATAGAATGGTTAGTTATGTTGATGTTTGACTACATAGAAGGTGTTTGCATATAATCCTATAATCAGGCCACAAACTTTTGAAAGGTTCTTGTGTTTAAGACACTTCTGGAAACATGACACTTGGATCCATATCCCATTACCCTAACACTGGGTTAAGTTTGTCCAACCGCGAAGCACCTGCCTAATTTTCCAGTGCTATGAAAAGAGTCCAAGTGGAAAGGTTAGGCAAACAATCATCTCTGGGGCATAATGAAAGCCATGGGGAAATAATCATCTACATGGAATCACATTCACAACTTGCTACCAACACTAAATTAACTTTCTAATTTAATAGTATCATGAGAAATAATTTTTTTATATTATGTATGTATGTACGTGTGTGTATGTAGATATGTATTTCTATAGTTCGACATGTGTAAATATGTATGCATGTGTGTATGTATATAATTTTCTTCATATATGTACAAAGTTCAAATCATGATGCACTATTTTACCTGCCATGGGGAGGCCTACCTTTATCCATATCTTAATTTCTCCAATATTCAGTATCTTTCTCATTTTAAAACCCTTCCCCCCCTGATACAATAATTTCAACCTTCTGTATTATCACTATCCTACCATTTCAATCGTCTCATTATCATCTTTTTTAATAAGCAGAAGGAAATATATTATGAAGAGATATACCCAATGGTCCCAGAACCCCAAAGTCAACAGCCTCTATAGGGAGAGAGGAGATAGAGGAGATGGAAGAAGGTAGCACAGAGATCGGAAGATAAAGGAGCAAGACGGCGCATTGCAGCAGGCCAGGATGTGCTCCCGGTCGACCGCCCGGTCGACCGGCGTGCACGACGTGCACAGGGTTAGCCTGGTCGACCGCCTGGTCGACCGACTGAAAGCAGGCTGCTCTCGGTTTGGGTCCGGTCGACCGCCCGGTCGACTGTGGACATGGGTCGGTCGACCGACAAACGCGTTTTGGCTTTCCTTTTAGGATTCAGATTTCTTTTCTGATTGGGATCGAATAAAATCAGGATTTCCTAAAATTCAGGGACCTGTGGCTATAAATAAGGGCTAGAGCCCTCATTGTATCCCAAAGAAAGTTTCCTTAAGTATCCTTCTGTATTAGTTTATATTGATTGTTGGATCAATAAAATCTCTCTCCCTTGCCTCGAGGACGTAGGCACGTTGTCGAACTTCGTTAAATACTGTGTTGATTGCTTTTTTCTATTGTTCTCTGTTCTTGTCGTCTTGGGTACGTCTCCGGCTGCATCAGTCTCCACCTGGGTTGGTGGATTCCTCAGACAGAGGTTGTTGTCCTGCGCGCAACAATTGATATCAGAGCATCTCAGGTTCAGCATGGGATCGTGTGTTTATTCCGAAGACATAAGTTGCTGTTTGGCGGAGATCGTGTGTCGATCTCAGAGCGGCGTTGAGATTGTTTGTGGGATCGTGTGTCGATCTTAAAACAGCGTGTAGATTGCTCGAGGAATCAATTTAGAGGAGTAGATTGCTTCGGAAACTTTTCGAGGGTTTCGCGTGGAGGTAAAGATCCTGTCTTTATCTAGTTTGTTTTATCTAATTCCGTTTGTTTCCGCATTGCTTTGAGGAATCAGTTGAGAAGATGGCTGGAGAAGGTACATCGTCAGAAAAATCTATGAATCCACATTCGTTGAGGATTGATGTGGTGAAGTTCAACGGCACGAACAACTTTGGTATGTGGAGATGTGAGGTGATGGATGTGCTGATGGCATGACACTCTACGCTTGGAGAAGAAGCGCGCATCAACAACTGAAGAAGATTGGGATAAGATGAACCGTATGGCATGTGGCTTGATCAGGTCTTATTTGAAACAAGACATCAAGTATCATGTGTTGCATGAGACATCTGCGAGGCAGCTGTGGGAGATACTGGAGAATAAGTATCTGACTAAAAGCATAGAATTGCGGTTGCAATTGAAGAGTAAGCTTTATAGTTTTCAGATGCAAAGAGGATGCTCCATCAATGAACACTTGAATTGATACACGAGACTTCTTATAGATCTAGTTAACGTGGATGTGGAGACGATTGAAGAGAATAAGGTGGTAATTCTTTTGAACTCTCTTCCTAGGGAAGAGTATGAGACATTTACTCTTACATTGATCAATGAAAGAAAATCTCTTAACTACAGTGAAGTGTCTGCTGCTCTTGTGGGAGACATGACAGATTGTCTTCTTCGGAGAGCACAACAGCAGAGACATTGGTGGTGAGAGGTAGAAGTTTCAATAGGAACGGAAGAGATGATCAGGGAAGATCAAAGTTCAGATCAGGCTTCAGAGGTCTGAAGAGGAGTCAGTACGCCTTTTGCAAGGAACTAGGGCACTGAAAAGTTGATTGCCCGAAGGCCAAAGGTAAGAAGATGGAGTCAAACGCCGAGGCGAATCTCGCACAGGCGGATGGATCGGATTCAGACTCATCGGTATTCTCTCTATTACTACTCCTACTATTAGTTACTCATATAATGCTGAGTGGATCTTGGATACCGGAGCCACCTATCATGTGTGCCCGAATAGGGCCTAGTTTTCTAGCTTTGAGAAGCTAGATGGATGTTACACGATCATGGGTGATGATCATCCGTGTAATTAGAAGGGATGGGTACAGTCCGTATCATGATGGATGATGAGATAGTACAATAAAGTGAGGTATGTACCTCAACTAAAAAGGAATCTTATCTCTGTTGGCATTTTGAAAGCGTTGGGTCTTGTAGTATTTATACGAGATGGTGTTCTCAAGATGACCAAAGGCTCAATGGTAGTTATGAAGGGCGTCTACCGGGAAAATCTCTACTACTTGAAGGGTAGTATGGTTATAGGTCAGGTGGAGACTTCGAGTTCTTCAGATGATGGTTGCACAAAGGTCTAGCAGGTGAAGGTCGGACATGGAGGAGAAAAGTCTTTGCAAGCTCCTGCAAAGAAGGGATCATTAGAAGGTGCTGCTACCTACAACTTGGAGGGTGAATACAACGTTCTGGACAAGAAGGTAAAATTCAGTACCAGTACTCACCGCTTAGAAGGTCTTTTTGATTGTGTTCACGTAAGCATTTGGGGACCTGCTAAGACTGCATCGCTTGGAGGTCACAAATACTTTGTCTCTTTTATTGATAATTTATCTGGGCATTGTTGGATATACCCATGAGACAAAGGTATGAAGCCTAAATATGTTGGTGAAGTGGAAAGGAAGAATGGAAAAGCAGACAGGTAGGAAGATCAATGAGCTACAGATCGGTAATGTTGAAAGAGACATGAACCAATTCCTACGATTTGGCCAGAACACTGGTATTGGTACTCACTTCACAAAAGGATACATAGGTTGGCTAAGGAAGTAAACCGTTTCTTGCTGGAGAAGGTTCGTTGGTTGTTGTCTAATGCACGATTAGACAAACCGTTTTGAGCTGAGGCGATTGTGTAAGTTAGCCATCTCATAAATGGATCGACTGTGATAGGAGGTAAAACTCCATTAGAAATTTGGTCTAGAAAAGCTGTTCAAGATCATAATTTGCTGCGAGAATTTGAAAGTTCAACCTACTTCAGTGCCAAAGATGGCAAGGTGAATCCGTGAGTAAAGAAGTTTATGTTTTTGAGTGTCAAGAGAAATATGAAAGGCTACAGGTTGTGGGACCCTGAAAACAAGAAGATCGTGTTGAGTTGACATGTCACGTTTGATGAGACTTCAGTGTTGAAGTCTACCGTCTCTCAGCAGGTAGAGAGGATGGAGACCAAGGAAGTATCGCAGCGGGTGGAGGTTGATGCTACTCCACCATCTCTAGTTGATTCAGTATCAGTGAATACTTCATCGGATGTGATACCAGGTAGAGATCATGTAGCCAAGATTGATGCTGAATAGGATGAAGACATTGATGAGAATGTTGAATTGTTTGCAGCCATTGAAACCAAGGTAAAATCACGCACGTGCGTGAAGAAGCATGAATCTCAAGCTTGTGACCGCGACAAGCTCAAGTTGAAGGCCGTTGTTCTCCATGACAGTAGTGAGGAGGTTCATATGACTCAGCCAGATAGGTTCGCTGCTGAAGATTCAGGTACATGTGTTTGAGCATGATGGAGCTCATTTGAAATGAACTACGGTTGGCTTGATCCTTTGGGTAAGGTACGTAGGCAGCCGTAAAGGTGCAACCACATTTGGTGATGCAGCCCATATAAAACTATTTGGGTCTCGAGAAGCTGATTAGAATTTCACGTAGAGGTGAAAAGTTGTGGCCAATTGGAACTTCATGTAGAGATGGAGAGACTTCACGTAGAGGTGAAGTATTGTGGCTAGCTGGACTTCACGTAGAGGTGAGGTGTTGTGATCTCGATAAACAGTTGATCTTCTGGTGAGAAGATTAAGCTTGCATAAGGGGGTGTGCATCTTGTTGAAGCCGATGATGGTGGTCGGTGTGCTCTACTCAGACCTTGTTGGACCGTCAGCTGAAAACATGTAGACTGGAGAGAGCCAGTCAATTAGAGAGTCAGTGTTGACTCATGATGAGTTCTTCGTGAGGTCATGTAGTCGCTAAGATTGGAGACACGTTCGGTGATCGGCATGCATGGAAGTTCTCCTAAGGTGAAGTATAGGGAAGGCATGTGTGGTACATCCAGTTGATAGCTGAGCTACAGGTTCCAAGTCGAGATCGTGTGTCGATTTCTCCGAGATTGTGTCGATTTCGTCCGAGCGTTCAAGCCGAGATCGTGTGTCGATTTCGCTGAGATCGTGTGCGATTTCGCCAGGTGATAGACTGGAGTTCGTTGGAGATCGGCTCAGATTTGAAAAATGTTCACCGAGGTGGAGAATTGTAGGGAGAGAGAGGAGATAAAGGAGATGGAAGAAGGTAGCACAGAGATCGGAAGACAAAGTAGTAAGACGACGCATTATAGCATGCTAGGATATGCTCCCGGTCGACCGCCCGGTCGACCGGTGGAGAAGGCCAGCCGACCGCCTATTCGACCGGTGTGCACGACGTGCACAGGGTTAGCCCTGTTGATCGTGGCATAGAGCGGTCGACCGCCCGGTCGACCGACTGAAAGCAGGCTGCTCTCGGTTTGGGTCTGGTCGACCGCCCGGTCGACCGTGGACGTGAGTCGGTCGACCGGCCAGTCAACCGACAGACGCGTTTTGGCTTTCCTTTTGGGATTTAGATTCCTTTTCTATTTGGGATCGGGGTTTCCTAAAACCCAGGGACTCTGTGACTATAAATAAGGGTTAGAGCCCTCATGTATCGTGTCCCAAAGAAAGTTCCCTCAAGTATCCCTCTGTATTAGTTTGTATTGATTGTTGAACTATTAAAATCTCACTCCCTTGCCTCGAGGACGTAGGCACGTTGCCGAACCTCGTTAAATACTGTGTTGATTGCTTTTCTCTATTGTTCTCTGTTCTTGTCGTGTTGGGTACGTCTCCCGCTGTATCAGTCTCCGCCTGGTTGGCGGATTCCTCAGAGAGAGGTTGTTGTCCTGCGCGCAACAACCTCAGATGAATTTGTCTGGTTCGCATGATCTGATGATATCAGTGATACGTACCATTACTTCATGTTTTCGTGAGTGCAGTTTGGAGAAACATAATACAACACTGTATCATGGAGAAAGTTCCCATGCCAATCAGCTCCAAGGAAATGACGGTGGAAATGACATGGAACCTGAGTCCTACATTCCTGAAGAGCATACTCAGGACCTAAACCAATTTGATGCAAATGCTGATTCTATCAGTAAGAGTTTCAAGAATCTTCAACTTTAAACTTTTATTACTAATAGTTGCTCAGGATCTTACAGGGATTTGGGTTAAAAGGAGCTACCTCTTCTCGTTATTATGCCTTTGTAGGCATGAGAGAAACTTGGACATTGCCTTTACCTGTGAAAGCCTATCTAACTTGAGTAATCTCCTGCAAGGAAGATTGCAAGAGTCACATAGTTGGCTTGTATTTGACAATCTCAAAATATTTGGATGATTATCTTCCTCATCAAGCTAATTTGAATGAGATTTCTGTGTTAAATATGCTTTTATTATTCATACAAACTATTGTATACATTATTTTATTGTTGCATTTTCTATACCTTTCCTTCTCTTATGTGAATCACTTTTAAATTTTGTGTGAACTGCTTTTTGGTATCTTTTTTTATTTTTATGTGAATTATGTCTCCTTCGTTTCAACATTATGTCTTTTCTATAATCATGAATTCTATCTATAATTATTCTCTCTTTCAGCATTTGATTCTTGAATCTTGTGTGTTTTTGCAAACTGTTTTCTCTTTAAAGCGTGGTTTCAAATATTAGCCGATTCTGATATATATATCGGTGGTATAGGGTTTTGAGGTATCCATTACTATATTTGGCCTACAATATTGCCCCATATCATGCCCGCTATTACCGATATGGCTGCCGTTATTGTCTGCTAATTTTGATGAGAATTGTAGCGAAAACCATTGGCCGATACCAATACTGATACTGAGATTTTAAACCATGGATTAAAGATTTCAAAGCATCAATTCAGATGATATGATCATATGCTAAATTGATTGGAAAGAAACAAATCATATTTTAAAATTTGATGATATTGTCCTAGTATCACCTCATTATGTTTCTAAGTAGGCAACTTATTGATATCATTTATTTGGGTTGTTAATTTTAAAGTTTTTGCTTTTTAAGTCCCAAGTTCCAGTCCAGGTTACTGCTTTTGTTCCCCATTTGTTGTGAAACATATGAAATTGAAAATTGCAGTTGGTTGCATTAGTTTTGGAGAACATTTTCATGTTTTTGAAATTTAAGACCAGTAACTCTACCTTCTCCATTTAAGGCAAAAATTCCTCTACTATATGTTGGCAGCATTCTTTGGACTTTGAACCACCTCTTTTACAAGCAAATGCTTCTACTTGCTCTCCCCAAGTCTCTTTTGTAGTAATCTTTTGGTTCATTCTTTTGGTTGGACCTTAGTTTTGTAGAATATGTTTGGAATTTTGCATTTGACATCAAATAAGAAAATGTAACCTTTAAACTCTTTTATATATACTTTTTGGATCTTAGGATGTTTATGGACAATAATGTCCCATATCTATTGATGCAAGAGTACATCACCTTATTAAGCTAATTGAGGTGAGTAGACCGCCAAGTTGTCTATTCCAATATCTGGAAGCCTAACAGGGTGTGGAACTAAAAAGAAGTTCGGAATTTACGCCATTGTTCTGCTAAATAATAAGATTGGAATTACTTGTTCATCCTTGCTTTCTTTGTAGTTGAGGTTTGAGTTCACCTTAAACCTGACTCCAGAACGAAGGGCACATACGGTTTTATCTTGTATGTTTACATAGCTGTGATTATGTGAAAGTACTGAGTGTGATAAAAGGCCTTGACAATGCTGCATTCATTATATAATTTTCCTTTTTGAGGGGAAAACGGGGCCTCATAATCGCCAGCCAATGCATTCATTATAAAATGCTGTTAATGTTTGCTCATGATTGTGTTCTTTTGTCACAGGTGAAAGCAGATGCAAAGAAGACGAGAGGATGATCGTTGGGCAATAAGTTACGGAAGAAAGACATGGTTTAGAGTTAACGATGCTGATGCGACGTGCTAGGTTCAAAAGGACAATTGGAGCTACAGATTCTAAATAATCAATGGTTGTAATGGCATATGTTATGGTCTTGCCTTTTCTCCTCATCCTTTTTTTCCTTTGGAAATGGTACATGGTGTGGTAGACAAACTCATTTTGCCTTGTTAGTGTCTTTCAAGTTGAGATGTTTCACTGTTTGCATTATAGAGCTCTTAACAGTAAACAACTTTGGTTAAATCTCTCTCAAAAGTTTCTCAGGATTCATGAGAAGAAAAAACCTGAGAGGTATTAGAAACTTGTATTAATGTGATACATTGCAAAATACAAATGGCAATGTGTCTTCTGTTTATTCACTCTTGCAGCTATATTATTACAGTGATTTTCTTCCTTGTGCTGTTTGATATAACTTGCTTTGTTGAATGAGTTATAAAGTTTCTGCGATTGTTATTTGTAGCTGATCAGAAACTATGCAGGTAGTGGGGCATGGAAAGAATGCCAGTTACTTTTGTTTCATCTTCTTCATGTCAATAGTAGTGATCTGATATCCAAATTTAACAGATGATGAAGCATTAAGCATTGGCAGGTAATAAAGAAGATTGTGTTAAAGCAGAATGACTGTCATGATGCCGTTTCTGCCATTGGGTAATTTTTACATGATTAGGCCATTTTTACCCATCCCTTTGTGTTGGTGGTTTCTTCTGGTTTTTTCTATGGGAAGGGCATTTTCGGGCTAGTCAACAAAATAGAGCACGACAGTTGAACAGAGTTCGGTTATAACCAAAATAACCGACCAAAAACATAAACCTGCACCCGAATCGAACTGAACCGTTCTAGTTCGGTCGGGTTTCGGTTTTGTGTTCCAAAATCCAAACCCGACCGAACCGAACCTCTCACCCTACATTAAAGGGGGCGGGTAAAAATATGTGCAATTTTTTTTATTTTACAATTTCCAATCAAATATTTTACTTCTCTCTTTGACTGTGTTTAGATTGGGTGGAGGGGGATCTTTTTGTGGTCATCAAAGAGATCTGAGGTTGGGAGTTGCTCAGCTCTCCCCTCAGTGGAGTTTGTTCCCTCCTCCGACTGGCTGTTCATTAAAGGTCATTTATGGGTGGTTTTGTTACATTCTTATATCTTTGATGTGAGCTTCAGAATGTTGGAATATGTCCAAATTTGCTCTTTTTGTTTCATATTTGCTCTTTATCTTTGACCTGCTCTGAAAAGTGTTGAAACATGTTCAAAGTTCTTCCTTTTTGTTTGAACCTGAGGTTCAGTTTGTGCTTAGATTCTTCGCATCAGTTTTTGCTTAGATTCTTTGCATCTTTGATGATTTATGGGTGCTTTTGTTAAGACTAAACTTTGATTTGAGTTAAATCATGTTAAAAGTTCTTCCTTTGCTTTCTTCAGATTGAGGTACAATTTGTGATCACAAAATGATTGTGTTTTTCTAAGGTCTTAGTTTTGATTTGAGTTTTAGAATGTTAAAACATGCCCAAGGTTGACTTGTTTTGTTTCATATTAGTTTTTTTGTCACTGATCTGGTTTTAAGAGTGTTGAAGCATGTTAAAAGTTCTTATTTATTTTTGTTTTTTCAACTTCAAGTTCAGTTTGTGGTCAGGAAATGTTAGCACTGCTGCTCAGTTTGTGATTAGATTCTTTGCATCTTTGGTGATGTATGGTCTTAACTTTGATTTGAGTTTCAGAATGTTAAAACTTACCAAAAGTTGTCTTTTTTGTTTCATATTAATTTTTTAAATCTTTGATCTGGTCTTAAAGAGTGTTGAAACATATTAAAAGTTTTTGCTTTTTCCTTTCCAACTTGAGGTTAAGATTGTGATCACGAAATGTTAGCCCTATTGCTGTGGATTAAATCTTTGTCTATTGACAAAGATTATAATTCCGGTTGGTTTGCAATTTACATAGATTAATAATGATTGCAGTAGATCAGATAAGATTATTCGTCAATTGAAGAGATAGGTTGTGGGTTTATGCACTGTTGATTACATGAGTAGTGATCTTTTCAGCAGTTTAGATGCAATCTCTTATGTTAATGCATGAAAAAAAATCAACAAAGAAAAGGAACATCGAAATAAAAAAGAATCAAAACTAAAATTAAATGAAATAGGGCCATAAAACGAGTTCAATAATGATGTACCCCCACTGCAAATCTGCATACATGTGTACATAAATCTCTCTTTTCGTCTCTCTGTCTCCCTCTCTCTTTCTCTCACATACTTTCCCACTAACTTCATAAAGAAAAATATCTATACAATTGCTTTGATAGTCCTCATCAAATACATTGCTTGAACTAACTTTTTAGGTGAACTCTATTTTCTTTCCAATCTTCAACATCCTGTTTGTAGCATCATTAACGTAAGTGAAAAAGCCGCAACTCGGAAAAGTAGGACAATCATAAAATTTAAGTATTTATTCTCTTGCTTGCAAGTCCAAATTTTACATTGCAAACCACAATGACAATGCTTCATAATAAATAAAGAAATATAACTGTCACGCCCTGTTTTTCAAAATATAGGGAAACGGAGTCGAGACGAGAGTCGACGACGCTTATATGTAAGAAAAATATCTCACGTATACGCGCTAAGCCTTAAGTAACCCAGAACAAGTTATAAATTTAAATTATAATAAATCATGATCACTGCAATATCTTATATAAGCATCCACACATGATAATGAATAAACAAGAGATGGAATGGCAACTGATAATGACGTAGAGAGAAGCAAGAAATAATAGAAATAAAAGTGAACAAGAATACCGGAAACACGTAGAGAGAAACTCCAGACTCCTCGTGAAGTGTGCGGTCTCATCGAACACTTGATCAATAACATGGAACATCTAGTATCTGGACGTGCAAATTCAGGGTCGTTAGAATGCGACCCAATGAGTGTATAAGAAAAAGGTAAAATGCTCGTGCATATAAACAGTGTGTACATATATCACAACACGATACACTGTAAATAAATGATGACAGAATAATCATGAATGAAACTGTAACTGAAAGATAACTGATAACATGATAGTCTGCAAGTAAAGGAATACTATTGGTAAAACAGACAACTGATGCTCAAATGTACAACCTAGCATATGTCACTAGTCTAATATACAATCCGATCATGTGTACAGTCATATGTCTCTCATAACTTATATGAGTTCAGTCAATTACAGTGTATCATAACAGTTTATCATTATTAATTACGTCCGCGAACACCAACTGCTACCTGTAATAGACGCATCCCATACTACGCCTACTACACGTGTCAATCAACGTCCTAAATTATTGAAACTGATCGGTTGGAGATATTGTCTGTGTTTTAGATGAGTCCCGTGTATACCCAGGACCACGACCCAGACTCCTGGCGCTGAATCAGGCCCTACCGCAAGGTAATCAGGTAACATGTATAACAAAGCAGGTACATGATAACATGTATAATAGAAATAAGAATAAGAACAAGACAGAGTGTCAGTCACCCTACGGGAACCCTGCAGTGGAACCCTATTTCGGCTGCGCAACCTATATCCTAGGTCCACCCAAAATACAGACATTATCTCATCTATCAATTTCACCAATCCCAGTGTAATTTGTTATATATCATGTTATTAATTTATCAAGAATATTTAATGTACAAGTTACCTAGATCATTGGGATAACTCATTGATAATCACGATAACAACGTCAACATGCGTAATTTGGATACCGGTATAACAAGATATATAATGTCAGTGAACAGGATACCAGTATAACAGAACATGTGACAAGTATAATATGAGGGTGTTATTACCGTATACAATATATTCCTAACAACCATGGTAATATGGACAATATAATTACCAAGTAGATGTCATGTATAATCAGTCAAGTTTCCAAGTAAATCGTGATATTTAGGATGAGTAATGACATGTTGACATGAAAAAAATAATCTAAGGGAAAATATTTAATCAACTCTTATTCATATCCACCCTCTAAGTCACAGGTGTATCTAAGTCTCAACAATCTGAAATAAATGTATACTCTACCACATCTAACTGATCATCGCTATCTAATCCAATCAAGATCATAACTAAGTAGTGTAACATCCTCGATCAATATCAAATCTAGATCATCTCTACATCTAGTAATCAATATCAACAAGACCAATCAATAATCAAACAATATAGTCAGGGTAAAATTGGGAATACACACAACTATAAATCCAACTACATCAATCTCATCTGAACTTCGATTATAATTCTCTGAGATGAACACAAGGTCAACTCTGATTCTAAATAATGACATATACAGATCCACTCAATCTCAAGCTTAATTCAATTACATCCTCAATTTATCACCATTAAAACTGAACCCAAAATGGTAACACATGAAATGACATAAGTCCAATATCTCAATACTAAAGTTCAAAATCCATATACATCTGATGCTCAATATCAATAAGGTTATCAACAACTGCCAAGTAATTTTAAATACCACTAAACAAAAAGAAACTGATACATAACAATCTAGCCCTCAATGACTCACCAATTAATCAATCAACAACTAATTATTATTTGCAAGTTCCAATTCATTAAATAAATGTTCGATCAATACCTCGAATTAATATACTATTTATCCATTAATATGAATCAGATCAATCTCAAGATCAATCCAAGTTACAGTCTAAGATATACGACAACTAGCTTATAATCAAAAGTAATAGTCCTCCACACATGTAATGATATAGATAAATGCTTATATGAACTAACTAAATAGGGTGAGCACTCACCGATGTCTCATAAAGGAATACATGTAATCATACTGGTAAAATAAGTCAGATAATCACATGAAATGATATAGGTAACTGACAATAATAAAGAAATGATACAAGAGTAAACACTCACAAATTTCATTTCAGTAAATTTTAGTAGCATAGTCCGAATCAATGTTACACAATAATCATGCAGATGAATTTTATTACATGCGGGAATGGATAAATATGTTACGAGAAGTACGTGTAAATAATTTATGAAAACTTTAAATTTTTAAATACTACAAAACTAGCTTAATCGTTTAAATAACCTTTATAGCATGATTACATAATTAAATAAAATCATTTATCACAAAATTCTTGTTTAACTGAAGGAGGAAAGAATACTCACATGAAATGACGCGATTTTAGAACCAAATCGCCGTCTGGTCTTCACTCCACGAACCGGTACGGATCTCCAGATCATCCTATGGGTCGGTCTTTGAATTGCCATTCTATTGGGTCCACATTGAGCACGAAACCGGATCGGGTCCAGATCTCTTATTACCTGTTCGGATCGCATAAACGAGTCCACAACTCTGTAGCATGCAAATGAATAAATATGGGCACATGTATACATAAATACACATGTATACACCCATATACAGACACAATACATACACGTATACCCACACTTACATACATATATACTATATATACACACCCTATCCCATTTCATGCAAACACATAAATATTCACACAATACTCACATGCACTCACGCACCCGCACACATATTATACATTTAATTAAAAACACACCCACTAACACATTAATACCCCATATATTAAAAACATGCATGCACTAATAAATACAAGTATGCACACACAAGTTTGTAACACACATACATGTAACAAAGAAGGGAAAAGAGAGGACTCACGGTCATGGGTTGAGCATGCTTCGGGGTTTGCCCGGGATGATGGCGGAAGGCGCGGAGGGGCACGATGGCATGTCAGAGTGCCCGCGGAGAAATTTGGTCTGCCGGAGTGCCTCACGAAGCTCGCCGGAGGGGATGCTTGGCTGGCCAAAGAGGCTATGCTTGGGGTGTTATGTTACAGATCTTAGTTGGAGGAATGTAGATGTGGGAGTGCTTCATCATTTACACGATTGGCACAATATGAACCAATGGCAAACCGGTAACTATTTTGAATCCAACTCCAACTTGATAAAGCCTAGCATGTTGGTGCGGCCTGGTGGAGATGAGAGATGGCAGCGCGCGCAGGGGTGAGTCTGGCCTATGCTTGGACATGCGGTGTGTACCGCTGTTAGTGGAGGAAAGTCACAGGAGGCTGTTGCATGAGAGGGGCTGTGGATGGAGATCTCGGCCCAGGTGGTGGCATCGGCCATGAAGAAGAGGGGGTTGGATCTCACCAGCATGGAGGGAGGGTGGACAATGGAGCATGGTGGAGGAGGGTGAAGGAGGCCGGCACATGACGAGATGGGTTGATTGGAAGTGATGGAGTGCAGCAAGGAGACATGGCCATGGTAATGTTGGCATGGGGAGGTCTGTCGGCCAAGTAGAGGGTGCTCCAGCTATCGTGAGATGGCCTGGGCGTGCTCACATATAGAAGTGGGAGGAGGTGGTCGTGGTTCACGGCTCCGGCGGAGATCAACGCGGAGAGGACGGCGGAGGTTGCAGCAGGTTCCGATGTGAGGTTCACGAGTGCCGACGACAACAAGGGGAAGGAGAAGAAAGTGAATAAGAAGAGGCGGCTGTAGATGGGGAAGAAGGAAAAGATTAGGTAAATTAAAGATTTAGGATTGATTAGTCTCTAAATATTTCATACCACATCTTCATATTTATTAAATATGAAATTCTTTTAATAACACCTCTCTTGTACATTTCTAGGTCCATTGCATGAAATGAAGAAGAAACTCAAAATCCCATTTATTTGGTGATTTAAAGGCTACACATATAGCCATTGACTTTCGAAGGTGGTTCTGTCAAAACCGGGTGCCCAAATCTAGAAACCAGGGGTTACATCTAACAGGGGAGCAAACTGACATGACGTAATAGGAAGATTTGCACGCGCGCCCACATGATGGCCACAAAAACATGGCCATAGCCGCGTTTTCGCGGCTCCTACCGTAATGCCTCCTTGGTGCTCCCTTTGCCTATATAAATACCCCCAGGTTGGCCAGAACAGGGAGCAGGAGAGTCTTTTGGTGTGGTTTTCTTCTCTTTAGAGTAGTTTTAGTTCTTCTTCTTCTTCTTCTTCTTCTCTTATATTTTTCATTTTGTAGATCATGTAATAGGAAAGAGAGTGATACATATGATGAATGTTCTTGTAATGGAGGGTGACACTCTATGAAAGGTTCTCTCTTTATCTCTACTTATTTTTTCTCTCTAACTCTTTACATGTTTAGCTAATTTTCTCTCATGGCAACTAACAACTAACCACTAACTTGCTAACTCCTTACTTGATAATTCACATGAATCTAATAGCCTCTACTTGGCCTTGCTCTTGCAAGAGCCATTGATGGCTCATGATGAGAGATTCTAACACTCTAGCATCTAACACTCTAACAAGCTAACATTACTTTATTTCATGCTTACTTTAGTTTAGTTTTGATGGTTTAAGTGTAGCTTGCACTTGTTGTTGAGTTGAATGTGCAAGTGATCTTATGGGTCATGCTTTGAAATACTCTTGAACCAAAGACTAGTGATGACCAAGGATACATATGAGGCAACTATCACTAAGAGATTAGCATGGTTAGTGGAGTCATTAGTAGTTAGTAGCCATGAGTTATCTTTCCTTTTAACTTTGTTTTAGGAATATACCAAAAATTACAAATATATTCTTTTCTATGTTTCTCCACTTCTTTGTCTTCACCGTATCCTTCTCTTTCTATTCTTTGTTTTGTTTTCTTTTCATTCTTTAAAACATAGAAGAACCATTAACACACACGTGAATAGACCGGTAAAGCTTCTATCGCTTTCTGTCCTTGTGGATTCGACCCGTTTAGCCTCTATGCTATAACGGAAGTATCGAGGAAGCTAAAGCACGCGCTTTTAACTCGTGATTTTAAAACATATACTTTTCGTGCACGATTTTCCCCCGATCAAATTTTGGCGCCGTTGCTGGAGATGGGAACAGTTTGATCTCACATTTTTGTTAACATTTCTTCTTTATTTTTGGTGTGCAGGTCAAATTTATAGCATTACAAAAGTCTACACTTACTTGTATCTCTCTGCTCAAGAAAGCAGGAAGCAAGTGCTTCAAAAATTATTGTATGGTTGGGTAAATCTTTGTATATTGATAACTTCTGCTGCTAATTTTTTTGTTTAGATTACCTGTGCATTGTAATAGTTAAGAACTAAAATACAGAAATTGGATGCTTTAAAATGGTTTAGATATTTGCATCCAGGCACGTGTCGATTTCAATTCCAATATACTGTGTTTTGTTTTTGTGTTGTGATCTTGACGGGGTTTATATATTGCATTGCATATAGCTTAGGACAAATACTTGAGTGATTTACTCGATTTTTTGTGTTCATTCCTGTCTATATTGCACACTTGCACGAATTGAACTTAAGGGCATAACCCGATACAACATAAGGTAGGAACCCTTCCATAGCCTAAAAACCACCTCCCCACTCACACAACCCAAGCCAAAATAAAATTTGTTAGACGTTGGTCCCTAGGGACATCTCAGACTCGTTTAGGAGATTGACCTAAGGGTAAAGTTGTTAGAATTTGACCCTTGTCAAATCGGTGTCAAAGGTTGAGAATTAAGAGGCGAAACCTCGAATAATAGTAGTTTGGCATAATTAGGCCGTTGCTCTAGTACGGATACCTCCCACTGATCTTGCCCCTACCTGACCATTAACTTGTGATTCCTACAATGTACCCCCTGTGGACACTCTAACCAGTTAGGAGTCGTCTAGGTCTAGGTCAACCCTAATATAAGCTTGGTTTTGCTTTTTCATTCTTTTTTGTTTGTTTGTTTGCTTTTTCTTTTTTTGTTTGTGTTTGTTTGTGAAATGGATTCCAACAATAATTCTTTCAAGCCTAATATGAATTCATATTTCACCCCGACCTTATTTGACTCGATAACTCCAACCCGGTTATGTACAATATGAACCAACCATATAGGTCGAACTGGGATTATCCGACTCAATATGACTCATATCCCAATCCTATAACTAAGATTTTCAAAATAATTTTTACTCTTCACAGAGTTCATGGGGATTCTCCTCCTTCGTGTCAAATTTTCAACCACTTTGTTCACAATTTTCGCAATATTCATTCCTCGATTTTGTTTACTAAACTCCTTTTCCAGAACCACCCTCTGAAAAAAATCTGATTTGGAAAGGAGTTGGAAGCCATGCTTGAGTCCCAACAATAAATTCAAAATTTGCTCAATTCACAATCTTTCCCACATCAAACTCCATATACTCCTTTTCTAGAACATCCAATTGAAGAAAAATCTGAGTTAGAAAAGAGTTTGGAAGTCTTTTGTGAAACAACACAACAATTTAAAAATATGTTGGACTCATCATCTCAACCAAATTTTCAAGAGTCATACTCATCTTTTCCAGTCGCATGATTCAAAATGAATAACCATCCATCTTGAAAATGAATATGAAATCTTGCATGACTTTGAGCAATAATCGAAAAATCTGATGGACTCATGACTTCACCATAATTTTCAAAACCAGCTTTCATACTCACCTTTTCAAGAAGAACAAAATGAAAAGAGTATGGAAGACATGATTCAGACTCAAAATTTTGTTACCTGGCCTATCAATAGGTTAGACTCAATAATGAGTGAATTGACTAATGAGAATGAGGAAAGTCTTTCTTGTCAACCTTTGACCTATCCTTATATCCTTAACTCTATCGATTGGACCCAAGAATCATATTATTTTGGAAACCAAGATTCAATTTCAGCATATCCATTTGACCTTGACCAAACTTCAAGTTTTGAAAATCACATTGACATTTTGGTAAGTTATCCCTTTCCTGAAATTAAAATTGAGCATGAAAGTGATCCTTAACCTCAAGTTGGTAATTTCATTTCACTTTTTGACTCAATAATAACTTCTATATTTTTACCAGAGTTTTTCCCTATTTTGAAGTCAACATTGAATCCTGTTCCAGTACACCGTGAAATTGAATCATCAATATTTTATGATCATATTCTGTTAATGGGGAAAGTGTGTGAACATCAATTCTTTGGTTTGGACCCCATTTTGAACTAATTTCGACTCCCACTTTTAAATCTTGACTTGATCTGAGTAAAATTTCTGAGTCAGTATCGGTTTTTGTTCTTTTTCCATTTGAGTCCAAATCAATCATATCTCAAAATTACACTTCATTGTTGGACAAAGGTGTTGAACAAAATAAATCAAGAATTATTATGAACAAGACTGGAACAATCATCACCACTCTTCATAGAGTCAGTGGGGATATAACTCTCTCGAGTCATATTGTCAACCACTATTCCAATATTCAGCTTCAAATTTTCCTAGTCATGATCAACCTATAGAAGAAAAATCTGAGGTGACTAAAGAGTATAGAAGCCATGATTGAGTTTCAAGAGAAAAAATTAAAAATAATAGACTCACAATTCTCACAAGACTTTCAAATCAAGATCCTTACTCAATTTTTCATGTCCCACAACAAGAAGAACATACCGACTTAAAAAAGAGTGTGGAATCCATGATTCAATTCGAAAGTGATCCATTCGATATGATAGAAGTAAGACTTAGTTGATTGAAAAACATGCATATGAATAAGGAAATGCTCCCTATCCAACCTTTAGCTATTTCTGATACTTCTTATCATATTGATGAAAACCAAGAATCATGATATCTTGAAGACTTTGACCAAGATTCAATTTCACCATAAAATCTTGAACTTGACTAATATCAACCCCTTGACAAATTGGCAAGTTTTTATTTCAATGAAATTAAATTTGAGCATGAATGTGACCCTGACCTGCAACTTTGTGATTCAATTCCAATTTTTAATCTAGTTGACTTCGGTATCTTTACCCAAGTTAGACCCATTTCCCAAGCCAACATTGATTCCTGTATCCATAGATTTTAGAATTGAATTACCTCTTTTGGATAGTCATATTTCATTGATGGAAAAAAGAATGTGAAATTTAATTCTTTAATTTGGACTCAACTCTTGAACCAAAACTGACTCTCGAACCCAAAGTTGATTTTTTTTGAGTTAGTATTGGTTCCCGAACTTTCATTTTAGAGCCCAAATCATCTATTTAATAAAATCACATTCCATTGTTGGACCAAAGTATTGACCATAATGACCCAGTGATGATTTTTCAAGATTGGTCATGTAAAGGGAATAATTTTCATCATAGGATCTTTCCATGAAAGACTTATTCATATTGGAGGTTGTAAATATATAAATAGAAAAGAGGCCAATAAACCATGAAACACCACATTATCTTGATTAGGTAGCAACGCTTGACCCAATCCGACTGCCACCGGAACCACCACTTTGAACTAACATTTTTATTCCCTTTCTTCTTTTTCATGCATTTATGCATTCATTCATACATTGAGGACAATGCATGAGATAGGTGCGGAGAGGGTTCCAACATTACATAGCTTTTCTTTTTATTTATTAAAAAAATAATAAAAATTTAACATTTTCTTTTCTTTTAAAATTTTTTTGAAAAGAGAAACAATATTTTGACCTATTTTTTGTAAGAAATAAAGTTAATTTTAAGGAATAGGAGAATCATAATTAGGATTTCTTACATTTGGTGAAAATAAGATTATTTGTTTGATTTCTAGGGTTAGGAAGAAAAATTTAAAAAGTAATTTAGTCTTGATTTTTACCTTAATGAAATATGTGTAAAATCACCTAGAGGGAGGGTGAATAGGTGATGACTAATCTAATGATCAATTAATGCGGAATTAAAAACTTATTACACTAAACTAAACTTCTAAAACTAAACACCAAGTTTAACACAAGAGTGTTGTCGAATTCCCCGTGAAGGGCTCTGAAAAACTCCTCAAGATTCCTCTAAATAAGAGTTGAGGTGCCACGTTGGCTCTCTTGGTTGAATACTAGTGTTAGCAAACAATCCCCAAGCATATATCAATTAAGCACAATATGAATATCAAGCATATAAAGATAAAGACAATATAAGTATGCAAGATATAAAGACAAAGAGATAGAGAGAGAGAGAGCAATCACAAACACGGGAGATTTGTTTCGAGGTTCGAGCACACTTGCTCTATATCCCCGCCTTCAACACTATGAAGGATTTCCACTAAAATCGATCCCACCAGATCACTCGGTGCCGCAACACCTACAAGGAATTCCCACTAGAACTCTTGGACTCTCAGTCCCATACACACCGTAAGCCCACAAGCTCGCCGAGGCCGCACCTCAAACACTGAGTTCTCACTAGAACCCGAAACACCGCGAACCCGCAAGTCCGCCTCCTCAAAGAACAAAGATGGAACTTTGGTGATCACAACTCTTTGATCACCTAAAATCCTCTCACAGCAAATCCCTATAGGTAGATATAGCAATGGATGGCTCAAGTGTTGTGTGAGAAAATAAGGATTGAAATGGTAGAGGAAAAACTCAAGAAATCACTTTAAAAACACTCTTGATAAACTCCCCTTTTGATTGAAAGTATTAGCTCTCAATTTAGTGGAGAAAACTCTTTTAATGAAGTAGGAAAAACTAGCTCAAAACCTACTAAAAAATCTTGTAGAAAACAGCCCCAAATGCCCCAATTTATAGAGCTAGAAAAACTAGCCGTTGGGAGCCAGATGGCCTGACGGTCGACCGCCCGGTCGACCGCCAACGGTCAGATTTCTGACCGTTGGGGCAACGGTCGACCGGCCCGGTCGACCGAGGCCTGGATACAGAGAGCAGACTCTCTGTCCGGTCGACCGGCCCGGTCGACCGGGGCTTTCCAGAGAGCAGAGCTCTCTGGACGGTCGACCGTCCCGGTCGACCGGCCCTCCAGCCAGACTGGCGTGCACGTCTGTGCACGTCGCGCGGTCGACCGGTCCGGTCGACCGGCTGAAACCAGAAAACAGATTTTTGGGAAAGAAAACTTGGTCATTTTGGCTCAAATGAAATCCCATAAAATCATGAAAAATCTACAAAAATAGTTTCAGTATTAAACTTTGATATACAAACATGTTACAAACATTTTGAACTATTTTTGTAACTTAGAAATTTTGGTCAAAAACAAAAACTTTATTTTTTCAAAATTGATTTTTCCAAAAGTTATTTTTCCAAACTTCTCCAAATACAAAAACAAGATATTTAAACAACTTTTAAAGCATAGTGTATGGAATTGATCCACTACACAAATATGGTAAAATATCTATGTTTTTGACATTAAGCTCTAAATACGGTTTTGGTTAAAACATGTAAACTAGAATACCAAAAATCAAAACGGTATTTTTCAAAAAGAAAACTCTTTTGTATTTTTTCAAAATAAAAATTCTTTTATGAAAACTCATCTAAATCAAGAGTGTGTGTGTATATGGTATACTTGAGCAATCCACCAACTATTCTATCCTTTACATTTTATCTAAAAATAAATCTTATAAAAACAAACCTAGACACAAGTCTTGATCTTCTTGAAGTCTTCACTTGAAGTCTTCTCATCTTCTTGACTTGGTCCAAACATGATCCAAAGAACTAGACTCCTCTTGAGTACTTGATGTGGTCTTGATGCACAAGCTCTTGAATCAAACCGTGCTACCTCCAAAACTTGACTTTAAATTCTTTGTTGAAGCTACACACCTACTAAGATCTTGATCACAAATCTGAAACTAATTAAACATAAGATCATTAGTACTATAACTACATGAGTTGATCATCATCAAAACTAGAGTGATAGGCCTTTAGGCCAACAATCTCCCCTTTTTGATGATGACAAAACTCATGGAGTTATATATGCATGGATTAAAGTAAAGCTTCAAAGAAGCTCCCCTTTAACTCTTGCATACAAAATAAGCAATAAGATATGGCAATGATGCACATGCATAAACAAACATGTATGCAAATATAACATGCCAAACAAGCATAAACCAACATATATCTAAAACAAATTCTTATCTCCTTATATTTGCAAAACAAAACATATATGCATAAACATAAATACTTCTCCCCCTTTATGGATAAAGGAAGGAAAAACATGCATATATACTAAAATACTTCTCCCCCTTTTTGTCAATCATCAACAAAGGGGTTAAAGTAAAAACAAAATCAACAAATTTTTCTCCCCTTTTTGTCTGAAATAAAGAATCAATAAAGGGGTAAACTTAAACAAATCAATAAAAGGTTATATGCGATATACATTCATGAAGAGGAAGACGCTAAGTTAACTTCCCTACATACATGCATTACATGAAGAAAGGATGACAAGCCCTAACTCACATAACACATAATATGCAATGCATAAGAGGAGATGTGAAGCTCCCCCTACACACGTGTACCACATAAAGAAGAGTTTTCAAGCTCCTCAATATAAGATACACTCAACATGAATCTATATGTAGAAGAGATGTTAAGCTCTCCTTGCATATATGCAATACACATCAAAACATTTTTAATTGTTTCTTATTAAAAACAAAATTTGAATTTTTCTCAATTAAACAAATTTTGAGAATTCTTAGAAAATCAAATTTTAAGATATCATATAAACAAAAATTTTAAAATACCAATTGTAGTCAAATTTTAAGATACCATTGTAAATAAACATTATAATTTTTTTTTGAATTTTCTTAAATAGGTAAAACATCTTGATACCAATTGAAATTTATAATAAATTTGAAACATATTGATACCAATTTAAAAATAATGATCAATTTTCTTATAAGCTTATGCATGCATTATTATAAAAATATCTATTGAAAAATCAATTGAAAAACAAAATTTGAAGTAAGCTTAGCATAAGCAAACTTTGTGCTTTTTAAATATGTAAATCGATTTTAACTAAAGCACAAACAAATCATATATATGTATGAAAAGAGAATACCAATAGAAATTGATATTATGAAAATTATGAAGCATACATATATAGAAAAAAAAGTATGAGTATATACAAAAACTAACAATATTGATACCAATTGAAAAGATCCAATGATACCAATTGAAAATAACAAAGTAAATCATGTATATAACTCATAAACTACCAATTGAAGAATAAATAACTAGTTAAAATAATTTTTGAAAAACTAGTTAAAGATCCTTCAAAAACATGAAATCAAATCATATGTTTTTCATAAATCATACCAAATACACAAAAGTTGACACTCAAAATCGATAAAGCTCAAAAATATGTTCATGAAACAAGGTCATGACAAAATAAATGAAGGTGAGTGCACAAGAATCATGTAATTAGCATTTTCATGAAAATAGTCAATAAAGCTCAAAGCAAATATCATTTTATCAAACAAAACAAAATGAAAAATCATTTTTCATTGAAATATAACTTCTAGGTATATGTATGCATTATCCAAAAACTAACAATATGCATACATATCCCAAACATAAAAAGAGTCTATGATATAATTTGCATGAAGGCAAGAGACTCAAAAAGGGGCATACATGTATATTTATTAGATTTGAATACACAATACATATACATGAATTAAAACATTAAAATAGGCAAAACAGGTGTAAAATGAGAGAATCATCAAAACTAGGCTATACATGTGCATATAGTGGTACAAATGAACGATGAAGTGTAAACATATATGAATCAATTTGTTGCTCACTACTTGTACATGTATAAATTCAAGTTTTAATAAAAACTACATTTAAACTAGTATTTACCACATGAAGCACAAAACAACTAAAACATGAACATGCTAAAGAATATGCATAAGCATGTAAATAAATTAGGAGTTTAGAGATAGTTACCAAACCAAAGAACTATACTCCAAATCTCCAAAACATGGTGGTTGTTCCACCAAACCTCCTTGATAGCGGTGCATCAAATATGTGTCTATCATGTCGATGTGCATCCACCATCAAGGCACCAAATCTCTCACGTCTTGTGAGAGCTCTCACCTATATCAAATACACAAGGTGGAGATTTTGGTACCCATTTTTTCTTGGGTCCTTGGGGGTTAGCTTTGTAAGGGACCCAAACATTTTTATTAGCAAAATTTAAAACATTTATCTTATCATAACAAAATTTTGCTAAATGGCCTTTGCGGCCACAATGTGTACATTTGCATACCTTAGTATGCATATGAGTGTGAGTGTGAGCATGACGTGCAACATAAGCATATGCATGATGAGGATGATGTGCATGGACATGTGGAGCTTGTTTCTTTGAAAACAAAGACTCCAATCTCTTATGGTTAAATGCACATAAGCTCAAGGTTGAGCTCAAACAATTAATCCTATTTTTCAAAACATTTATCTCATTTTGATTAATGGTGGCATGTAAAGCATGGTGAGATATAGAATCATTTTTCTTATTTTTAGAAACTTTTTCCTTTTCTTTTTCAATCATTTTTCTTTTTAAAGAAGTGTTTTCTTGAAAAGCAACTTCTTTTGTTTTTCCACCAAAACAATCTTATTTTTCAAATAGTGTTTCCTTCACAAAGATCATTTAATTTAGACATCAAGGAAACATTTTCATTTTTCAAAATTTCATTTTCTTTTTCAATGCATGCAACCTTATTTCTAAATGAATCATTTTCTTTTAACATGCAATCAAAATTCTTTTTCAAATTTTTATTATCTTTCTTAAGCATGTCATATTTTTCAAGTAATTGTTGACAAAATGAAGTAAGCTCATCATATGACATGTCATTCTCTTCTACCTTGGATTCGGTAGTTACCTCAAGGGGGTTATCCCCTTGGACCATGTAGCACACGTTGGAGGTGTCACTTCTAACATCCGAATTGCTCCCCGTATAATATTGTTCCTTTTCGCCAAGGGAGAGTATGGTATTCCAAACTACAAAAGCCGAATCAATGTTAGCAACCCTACATAAATAATCATCATTTAGGGTGCTCTTCAAAGCATGAATGGCCTTTTAGTTAGCCTCAATATACTTGCTATTATTAACATATGATCATTAATGGTAGTAAGATAAACATGAATATCTAGGCCTTTGAGGAATAAGGACATTTTAACCTTCCAAGTTTTGATGTTAAGAATGTCAAAGGTGGGTGGTGACATGAAGTTCATGGTGTGTGTACAAATATTGTGATTAGCCTAAAAATGAGGATCTTTAACTCTAGGTTGTTAGACCCAAATTAAGAGCACTTGGCTCTGATACCAATTGTAAAATAACTTAGTGGGGGGGTGAATAGGTGATGGCTAATCTAATGGTCAATTAATGCGGAATTAAAAACTTATTACACTAAACTAAACTTCTAAAACTAAACACCAAGTTTAACATAAGAGTGTTGCCGAATTCCCCGTGAAGGGCTCTGGATAAACTCCTCAAGATTCCTCTAAATAAGAGTTGAGGTTCCGCGTTGGCTCTCTTGATTGAATACTAGTGTTAGCAAACAATCCCCAAGCATATATCAATTAAGCACAATATGAATATCAAGCATATAAAGATAAAGACAATATAAGTATGCAAGATATAAAGACAAAGAGATAGAGAGAGAGAGAGCAATCGCAAACACGGGAGACTTGTTTCGAGGTTCGAGCACACTTGCTCTACTCCCCGCCTTCAACACTATGAAGGATTTCCACTAAAATTGATCCCACCGGATCACTCGGTGCCGCAACACCTATAAGGAGTTCCCACTAGAACTCTTGGACTCTCTAGTCCCGTACACACCGCAAGCCCACAAGCTCGCCGAGGCCGCACCTCAAACACCGAGTTCTCACTAGAACCCGAAACACCGCGAACCCGCAAGTCCGCCTCCTCAAAGAAAAAAGATGAAACTTTGGTGATCATAACTCTTTGATCACCTAAAATCCTCTCACAACAAATCCCTATAGGTAGATATAGAAATGGATGGCTCAAGTGTTGTGTGAGAAAACAAGGATTGAAATGGTGGAGGAAAAACTCAAGAAATCACTTTAAAAACACTCTTGATAAACTCCCCTTTTGATTGGAAGTATTAGCTCTCAATTTAGTGGAGAAAACTCTTTTAATGAAGTAGGAAAAACTAGCTCAAAACCCACTAAAAAATCTTGTAGAAAACAGTCCCTAAATGCCCTAATTTATAGAGTTAGAAAAATTAGCCGTTGGGAGCCAGATGGCCTGACGGTCGACCGCCCGGTCGACCGCCAACGGTCAGATTTCTGACCGTTGGGGCAACGGTCGACCGGCCCGGTCGACCGAGGCCTGGATACAGAGAGCAGACTCTCTGTCCGGTTGACCGGCACGGTCGACGGGGGCTTTCCAGAGAGCAGAGCTCTCTGGACGGTCGACTGGCCCTCCAGCCAGACTGGCATGCACGTCTGTGCACGTCGTGCGGTCGACCGGTCCGGTCGACCGGCTGAAACCAGAAAACATATTTTTGGGAAAGAAAACTTGGTCATTTTGGCTCAAATGAAATCCCATAAAATCATGAAAAATCTACAAAAATAGTTTCAATATTAAATTTTGATATACAAACATGTTTGAGTAAAATCAAAACATGTTACAAACATTTTGAACTATTTTTGTAACTTAGAAATTTTGGTCAAAAACAAAAACTGTATTTTTTCAAAATTGATTTTTTCAAAACTTATTTTTCCAAACTTCTCCAAATACAAAAACAAGATATTTAAACAACTTTTAAAGCATAGAGTGTATGGAATTGATCCACTACACAAACAAGGTGAAATATCTATGTTTTTGACATTAAGCTCTAAATACGGTTTTGGTTAAAACATGTAAACTAGAATACCAAAAACCAAAACGGTATTTTTCAAAAAGAAAACTCTTTTGTATTTTTCCAAAATAAAAATTCTTTTATGAAAACTCATCTAAATCAAGAGTGTGTGTGTATATGGTATACTTGAGCAATCCACCAACTATTCTATCCTTTACATTTTATCTAAAAATAAATCTTATAAAAACAAACCTAGACACAAGTCTTGATCTTCTTGAAGTCTTCACTTAAAGTCTTCTCATCTTCTTGACTTGGTCCAAACATGATCCAAAGAACTAGACTCCTCTTGAGTACTTGATGTGGTCATGATGCACAAGCTCTTGAATCAAACCGTGCTAGCTCCAAAACTTGACTTTAAATTCTTTGTTGAAGCTACACACCTACTAAGATCTTGATCACAAATCTGAAACTAATTAAACACAAGATCATTAGTACTATAACTACATGACTTGATCATCATCAAAACTAGAGTGATAGGCCTTTGGGCCAAAATATGCATACTTTATGCACTTACACACTTAGGACTCAAGAACAAAGATTTTTATGACCTATAAAAAAATTGAAGAAAAAAAGAAAAAAATTATATATATAAAAAATTCTTTGATTAAGCTGGGTATTTGTGCCTCATAAAGCATATGTATTTATTCCTAAAAGCGGTTCATCTTATAAATAAAAACCCTTAGTTTTGTGGCCATGTTTGCTCGAGTCCTTAAATCCTTAGGGTGTTTTCTCACCCGGTTTCCTAAGACCGTCCGGTTTGAGAGTCACCACCTAAAGACTCGTTACATGGACAGATCGGAAAGCCTAATAGAATTGAGGGATAATACCACCAAAAATATGAAAAATATGGCATAAGATTTAGAGTTAAAGAATCCCAAATTAAAATTTCACTCTCACAAAGGTGCATAGAACTTGGGGTAAAGTAATAGACAAGACGAGAAATACTATTTGACTCCTTACCTTGATTGATAATAAGTTTTTGGATAGAGAGTAAGTTTAGGAATGAAAAATTTAGTTTTCCTATAACTTATAGATTACTTGAATACTTACAATAATACTTCAAATATTTTCTCTCTTTTTCAAATTTTTTTTGAAAATACTAACACTTTATTTCTCTTTCTTTATGGATTTTGTGGGTGTAATCCATTAAAAACCCTCACGAGATAAAACTCATTCTCTAGGGATAACCTAGAGATTTAACGGCTTGTTGCACATGTTAAGTGCAACCGTAATTCCTACGAAAGTGAGTTAGATTAGGTTATCTCTATTTTTTATTTGTTTTGCTCAAGGATGAGCAAAAGATAGGAGTGGGGTTGTAATTGTACACGTATTTTGCCATACTTTTATTATATTCCCATACTTATTTAGTAATAATCCTTGCTATTTAATTATCTTAATGTCTGCTTTTTGCAGGTGCAGATTAATAGAGATTAGAGAAGATAATTACAAATATTCTCCAACTAATTCAGATTTAGTTGGATTTATTTTGTTAACTGGGAGAATCAAGGGGATAGTGGGAAATTTGGAGCTCAAACGGAGAAACTAACTGAAGATATACGCGTATCAGAGATCAACGAAGGAATGCCCCTGGGATCTAGCCCACTGGCCAGATCTCTGCTGCGAAAACACGACTTTGGCCGTGTTTTCGTGACCGTTTAGTGAGATAAGGGGGAGTGTTTGCTCCCCCTATCTTTAGATGCTCTCCTCTTCTACATTTCACTATAAATACCTGCAAACTCTGAGGCTACAGAGAACGATTGAGCAGAGAATATATGCTAGGCTGTTCTTTAGTTTGTAACTTAAGATTTTTGTTTTCTTTTTAATGTAATTTTTTATTTTATTTATGTAACTGAGATGAGAGATGAGTTTCATGGGAGAACGAGAGTAAAACTTGTACTGAGCGTGACACTGGTGAAGTCTTTCTTCTTTTCTTTCTTCTTCTTTTCTTTCATTATTATTTTAATTGAATCAAAAGTTGCTTGTTATTCTTTATTCTTATTCTTATTTTTCTTCTACTTTCCTCTTCTGTGTTTGTAAACCTAAATGACTCCAATAGTCTTGAATTTGCCTTGCCTTAGCAAGTATTATTGATGGCTTATGGTGATGGATAGTCATTTCTACATTAGTGTACCTTGCACCTTCATTTCGTAGTTTAGAACGGGAATACGGGAGATCTTATTTGTTATGCTTCGATCACCTTCAAGATAAGGTACATCGTCAATACGGATCAAAGGTAGGCAGACACCGAAGAAGTAAGTACTTTTAAGATTTTTCTTCTTTTTTATCCTTCGGTTTAGATCACCTTCATTACCAACTCTAACTCTTTCCTATTTTATTTTTTTTGTATAAACTCATTTTCTATTTTCTCCACCTTCTCTTATTTTTCACTTTCTTCTTAACTTAACAATAGATTCTTCTTCCTTTTCTTTGCAAGAACAAAAGAAGAACTTTTAACCATTTTAAGTGAACTTAAAAGAGAACTTACTACATGTTTTCGTCGCAAGTTCCTCCTTGTGGATCACGACCCGCATAACCACTTTCTGTAGTGATAGTATTGAGAACTTGCACTTCTATTCTTCAATTCTGAAATTTTGCATTTTTTGTGCAGGTTTTATCTCAATTATTCATCCCGATATTATCCAAAGCCAACAATGGACTACTATAACCAACAAGAAGTCTAAAGGCGAAGCGTGTGCATCTTCTTGCAATGTTCTGTGCACTTCTTCAAGAGAAGTTGAGATAGATGTTGCCTCTCTCACTGACTCAGAAGAAGAGGAAATCATTCTCGCTATAGAGCAAGATGCCCCTCCTATGGTAGGAACCCGGTCTAGCTAACGGTACTTAAAAAGTTAGAATGAGGCGGTGGTGAGTACATCCAAACCAACCAAGGATGCAACCGAACATCCCACAAAGCAATCCTTGGAAAAATAAAAAGATCTCTGTTATATCAAAGCTTTTCGAAAAGACAACGTGAAAAAACCCTCAGCTCCTTTTGCTTTGATGTCTTGGCTCAACTGGCTAATATCCCCACCTGGATCACTCTCTAATGAGCTCTTAAAACACTCCAAGTCTATGATTGAAGCTTTTAGAGAAGCTCTAGCTGACTCAGAGGCTTTCATAGCCCAGATTTTAGCTGTATGTGAAGAGGAAGATGGCAGACATTGTCTTTAGACCTCTAAGCATTTCTCATGCATTACATTTACATTGGATGACACGCATATCAAGGGAAAACAAGACAAACCCTTATATTACACAAGATACATTAGATCATCTGAAGTGAGTCGCATTCAAATTGATTTAGGATCTGCGTTGAGTATTATGCCTCAGAGGGTAATGCAACACTTGAGGATTCCCGCTTATCAGTTGAGTGCAACTCAAACTATCATTTATGGCTTCAACGCCATGGTACATGTCCAATGGGTAAGATCAAGTTCAGATGCCAGATCGGAGACCTAAAGTCAGAGGTGACATGTTATTTAATTGATGCAGACATGTCATATAACCTACTACTAGGACATCTATGGATTCACTGCAACTCCATCGTTTCATCCACCCTTCATCAGCTAATGAAATATACTGATGAAGAAGGAGAAGTAAGAAAGTTGATTACTGAAAAGCATCCGTTCAAGGGGATAGAAAACTATTTCACAGACTCCCTCCTCTTCCAAGATTCTCTCGAGACTACTGAGAATCTATCGCTAGAAGATCCTGACTCTGGTAACAACGCTGATGCTGAGCCAGAATAAGAAGAAGAATGTCACTGGGAACTGAATTCTTTTGTAACCAGTATTGATAAACTCGACTTTAATAATGATTAGTCTTTAAATTGCATATTTCATATCACATCTTCATAATAAATACTGCTAATAATGGTCTTCTTTTGTGATTCTAGGTTAGGGTGTGAAAATGAAGAAGAAGACCCAAAATCACCATTTAATGGGTGATTAAAGGCCTATAAATATAGCTATTGACCTAGGAGGGTGATTCTGTTAAAATCAGGGGCCCAAAACCAGAAACCAGGATATGCAGCCGACGGGGGACCGACGCGACAGCGGGCAGCAGGCGGCGCTGCGCGCGCCGAGCCAGCGCTTTGGGCCAGGTTTGGTCCCCCTGGCCCCCTTTCTTCTGGTGCCTATAAATACCCCTGGGGTTCTTCATAATGAGAAATCCAGAGAGAGTAGGGTTGTTTCTTTCCATGTTGTAGTTTAGGGTAGTTTAGTTCTTCTTCTTCTTCCTCTTTGTATTTTTCATTTCTTTTAGATCTTGTAATAGGAGAGAGAGTGATATATAGTTGAAAAGTAAGAGTGCTTGTAATAGAGGTGACAAGCTATGAAAGGTTCTCTCTTTACCTCTATTTGTTTTCTCTCTAACTCCTTTTTCATGTTTAGCTAATTTTCTCTCATGGCAACTAACTTTTAACTACTAACTTGCTAACTTCTTACTTGATAATCCACATGAATCTAATAGCCTCTACTTGGCCTTGCTCTTACAAGAGCCATTGATGGCTCATGATGATGGTTCTAATACTCTAACATCCTAACTCTCTAATAAGCTAACACTACTTTACTCCATGCTTACTCTTATTTAGTTTTGATGGTTTAAGTGTATCTTGCACTTGTTTTGTTAAGTTTGAATGTGAAAGTAATTGTATGGGTTATGCTTTGAAACACTCTTGAACTAAGGACTAGTGATGGCTAAGGCTACATGTGAGGCAACTATCACTAAGAGGTTAGCATGGTTAGTGGAGCCATTAGTAGTTAGTAGCCATGATTTTTCTCTCTTTTTACTTTATTTTATAAATATATCAAAAATCACAAATAGCGTCTTTTCTATGTTTCCCACTTCTTCGTGTTTCACTGTACTCTTCTTTTTTCATTCTTTGTTTTTCTTTTCTTTTAATTCTTTAAAACGTTGAAGAAACTTTAACACACACGTGAACATACCGGTAAAGTTTCTATCGCTTTCCGTCCCTGTGGATTCAACCCGTTTAGCCTCTATGCTATAACGGAAGTATCGAGGAAGCCAAAGTACACACTTTTAACTCTTGATTTCAAAATATACACTTTTCGTGCGCGATTTTTCCCCGATCAAATTTTGGCACCATTGCCGGGGATGGGAACGGTTTGATTTCACATTTTTATTAACTTTTCTTCTTTATTTTTTGGTGCGCAGGTTAAAGTTTTAACATTGCAGAGGTCCACACTTGCTTTTGTGTGGTTGGGTAAACTCTTGTATATTCTTATACTCTGCTGCTTGTTTTTATTTATATTACCTGTACACTGTAAAATACGGAAATTGGTTGCTTTAAAACGGTTTAGGCATTTGCATCTAGGCACGTGTCAATTTCAATTCCAATATACTATATTTTGTTCTTGTATTGTTGTGATCTTGACGAAGGTGTACATATTGCATTGCATATAGTTAAGACAAATACGTGGGTGATTTATTCCCTTTGTGTGTTCATTCTTATCTATATTGCACACTTGCACGAAATGAACTTAAGGGAAAAACCCAATACAACATAAGGTGAGGAAGTCATTACCCTTCCTTAGCCCAAAATCACCTCCCCACTCACACAACCCAAGCCTAAATAAAATTTGCTAGACGTTGGCCCCTAGGGACATCTCGGACTTATTTAAGAGATTGACCTAAGGGGAAGAAGTTAAAAGTTGACTCATGACAAATCGGTGTTTAAGGTTAGGGATTGAGAGGCGAAACCTCGAAGAACAATGGTTTGACATAATTAGGCCCGTTGCTCCGGCACGGATACCTCCCACTGATTTTGCTACCTGGCCGATTAACTCATGTTCAGATTCCGACAATATACCCCCCGTGGGCAGTCTAACCAGTTAGGAGTCGTCTAGGTCTAAGTCAACCCTAGCATAGGCTTATTTTTTTCTTTTTGTTTGTTTGTTTGTTTTTTATTTTGTAAATTGTGATATGAATTTCAACAACAATAATTTTTTCAATCCAAATATGAATCCATATTTCACTCCGACCTCATTTGACTCGGATAACTCTAACCCGGTTATGTACAACATGAACCAACCATATAGGCCAAATTGGGATTATTCGACTCAATATGACCCACATCCCCAATCTTATGATCATAATTTTTAAAATAATTTCAACTCTTCACGAACTCAATGTGGATTCACCTCCCCCCAGTCAAATTTTCAACCACCTTATCCATAATTTTCACAATATTCATTCCCCGATTTTGATTCATATACTCCTTTTCCTGTTCCACCAACCGAAGAAAAATCCAATTTTGAAAGGAGTATGGAAGCCATGCTTGAGTCCCAACAACAAATTCAAAATTTGCTCAATTCACAATCCCTCCCAAGTCAAACTCCATATACTCCTTTTCTAGAAATCTAATTGAAGAAAAATCTGAGCTAGAAAAGCGTTTGAAAGTCTGTTGTGAAATGGCGCAACAAATTCAAAATATATTGGACTCATCATCTCAACCAAATTTTCAAGAATCATGCTCATCTTTTCTAGTCGCACCAATTCAAAATGAATAACCATTAGTCCCGGACTTGAGTACGGAGCTCTTGCGTAAGTCTGAGCAACAAACTCAATATCTGATAGACTCACAATTCCACCACAATTTTCAAAATCAACTTCCATACTCATCTTTTTAAGAAGAATCAATTGCAAAAAGTATAGAAGACATGATTCAGACTCAAAATTCTGTTACCTGACCTATTAGTAGGTTAGACTCAATTATGAGCGATTTGATCAGTGAGAGCGAGAAAAGTCTTTCTTGTCAACCATAAACCATTCCTTATATCCCTAACCCTACCGATTGGACCCAAAAATCATGCTGTTTTGGAAATCGTGCTTCAATTGCATCATACCAACCTGAACTTGATCAACATCAACCTCTTAATAGTTTGGTAAGTTATCCATTTCTTAAAATTGAACTTGAAGATGGATGTGAACTCAATTTAGCGATTCGAATCTAATCCTTGAATCAATATCGACTCCTGTAGTGTTACCTGAATTAAGTAACGTTCTTGGGCTAGTTTTGATTCCCATAATTCCTGAACTTGAATCGATCATTTCACCCATTTACATTCCTTCTGTGAACAAAAATCAAGATACAATTTCATTACATCCATTTGAACTTGCCCAAAATTTTGAGAACCATCTTGACATTTTACTAGGTTATTCTTTTCCTAAAATTGAATTTGAGCTTAAAAGTGATCTTGACCTTCAAGTTGGTAATTCCATTTCACTTTTTGGCTCAATAATGACTCCGGTATCTTTATCAGGATTTTTTCTCTATTCCGGAGTCAACATTGAATCCTGTACCAATACATCATGAAATTGAATCACCAATATCTTATGATCACACTTCATTTATGGGGAAAGTAAGTGAACATCAATTCTTTAGTTTGGACCCCATTTTTGAACCAATTTCGACCCCCTTTTGAATCTCGACTTAATCTATTCTTAAGTCGGTATCAGTTTTTATTCCTGTTCTATTTGAGTCCGATTCAATCATCTTCCAAAATCACACTTCATTGTTGGACAAAGATGTTGGAGAAAATGACCCAGTAATTATTTTTGAAAATTAGAAATTAAGATGGGGATAATTTTTTAAATAAAACCATTTACTCAATCATTCTTTTTACTGAGTCGTATTAGAGAGGTCACTGGTGGGTTTCTGTAAGATCCACAATATCTTGATTGGGTAGTAACGCTTGGCCCAGTAAGACCACCATCGGAGCCACCACTATGAGGTAATTTTTCTTCCCTCTCCATTAGTTTCATGTATATACACATTCATGATGCATTGAGAATAATGCATGGGATAAGTTGTTGGCCCAAAGGCCTTCCACCCTAGTTTTGATGATGATTAACTCATGAAGTTATGTTTACTAATATTCTTGTGAATTTAAGTTTCAGATCTATTAGAAAGATATTAGTTGGTGATTAGCTTCTACAAGGAGTTTAGAAGCTTTCACAAGTGATTCCAGGGCTCAAGCTTCAAGATCACACATTGCCTAGCCCATGGATGGAGTTTTGGATCGGGTCTACTTGAAGATGGAGATCGTCAAGAAGACTTAGGTATCCATAGTTTAGATAGTGTGTTTAGATCCATTTGTAAAGCTTAGTATAGTTGATATGCTCAAGTGCACAACACACACAAGATTTATGTTTTGGATTTGGTTTTCATGAATAGTAGATCAAAACAAGTTTAAATAGTTCTTATGTATATTAGATATGTTCTAGATATACATACATGCTTAACTTCTTATACAAACTTATTTTGACTATCCTATTCATGTTTTGGAAAAATCTAAGTTTGATAAAATACAGGTTTTTGTTTTTGAAAAAATTTGCAAGACTCAAAAATGAATTGATATGATTGATATATGTCTTGAAATTTTTATCACTTGTTTGTGGTTTAATATAAAATGTTAAAACAAGTTTTATAGAATTTTCAGAAAAGATAAAAGATTTTTCAAAAATATTTTAACATGTTTTTTCTGACCCTGTTCTGTGACTGACAGGCCAGGTCGATCGACCGGAACGGTCGACCGCACCATGGGCCGGTCGACCCTTAGGGTCAACCGACGTGCACAGACTTATGCACGTTTGGCTGGCACAGGGCCGGTCGACCGAGCGGTCGACCGGGTCTGAGAGCAGAGCTCTCTGTTTGTTTGGGTCGACCGGGCGGTCGACCGGGTTGCCCCAACGGTCACATTTCTGACTGTTGGCGGTCGGCCGGGCCGGCCGACCGGTAGCCTGTCATGCTGCCACATCAGCCTAACGGCTAGTTTTCTGTTTGGCCTATATAAACCCCATTCATTTGGGATTTTGGCTAAGATTTTTAGAGCTAGAATTTCCTGACTTCTTCAGTGTTTTAAACAAGTTTTCAAAAGTATTTTTGGGCTTTAAACTTCCAAATTTGGTTTTGTGTTTTAGGGTTTGGGAAAATTAAAGAAAATAGAAATTTGGGAGATTTGCTTTGTTCTTCAATTCTATCATTTACAAGAGTTTTTTTCAAGTATTTTTCTTTGAGTTTTTATTTTCCAAACACCTAGTTTTTCCACTTGAGCTATCATCTATCCTATTCTATTAGGATCCTTGTTTTGTGGAAAAGAGAAAAGAAAGAGAGATTGTTTGAGGTTGTTGAGCCTCCAAGTTGTAAACCCTATTCTTTGTTGGGTGCTCCCTCTTAGGTAGAGGTTGAGGTTCGGTTTGCTCCCTCTTTGGTAGAGGTGGAGATTGGTGTTTGCTCCCTCTTGGTGAGGTAGAGTTAGTTGTTGGTTTGTATCCCTCAAGTGTGAGGTGGATCGGTTGTTATTTGGCTAAGGGCCTACCCCTCTTGTGTGAGGTGGTGTTTGTATTGAGAGAGGAGTTTGGTACTCCTAGTGTTGTAACAAATCCTTCTCGGTGAAGGTTCCCTCGGTGGGAGATAGTGGATTGAAAATCCTACACGGTGGTGTAGGCGGGGATGTAGAGCTAGGGGCTCGAACCTCGAAACATATCTTGGCCTTTGCGTTTGATCCATTGTCTCTCAACTCTCTCTCTTATTTACTTTGTGCAAAACATCATTCATTCATATCTTATTGCTTGCATTTGTGCCTTGCATATTTCATATTGTCTATATCCTTTATATGCTTGGTTGTTTGGTGTGCCTCACTTGTACTTAACCACAAGAGCTTCACATAGCACCTCAACCCATATCTAGGGGAATCAAGAGGAGTTAGTCCAGAGCCCTTCACGGGGAATTCGGCTACACTTATGTGTTGTACTAAGTGTGTTGCAATAAGTTTTTAAGCTTCCGCATTTAGCGCATTTAGTTCACTAGATTAGCACTTACACCTATTCACCCCCCCTCTAGGTGTTTTTCAATTGGTATTAGAACTAGTGCTCCTAATATTAGGCTTAACATCCTAGGAGTGAGATCCATTTGGTTGCTAATCTATTGTTTGCATTTGCTTGTTTGCACACTCATATAGTTTGCCATGGACTTCATGACCCCACCTAGCTTTGACCCTTCCAACATTGTTGTTTGGAAGTATAGGATGTCCATGTACCTAAAGACCCTAGGTTTGCATGTTTTCCTTGCCGCTACCAAGAGATGTTATCTTGGTGACCGCAAGCATATAGGGGCCAATGCACAAGCCCTAGAGGCCATTAGAAGCATATTACCTAAAGATTATCTTTTGTGTGTTTCTAACTTTGATTCCGCTTTTGTAGTATGGAACAAGTTGACAACAACCACCACCTCCGAGCTTCAATTGCAAATCCAACAAGAAGAGGAATCTAGTGGAGATGAATCCGAGCCGCAACAATGCTATACGGTCCAGGGAATGACTCCCTTGAGGTACACTCAGAAACTCAACTAGATAGTTTTGATGCTAGTTCTTCATGTGATGAATATGTGGATGCTTATGCTTTAAATGAAGAACTTTCAATTGTTTGTGAAAATTTAATAGAAAAATATAATGTTTTGAAAAGAAAAGTCTAGGCATTAATGATGAAAATAAAAATTTGATTTCTAAACTTGATGTTGTTTTGCAAGAGAAGGATGAGATTGCTAATGAAAGGGATTCATTAAAATCTCAACTTAATCTTGTTTTAAATGAAAATAAAATTTTGAAAAATAAAAATGATTGTGAAGATGTTTTGAAGAAAAATGAATCTTTAACTTCAAAACTTGATTTTGTTTTAAAAAGTAACCATTCTTTGAAAAATGAAATTGAATTTATTTCAAAAGAATTAGAATTTTGTTTAAAGAAAAATAGATCTTTGAAAAATGATTTGGATTCTCATGTTTGCCATGCTAGGGTAGTATCACACACTTCACCTATTGCATGCCACACTTCTTCTTTAATTAACAATGATATATCCATGCTTAAGAAGAGTGTAGATTGTTTGGGCTCCACTTTGAGCCAATGTGTAGTGGGTCATACACGTTTGGAATCTTTGTTTCGAAAGAAACAAGTTCCATCTATTATTCATGCACACCCTTCACGGCATACACATGCTCCTCACGGACACCATCATCACTTGTATGCTCATGTGTACACTTGTACACATTGTGGACGTAAGGGCCACCTTGCTAAATTTTGTTATGATAGATTACATGTTTCAAATTTAGCAAAGAATTTTGTTTGGGTTAGAGAAGGAACTAACCCCCATGGACCCAATAAGATGTGGGTACCAAAGACCACCCCTCCTTTATTTGATGTAGGTGTGGGCTCTCACATGACGTGAGAGTGATGGCACCTTGGAGTAGATGCGTTCCAAGCTTAAAGGAAATCAATTGGATGCATCACTTTCAAGGGATGTTTGGTGGAGAAGACCACCATGTTTTGGAGACAAGGAGAGTTGCCTTCTAGGTTTTGGTAACGATTCCTAACTCTTATTTTTTGTTTACATGCTTTCCATTTCATTGTTTACAGCATGTTTTGTGGTTTGTAGATTATTATGTTAATGCCATGATTATTTGACCTTTGACATACATGTATAGTATTTGAAACACCCATGCTTATATGGACCCATACTTAGTGTTCTCACCTTGTTAGCTATCATGTACATCATAAATCTAATAACATGTGGATATTCATAATAATCATGTTTTTGTTTATCATGTTGATTTATATCTTGATTTTATGCTTCATGTGTTGATTACATGTTTAGATGTTAGTTTTCATTAACACTAGGATTTTTATACTTGTGCATATAGTGGGCCACAAATAAATCTATATATGTTTGGGCTTGATTGCTTATTTGAACCCATTAGATGTGCTAGTATAGTCTAGTTTTGATGATTCATACATTTTAAACTTGTATTCCCATTTTGGATTTGTTTTGTAGATCATGCGTTTTACATTTCATGTATATGTGCATTTTGCCAAACCTTAAGATATACATGTATACCCCTTGAGTCATTTGCCTTTCATGCAAATGTATATATGGACTCAATTGTATTTAGGGATATATATGTATACTTCATGTTTGACAATTCATACATATACCTTGAAATGAAAATTTATTTTAATGAAAATTTAGTTTTTCATGCTTTCATGTATTTTTGTTTAAACTTCATGTATATGTCTATCTTGTCCAAACTATTAGATATACATGTTTATCCTTTTTGAGTCACGTGCCTTCATGCATATATCTTTGTGGACTCGTTATGTTTTGGATATGTATGTATACTTTAGTTTGTATTAGACATACATATGCCTTGAAGATTAAATAGTTTAGATGATTTTTATGTTTTCATGTTTTTCATTGTTTAAGGAATAATTGAGCTTAATGAAAATTTTCATGATTATGATTTTCACATTGTATTTGTACACTCACATTTATTGATTACTCATGTGTTTGTTTTCATGAGTTATATTTATGCTTAATTGACTTGAGTGTTTTGATATCATGTGGATTTCTTGTTTTATAAAAAAAAAACTATTTGTTTTATTCCTTACTTGAAGGATTTCGTACTAGTTAACAAAATTTTTCATTTTAACTAGTTCGTTTTCTTCGTTGTGTTATGAGGTATACACATGCTATTGTTGTTATTTCAATTGGTATCAATTTGATCCTTTTGTATACTCATGATTGTTTATTATGTATGTATGTTACCAATTAGTATCATCTATTGGTGATTGGTACTCATTCTATTTCATACACACATATATATATTTTATTTATGCTATTATATTTCTATATCTTGAGCACAAATCTTGTTTATGCTAGAGCTTGAGCTTCAACTATTATTTCAATTGATTTAGTTTTCAATTGGTATCTTATTTCAAGCCTACGCATAGTTTTTGTTGGTATTTCATAAAGGGGGAGAAAAGTCGATTTTCATATTTCAATTGGTATTTGTATTTCCACTCCCTTGCTTTATGATAGAAAATAAAATTTTCAATTGATAATAATGTCAATTGGTATCTTTATGCCTTAAAGAATAATGTTTAATTTCAATTGATATCATATGTTTAAAATGTACAATTATTTCAATTGGTATCAAGATGTTGCTTTCATTTTTTAAATTGGTATCTAGAGGCATATCATGTTTATAATTGTTTGATCATACCCCTTATTGACTTTGTTTTTGTTTTAGACAAAAGGGGGAGAACATTATTTTTATTGTTTTGATTGACAAAAAAGGGGGAGAAAGATTTTTTTTTACCCCTCATTGACATTTTATTTATGGTTTTGATTGTTTACCCCTTTGTTGATGATTGACAAAAAGGGGGAGAAAGATTTCGAGTTTGTTTGAGTTTTATATATGCATACTTATGTTTTTGCATATATTAAGTTTAATATAGTTTAATGTTAATTGGTATCTAGAGCATGTTTTGTTTTTGAACATTTTATTGGTATCTAGAACCTTTATTGTTTATGCATATTTATGCATTCATGTTTAAAAGCCTTCATTGCCTATTTATTATGTTTATTTGTTTATGCATGAGTTAAGGGGGAGCTTCTTTGAAGCTTAACTTTAATCCATGCATATATAACTCCATGAGTTTTGTCATCATCAAAAAGGGGGAGATTGTTGGCCCAAAGGCCTTCCACCCTAGTTTTGATGATGATTAACTCATGAAGTTATGTTTACTAATATTCTTGTGAATTTAAGTTTCAGATCTATTAGCAAGATATTAGTTGGTGATTAGCTTCTACATGGAGTTTAGAAGCTTTCACAAGTGATTCCAGGGCTCAAGCTTCAAGATCCCACATTACCTAGCCCATGGATGGAGTTTTGGATCGGGTCTACTTGAAGATGGAGATCGTCAAGAAGACTTAGGTATCCATAATTTAGATAGTGTGTTTAGATCCATTTGTAAAGCTTAGTATAGTTGATATGCTCAAGTGCACAACACACACAAGATTTATGTTTTGGATTTGGTTTTCATGAATAGTAGATCAAAACAAGTTTAAATAGTTCTTATGTATATTAGATATGTTCTAGATATACATACATGCTTAACTTCTTATACAAACTTATTTTGACTATCCTATTCATGTTTTGGAAAAATCTAAGTTTGATAAAATACAGGTTTTTATTTTTGATAAAATTTGCAAGACTCAAAAATGAATTGATATGATTGATATATGTCTTAAAATTTTTATCACTTGTTTGTGGTTCAATATAAAATGTTAAAACAAGTTTTATAGAATTTTCAGAAAAGATAAAAGATTTTTAAAAAATATTTTAACATGTTTTTTCTGACCCTGTTCTGTGACTGACAGGCCAGGTCGGTCGACCGGAACGGTCGACCGCACTATGGGCCGGTCGACCCTTAGGGTCGACCGACATGCACAGACTTATGCACGTTTGGCTGGCACAGGGCCGGTCGACCGAGCGGTCGACCGGGTCTGAGAGCAGAGCTCTCTGTTTGTTTGGGTCGACCGGGCGGTCGACCGGGTTGCCCCAACGGTCACATTTCTGACCGTTGGCGGTCGGCCGGGCCGGCTGACCGGTAGCCTGTCAGGCTGCCACATCAGCCTAACGACTAGTTTTCTGTTTGGCCTATATAAACCCCATTCATTTGGGATTTTGGCTAAGATTTTAGAGCTAAAATTTCCTGACTTCTTCAGTGTTTTAAACAAGTTTTCAAAAGTGTTTTTAGGCTTTAAACTTCCAAATTTGGTTTTGTGTTTTAGGGTTTGGGAAAATCAAAGAAAATAGAAATTTGGGAGATTTGCTTTGTTCTTCAATTCTATCATTTACAAGAGTTTTTCCCAAGTATTTTTCTTTGAGTTTTTGTTTTCCAAACACCTAGTTTTTCCACTTGAGCTATCATCTATCCTATTCTATTAGGATTCTTGTTTTGTAGAAAAGAGAAAAGAAAGAGAGATTGTTTGAGGTTGTTGAGCCTCCAAGTTGTAAACTCTATTCTTTGTTGGGTGCTCCCTCTTAGGTAGAGGTTGAGGTTTGGTTTGCTCCCTCTTTGGTAGAGGTGGAGATTGGTGTTTGCTCCCTCTTGGTGAGGTAGAGTTGGTTGTTGGTTTGTATCCCTCAAGTGTGAGGTGGATCGGTTGTTGTTTGGCTAAGGGCCTACCCCTCTTGTGTGAGGTGGTGTTTGTATTGAGAGAGGAGTTTGGTACTCCTAGTGTTGTAACAAATCCTTCTCGGTGAAGGTTACCTCGGTGGGAGATAGTGGATTGAAAATCCTACACGGTGGTGTAGGCGGGGATGTAGAGCTAGGGGCTCGAACCTCGAAACATATCTTGGCCTTTGCGTTTGATCCATTGTCTCTCAACTCTCTCTCTTATTTACTTTGTGCAAAGCATCATTCATTCATATCTTATTGCTTGCATTTGTGCCTTGCATATTTCATATTGTCTATATCCTTTATATGCTTGGTTGTTTGTGTGTGCCTCACTTGTACTTAACCACAAGAGCTTCACATAGCACCTCAACCCATATCTAGGGGAATCAAGAGGAGTTAGTCCAGAGCCCTTCATGGGAAATTCGGCTACACTTGTGTGTTGTACTAAGTGTGTTTCAATAAGTTTTTAAGCTTCCGCATTTAGCGGATTTAGTTCACTAGATTAGCACTTACACCTATTCACCCCCCTCTAGGTGTTTTTCATAAGTGTGGGGGAGGGTTTACTAACATAGTTAGTTTTACATTTTCTTTCTTTTACACTTCTTTTTAGGAACTTTTTAAAATTCTCTTTTGTATAGAAACTCTTTTCATTTTTTTCTACAAAACTTTTTGAATTAAGAAAAATAGTTTTGATTTATTTTTAAGAAAATTATGATTATCTTAGGAATTAAGAAGATCTAAAATTATGAATTATTAAACCAAGTCAAAATAATAGCTCTTGTTTAAATTTTAGGATAAGGAAGTAAGATTGAAAAGATAATTTGATCTTAAATTTTTTGCATTAGATTTATGCACTTCACACTTACACAATTTTGGGATTGAAACAAAGACTGAAAATGTCATAAAAAATGCTATAAAAATATATCAAAAATGATGATAAAATCACTTATTGAAGTTGGGTAATTATGCCTCAGGAAGCATGATTATTCACGCTTAAAATGGTGGACAAAAATAAAATAATCCTCTTTAGTTTTGTGGCCTTGTTTACTCGAGTCCTTAAGTCCGAGGGGTGTTTTCTCATCTGGTGCCTTAAATTATCTGATTTGGGAGTCACCGGCTAAAGGCTCACTACCCGAGTAAGGTAGAAAGCCTAAGAAAACTAAGAGAAGAAAAAATAATAATAAATGGCATGAAAGTTAGAGTCGATATCCCAAAAATCTTCACTGTTCACAAAGTGCATATTTATCTAAGAGTTTTTATGAAAGATCAAATAATCAATTCAATTTTAAATTCTTACATTTAATTTAAAACAAGATTTTGCATTTCGATTTAGTTTAAGGAAGAATAATTTCTGATTAACCTATGACCTTGAATCACTTATATTTTCGCAAAAATACTTCAACACTTTTTTCTATTTCAAAATACGTTTTCAAAAATACTGACATTTGATTTATTTTGTTATGGATTTTGTGGGTGTAATCCGCCGAACCCTCAGGAAACAAAACTCCTCATCTAGGAGAAACCTAGAGGTTTAACAGCTTGTTACACATGCTCAGTGCAATCTCGTCACGTACAAAAGTGGTGTAATAATTTCTTTAATTTTTGGTTTTGCTCAGGACGAGCAAAAGATAAGTGTGGGGGTGTGATTAGTCTCTAAAATTGCATATTTCATATCACATCTTCACATTCATCTTCACATTCATTTTATAATAAATACTACTATTAATGGTCTTCTTTTGTGATTCTGGGTCCATGGTGTGGAAATGAAGAAGAAGACCCAAAATCACCATTTAATGGGTGATTAAGCCCTAAAAAGATAGCCATTGACTTAGGAGCGTGATTCTGTCAAAATTAGGGGCCCAAAACAAGAAACCAGGACATGCAGCCGACAGGAGACCGACGCGACAGCGCGTAGCAGGCGGCGTTGCGCGCACCGCGCCAGCGCTCTGGGCCAGGGTTTGTCTCCCTGGTCCCTTTCTTCTGGTACCTGTAAATACCCCCTGGGGTTCTCATAACGAGAAATTCAGAGAGTAGGGTAGTTTCTTTATACGTTGTAGTTTAGGGTAGTTTAGTTTAGTTCTTCTTCTTCTTCCTCTTTATATTTTCCATTTCTTTTAGATCTTGTAATAGGAGAGAGAGTGATACATGGTTAGAAAGTAAGAGCGCTTGTAATAGAAGGTGACAAGCTATGAAAGGTTTTCTCTTAACCTCTCTTTGTTTTCTCTCTAACTCCTTTTACATGTTTAGCTAATTTTCTCTCATGGCAACTAACTGCTAGCCAATAACTTGCTAATTTCTTACTTGATAATCCACATGAATCTAATAGGCTCTACTTGACCTTGCTCTTGTGAGAGCCATTGATGGCTCACGATGATGAATTTTAACACTCTAACATACTAACTCTCTAACAAGCTAATATTACTTTACTCCATGCTTACTCTTATTTAGTTTTGATGGTTTAAGTGTAACTTGCACTTGTTTTGTTGAGTTTGAACGTGAAAGTAATTGTATGGGTCATGCTTTGAAACGCTCTTGAACCAAGGACTAGTGATGACCAAGGATACATGTGAGACAACTATCACTAAGAGGCTAGCATGGTTAGTGGAGCCATTAGTAGTTAGTAGCCATGATTTTTCTTTCTCGTTTTACTTTATTTTAGAAATATATCAAAAACCACAAATAACATCTTTTCTATGTTTCCCACTTCTTCGTGTTTCATCATATTCTTCTCTTTTCATTCTCTATTTTTTTCCTTTTGATTCTTTAAAATGTTGAAGAAACTTTACACAAACGTGAACATACCGGTAAAGTTTCTATCGCTTCCCATCCTCGTGGATTCGACCCGTTTATCCTCTATGCTATAACGGAAGTATCGAGGAAGCCAAAGCACACACTTTTAACTCTTGATTTTAAAACATACACTTTTCATGCGTGATTTTCCGCCGATCAAATAACAACACCAATGATGTAGGTCAGTGGTTCATTAATGAAGATTTAGATTTGACTTACTTTTTTGTGTTATCTTCTGATTTTATACCGTCAGATACTAGTATTAACGTAGATAGCGATCCTGTATCTGCAATTCATGCTCTGACATCAATGCACACTCCAATAAGGTCATCTTTTATGGTGCATGAAAGGGCAAATTATGCACATGGAGATTTCTTCAAAATGCCAGCCAAATACAAGGGTCAAAAGCCAATCCTATTCGGAAGAATCGAGTCTGAGCCAATGATATGCGAGAGTTCAGAGAATGATTTTGAATCCCCATAATTCTCTCATTATGAGTGAAATTCACACCATATGATAGAGAAGAAGGGATACGACCTTACCAAAAGGTTTGGTTTGAACTTCGACAAAGGAAGACAAATACAACTTCAATCTTTCTTATCAAAAGGGAAAGCCCCTGACTATTATCATAAGACTCAAAGGGGATTGGGCTACGTGACTACCCAAATCTCATCTGATTTCAAACATGAACAATAAGTCAGTCATGATCACTCGTTAGGAACATCATCGTGGGAGTTAGATGTTAGCCTTTGTGTCATCTTCAAAAGTCTTTCAGTAAACTTGGTTCAACCAGTCATCTAGAAGATAAAGACAAAGACAAAATCAAAGAAATGATCCAGTTAGACACCAATCCCTAGATCAAGCACTTAAACACTCTTTAGGACATACAGTTTGAACAGTGTGAATCACCTACAGAGGATAAAGTGATCCACATCAATCTAAGGAATGAGGCTAATCTTATGCCCATCTTCATAAGCGAAAGCTTATCGCCCTCTGACAAAAAAGACCTGATATGTCTTATACAAGAGTATGTAAATGTCTTCACTTGGAACTACGAGGACATGCCTGACTCGACACACAAGTAGCCATGCATCGCCTTAACATCAACCATGATGCAAAACTAGTAAAGCAGCGTAACAATGATACCGTTCAGAGATTATGGAGGCAATAAAATCATAAGTTAGAATGCTTATAGACTTTGGTTTCGTTAGGGAGGAGCAACACCCTAATTGGGTAGCAATATCGTTCCTGTCCCAAAGAAGAATGAGAAGATTCAGATTTACATTGACTTTCACGATCTAAATGATGCTTGTCCCAAAGATGAGTTCTCTCTTCTGATCACAAATGTCATGATTGACAACACACACGGATTTGAGAGGATATCCTTTATGGAAGAATTTTGTGGATACAATCAAATCAAGATGTATCCAGAAGATGAGAAACATACATCCTTCAGAATACCGCTAGGGGTGTATTGCTACGCTGTAATGTCCTTCGGATTGAAGAATGCAGGGGGCAACATATCAATGCACCATGAATATTATCTTCCACGAGCATATACATAAAATCGTGAAATGTTATATAGATGATATTGCAGTGAAAAGTTGTGACAAAGGAAGTATTCAAAATCTGCGGGGACATCAACTGAAGACGAACCCAACCAAATTTTTCCTGGGGGTAGCTAGTGGCAAGTTTCTTGGATTTGTTGTAACATCTAAAGGAATCCACCTTGACCCCGAAAAGAGTCACGCCATCAAGGAGATGCACCCTTTGAGAAATCTCAAAGAACTCAAAGAGTTACAAGGACGATTGGCCTACATCTAAAGATTAATAGCAAATCTCTCAGGACGTTGCTAACCCTTTACCAAGTTGATGAAAAAAGGAGTCTCATTCACCTAGGACAGTGCTTGCCACCTAGCATTTGATGAAATCAAAGAATACCTCATGCATCTACCTGTTTTTGTAGCTTCAGTATTAGGGAACCTTTCTTGATATACATTAGAGCTATGAATCATTCTTTAGGAGTTTTGTTAGCCCAAATAATGACCAAGTACATAAGTAGGCAATTTATTATTTGAGCAGGACCATGATCGGGGCTGAACATCATTATAACCTGATTGAAAAAGAGTGTCTAATTTTAGTCTTCGCCATTCAGAAGATTCGACACTATCTTGTGGGCCAGCTCATTCATATCATCTCCAAAGTCAATCCTCTGCGATTACTCATGATAAGACCATATCACTAAGCTGTCGAGTCATGAAATGCACTATATTGTCACAATATGAGATGCGATTTATGCAACAGAAGTCTATGAATGGTGATAGAGCCAAACCTGCACAAAAAATGCAGAATTTTAGGAATAATGTTAGGTCCTTGATTCTACCGTGTAGCTTAGGGCTAACGGGTCGTGATCTACAGGGAGGGACATCGATGGAAGATTTATAGTAAGTTTCTTCTTTCAATTCACTAAAACTAGTTAATACCTATTTTCTTAGTTTTATAAAAAAACAAAAATAGTTAAGTTAAGTTAAGAAGGAGATGGTAGAAGAAGAGATGGTGGTGTTGTTATTACTTTATTCATGAAAGAAAAAAAATAAATTGAGTTAAAGAAAAAGTGTTGGTATAATAATTAGAAATAAAAAAGATAAAAAAAGAATATTTAAGATGGTTTTGTTAATTCAAAAAGAAAGAAAAACAATTTCAAAGAAAAAGAATTAAAAGAGAAAGTGTTGACTGAAAATTATTAAATTAAGCTAAGAAAAAAATAGAAAAGAAATAAAGGAAGAAATTTACCTCTGTTGTAGATTAACATACCATGATTAGATGTGAAGTAATATAAATCAAATTAGTAGAAAGAATTACATGAAAGTAGTGCTTGGCCAGATTGAGTACGATGAAGAAAAAGTGAGAATCTCTATTGATTGTCACCTTCAATATAAGCTTCTTAAAGAAAAGCTGACATAGGTCACACTACAATAACTTTTCTTCTCTTTTAATCATGTAACTATCTCTAACCTAAAAGAAAATAAAAAAATAAAAATAAAAATTATATTGAAGAAGAAAAGAAAAGAAAAGAAAAGAAAAGAAAAATCTAAACTAAAGCTCTCTCTCCGAGATGGTGCCCCTTATGCCTTCGAGGTATGAGGATATTTATAGGAGAAAACTAGAGGGACATGAAGTATATGAATATAGAGGTGGCTATGTCTGAATTTGAATTCTCTCTTTATCTCGAAACTTGATTTGATTTATCCAATGTTTTATGTAGAAATTCAATTCTGATTTGCAGATTGTTATCATATTGATTGCTGAATATAACTTATCAAACAATATTATTAGAAGAAGTGATCAATAATTAATTGTAGGCCTTTAGGTCTTCTTTCTTGATCAACTTGAACCAACAGATTTGACTTTAAATAGCAAAAGTTTTGGTTAAAATATTAAAATGTATCCAATCTAAATTTAAATTGCTTCATCTCATCCGTTGATTTTCTCTCTATTCATTTATCCTCATGGATTTTTAATTTGTCTTCTTGAATTGATAAGATATCCATTATCTTTAGTGAAACCGATAGGGTCTTCAAATAATCTATTTTTTTCTTGAAATTAGATGATATAATCATATCTGATATATCCAGTTTTTAGATAAGATGGCTTCTAGAAGCTTTGGATTTGAATAGATCCCTTAATTTGCTTGAACTTTGAATTATTTAGATTTAATTAGATAAATCTGTCAATCTCTCTATTTTCTTCATTAATTACACTGCATGCCATTAGACATGAAAATGCATTAATAACAGAGTTTTATTTAAAAATAAATAAAGAAAATGTGACATATATGATACAAAATGTGCAATGCACGTGCATAATCAAAGGGCAAGCCATGGCAGATTTTTGGCTGAATATCTAGTCTCAAGACCCACCAAACTTTATGAAGATCTTTCAGACGAGACCTTTGAAGTTTGCATGACCCATACATCTATTGAAAAATAAGTCTGGCAACTATTCATAGACGGTGCCTCAAGAATAGATCCTAGAGGAAACATCATATCAGAAGTGGGGGGTAGTACATGTATCTCCACAAAACTACATAATTTCTTGTGCTTTTTCATTAACTGAGTCGTGTTCTAATAATATTGTGGAATACAATGTTTTGTTGAATGGAATACAACCTACAAAAGAGGTCAGTGTCAAGCATCTCGAAGCATACATTGACTAAACACTCATCGTCAATCAGGTCCGCAGAGAGTATAAAGCCTGACATGAAGACTTGGTACCCTATCGTAATGTAATCATCAACATGACTGAGAAGTTCAAAAGCTTCTACATTGACCATGTACCTCGTCAACAAAATGCACATGCAGACTCATTGGCATCTCTTGTTGCCTTACTGGCTCTTCCAGCCAGAGTAACAAAGGAAGTACTAGTTCATAACCGTGACTTGCACTGCCTAAAATTTGCTCTTGAAGACAGTAAGTGCCCAAAAGGAGATCTTTATGTTAAAAGGGTTCTTGAGACTTCAACTGGTCTAGAACAAAGAGATTGGCAATTCTCATTCATTGACTTTGTCTTATACGTCAAACTGCCTGATGATCCTAAGGAGGCGGCTGAAATAAAAAAGAAAGCTCCTCGATTCTATTACAATGCGGTCACACGAACACTATATCATCGATCGTATGATGGAATCCTACTTCACTGCCTTTTACACAAAGAGACACAGGAGGCACTCAGGAAAGCTCATGACGGTACGTGCGGGGCTCACCAACCTGGACCCAAACTCAGAAACCAACTCTGAAGACTTGGCTATTATTGGCCAAAAATAATTTCTGACGTTGTCGCCTACGCTAGACGAGTCACGCTTGTCAAATTCATAGTGACTTCATACATCAAGCACCAGGCCATCTTCATCTAACGTCTTCTTCATGACCATTCGAGATATGGGGAATGGACGTCATCGGACCCATTACCCCCCAACATCCAAAGGACATCAGTTTATCTTAGCTATCTCAAATGGACAGAAGCTATCCCTCTGAAGGAAGTAAAGATGTCCGACGTGATCAAGTTTATCAAACATCACTTAATATACCACGCCGGTATACCTCGAAGGATTATCCATGATAATGGACTCTAATTTGTCAATTAAGCATTTCAAAAATTCTGTAATGAATTCAGAATTCAGAGTGTATCCTCAAAACATACTATCAAGCTGGCAACGACCTTGCAGAAGCTTTCAACAAGAATATTAAAAAACTTCTCAAGAAATTCATTTCCAAAAGACAATGTGACTGGGATGAGAAGTTGGCGAAAGCCTTTGGGCCTACCGTACAACAGTAAGAACTCCAATAAAGGCTACATTATTTTTCTGTTGGCCAAGAGGCCCTTCACCTTAGTTTTTGATGATGACTATATTATGAAGTTAAGTTATTAATGATCTTATATTTATATAGTTTTAGTTATTGATCAAGATCTTAATTGGTGTTTAACTTCAACAAAGAATTCAAAGTCAAGTTTTAGAGATAACACATGTAGATTCAAGAGCTCGCACTTCAAGATCACACCTAATACTTGAGAGGAGTCAAGCTCTATGGATCGTATCGTCTTGGAGATAAAGATCGACATGAAGACTTCAGTTTAGGTTTCTTTAGATCTTGTGTAAGAATAGATTAGTCTTGATATGCTCAAGGATACACGCACACACAAGTTCAAAAGTTTATTAGTTTCAGTTTAACCATTTTGGATTTTCAAAATTACATGTTTCGTTTTCATATATAGATAGAATCAAAACAAGTTACATGGTTTATATGTGTATTGGATTTCATCCATATACATTATTGTTTCATATTTTAGAAAAACCTATTTTGATGATTCTAGTTCATGGTTTCAAGTTTTATTTTTAACAAAACTTATTTTTGGATTTAATGTCAAAAACATAGATATATCTTTTATTTGTGTATTGGATTCTATCCATACACACTATGCTTCAAAATATGTTTCTATATCATATTTTTGTATCTATATAAGTTTTGAAGAAAATGTATTTTCATTTCAAAATTCTAAGTTTTAGAAAATACAATTTTTGTTTAAAGTTAATATTTTCATGCCTCAAAAATAGTTCAAATAGTTTGGAATATATGTTGATTTTTGGTCACACATATTTGTACTTCAAATATTTATAAGAACTTTTTTTGTGAAATTTATGAAGTTTTATGCGATTTTATAGGTATTTAAAAGCCAACATTTCACAACTTATAACCCTGGTTTTGGGCTGCTAATGGTCGATCGAAGCCTGCCTCGGTCGACCGATCCGGAGAGTCCACTCTCTGGATCTAGCCCCGGGACCGACTGGTCGACCAACCAGAGAGGCTTGATCTCTGGTTCTGGCCTCGGTCGATCGGGCGGTCGATCGACAGGCAGTTTGCCTTAGGGCAGTCGATCGATAACCCCAATAATTGAAAATCTGACAGTTGGCGGTCGACCATGTGGTGGACAGACAGATAATTTTAGACATGTTCTAGACCCCAATGGCTATATTTTGAGACCCTTATAACAATGAGTCTTTGAGGCCAGTTTTCAATAAGATTTTTAAGAGCTATTCTCCCCATCTATTCAAGTGTTTTTCAGCAAGTTTCAAAAGAAGTTTTTGAGCTAAAAATTCTTATCTTTATTCCATTTTCAAAGTTTTGGAAAATCAAAGAAAAAGAAGTCTTTGGGAAATTTGTTTTGTTCTTTATCTTTCATATCTATCTAGAGTTTTTTCCAAGTATTTTCTTTGAGATATATTTTTCCAAACACTTTGATTCCTCACACTTGAGCCAATCAATTCAAAATCTATCTTTAAGATCTTGTTTTTGTGAGAAAATTATTTGTGATCCTTTGAGATCACCAAGAGAGTATTTGTGATCTTTGTGATCACCAAGTGTAATCTTTTCTTTACTTTGGTTTAGTGCCCATTCTTGTGTAGACGTTTGTGTTTGAGAGAGTGGAGTTGTGTACTTCCGGTGTTGAGTTGTAATTTCTCGATGGAGGTCCCATTGTGGAAGGTCCTGTGTGGATATAGTGGAAATCCTTCTGTGTGAAGGCGGGGACATAGAGCAGTGGCTCGAATCTTGAAATATATCCCTGTGTTTGCATTAGATCTTCTATCTCTCAACTCTCAACTCTCTTATATCTTGCATTGTTATTAATTTCTCATATCATATACACATTTGGTATTATTTGTATGCTCACACTTATGATCAACCAAGAGAGTTTTTAAAACATCTTAATTCTTAATCTAGAGGAGTAGTTCTAGAGACACTTCATGAAAAATTTGGGCTCACTTTTGGTTACACATAGTATATTTATAATTAAGCTTTTAATTCCACATCATTTGGTATTAGATTAGCACTACACCTATTCACTCCCATCTAGGTATACTTTCAATTGGTATCAGAGTCTCCGCTCTTAATATTCGGTTTAACCACCTAGGAGTGAGACCCTACATTTACTAATCTAGTATTTACTTTGCACACATATAGTTTATACACTCATGGATTTCCTTGCCCCTCCCATGTATGAAGTTCTAATATTGACATGTGAAAGTTTAAGATGAGTGCTTACCTCAAAGTCCTATGATTGGATGTTTATCTTGCCACTATCAAGAACTCTTATCTTGATAATGACAAGTACCTAGAGGCTCATACACAAGCCATGGAGGCATTTAGGCACACACTTAGCAAAAATTATCTTTCTTTGATTTTTAATTGTGATTCTGCTTTTGTAGTGTGGAGCACATTGACTTCTCTAGTGCAAAACATTTTGGAGAGAGAACTAAGAAGAGATGAATCCGAGCAAACATGCTACATGGTCCAAGGAAATGACTCCCTTGAGGTAAATTCAGATACACATCTTGATGATTGTACTAGTTCTTCAAATGATTATGATAATATGGATGCACATGTTTTAAATGAAGAACTTTTCATGTTTTGTGAAAACTTACTTTCTAAATACAAAGATTTGAAAAAGAAGAGTTTGAACTAAAAGAAAAAATAAAAATTTATTTTCAAAACTTGATTTGATTTTACAAGAAAGGGTTGAGATTTCAAATGAGAGAGACTCATTGAAAGTTCAACTTGACCTTGATTTAAATGAAAATAAAATTTTGAAAAATAAAAATAAGTTTAATGAGGTTTTGAAGAAGAATGAGGATTTGTCTTCAAAACTTGTATTTGTTTTAAAAGAAAATGAGTCTTTAAAGAACAAAATTGTTTTAATTTCTAAAGAGTTAGAATGCATCTCTTTAGAAAATGTTTCTTTGAAAAATGATTTTACTTCTCATGTTTGTCATGCTTTCATTACTTCATCTTCTTGTGATAAACATGTTGCTTTCTTCACTTCTTCTTCTATTATTGATCGTGATATATATGCTTTGAAGAAAAGTGTAGATTGTTTGGGCTCCAGTTTGAGCCAATGTGCTATGGATCTAAAGAAATTGGAATTCACGTTTCGCAAGAAACATGCGTCACATATGCATGCACACCCATCACGCCATACACATGCTCATCATGCTCACACACATGATTCATTATATGCTAATGTGTACACTTGTACACATTGTGGACGTACGGGCCACCTTGCAAAATTCTGTTATGATAGATTAAATACTATAAATTTTGCAAATAAGTTTATTTGGGTTAGGAAAAATGCTAACCCCCATGGACCCAAAAAGTTTGGGTACCCAAAGTCACTTCTTATGTATTTGATGTAGGTGTGAGCTCTCACTTGATATGAGAGCATCGGTACCTCGATGGTGGATGTGTTTGAGCTTGATGGACACTACATTAGATGCATTACCTTCAAAAATATTTAGTGGGAGGGCCATTATAATTTGGAGACCTAGAAAATAGTTCATATGGTTTGGTAACTATCTCTAACTCCTTATTTTTATTTACATGCTTTTATTGATGATTTTAATGCTCATTATGTTAAATGTAATGTTAATTAGACATGTGATATACATAGATAGTTTTTGAGATACACCCATATTTATATGGATTCATATCTTTTTATTCTCACTATAATTTAGCTACTGTGTATGTCTTAGTTCTAAAGCACTTGTATTTAGCCTAATGATCATGTTTGTTTATGTTTTTGTGTTTCATGTTTTGATTGCATGTTTAGATGTGATTTTTGTTAAAACTTGTGTTTATACTTGTACAAGTAATGAGCGATACTTTATTCTCATATTTTGGTGGCTTAATGCTCATGTGTACTCATTAGATATACTTGTATAACTTAGTTTTGATGATTCTCATATCAATACTTGTATTTCCTATTTTTGTACATGTTTTTATATTTAGTTTCATGTATATATTAATTTTGTCCAAAACTATAGATATACATGTCTATCCTAGAGTCACTTGCCTTCATGTAATATTCTTTTGTTGACTTGTTTAGGTTTGAATATCTATGTATACTTTAGTTTCGACAAAATTATATATAATACCTTGAAGTTTGTTTAGTTTTGATGAAAATTAAATTTTCATAGTTTTATGTTTTTTTATAAAGGAATTTATTTTGATTTAGCTTCATTGTTTTATTTTCATGTATATATTTCTTGCATGACTCTTGTACACTCGATATATTTTATTTACTCATGGTTTTGATTCATGAGTCTATATGAGTTTTATAGATTTTTGAGTGTCAATTTTCATATATCTTGGAATATATATGTGTTTTACTCCTTGCTTGAAGGATTTTGTACTAGTTTTCAAAATTATCTTAAAACTAGTTTCGTTATTCTTCAATTTGGAAGTGATTTTCAAAATATGCTAAAATAATCTTCAAATATTATTTTTAAAAACCCTACCATCAAAGGACAGTTGGATGGGCGACCATACCTTGTATGCTCTTAATGAAAATCTATTTAAACATGTGCATGAAAGGGAGGTAGTTATGAGATATACATGATTTTAATGAAAATTAATTTTTGTATATTCATGTTTTCTTATATATGTATGCTTCAAAATTTAAGTGGTATTTTCATTTTCATACATACATATATATGATTGATTGCGCTTATTTTACATTGACATACAAGTTTAAAGTACAAATTAATTTCTTCCTAAGCTTGATTTAATTCTTAATGTTAATCGATATCTTTACAAGTTTATGCATTAGTTTTATTGGTATTTCATAAGAGGGAGAAAATTTTTTATTTTATCTTTCAATAGTATTTATTTTCAATTAGTATCCTACTCCCACTTTTATGAAAAAAATATTTTTTTTAAAAAATGCTAATATTTTCAATGTTGGTATCAATAACCTTCAATTAGTATTATTCTCAAATTGGTATCTTTATTGCAAAATGATTTTAGTGTTTAGTTAAAAATTTCATTTTTTTTACTTTAAATTGGTATCATGTCTTTCTATTGGTATTAATTGGTAAAAAGATTATTTTTTCTTTTAATTGATTTCTTTCAATTGATAGTTTTATTAATATCAAAATTTTGTTTTAAAACATGTTTATTGGTATTGTTTGTTTTTCTTTACCCCTTTATTGATGAGTGACAAAAAAGGAGAGAAGGATTAGTGTTTATATATGTATGTTTGATTAATTATTTATGCATATATACATATAATTTTATAATTCTCATTGCATTTCTTTTATTATTGTTTATTGGTATTTTGAGCTTATATTGAATATCTTTGTGTTTTATGATTATGCATGAGTTAAGGGGGAGCTTCTATGAAGCCTATTCTCAATCGATGCATATATAACCTCATAAGTTTTGTCATCATCAAAAAGGGAGAGATTGTTAGCCCAAAGGCCCTTCACCTTAGATTTGATGATGACTAATTTATGAAGTTATATTACAAATGATCTTGTGTTTATATAGTTTCAGCTATTGATCAAGATCTTAGTAGGCGTTTAGCTTCAAGAAAGAATTCAAAGTCAAGTTTTGGTGCTAACACGTGTAAATTCAAGAGATCGCGCTTAAAGATCACATCTAGTACTCGAGAGGAGTCAAGCTCTATATATCGTGTTTGGATCGTCTTGAAGATGAAGATCGAAAAGAAGACTTCGGTTTAGATTTGTTAAGATTTTATGTAAGAATAGATTAGTCTTGATATGCTCAAGTGTGCACACACAAAAGTTCAAAAATTTATTTGTTTCAGTTTAACCGTTTTGGATTTTCAAGAATACATGTTTTGTTTTCATGAATAGATAGAATCAAAATAAGTTTACATGGTTTATATGTATATTAGATTTCATCCATATACATTATTGTTTAATATTGTAGGAAAATTTATTTTGATGATTTTAGTTCATGATTTCAAGTTTTGTTTTTAACAAAACTTATTTTTAGATTTAATGTCAAAAACATAGATATATCTTTATATGTGTATTGGATTTTATCCATACACACTATGCTTCAAAATGTGTTTCTATATCATGTTTTTTTTATTTACACAAGTTTTGGAGAAAACGAATTTTTATTTCAAAATTCTAAGTTTTAGAAAATACAATTTTTGTTTAAAATTAATATTTCCATGCCTAAAAAATAGTTCAAATTGTTTGTAATGTGTGTTGATTTTTGGTCACACATATTTATACTTCAAATATTTATAAGAACTTATTTTTTTGAAATTTATGAAGTTTTATGAGATTTTATAGGTATTTAAAAGCCAATATTTCATAACCTATAACCCTTGTTTTGGGCTGCTAACGGTCGATCGACCGGTCGACCGAAGCCAGGCTTGGTCGGCCGACCTGTAGACTGACGTGCACAGATGTACATAGGCTTTAGCGATTAACCGAGCGATTGACCGATCCAGAGAGTCTGCTCTCTGGATCTGGCCCCGGTCGACCGACCGGTCGACCGACCAAAGAGGCTTGCTCTCTGGGATTGACCGGGCGGTCGACCGACATGAAGTTTTTCTTGGAACGGTCAACCGATCGGTCGACCAACAACCCCAACAATCAGAAATCTGATTGTTGCCGGTCGACCGTCCGGTCGACCGACAGGTCATTTTTGACCTGTTCTGAACCCAACGGCTATATTTTCAGACCCATATATAAATGGGTCTTTGAGGTCAGTTGTCAACAAGATTTTTAAGTGCTATTCTTCTCATCCTTTCAAGTGATTTTCAGCATGTTTCAAAAGAGGTTTTTGAGCCAAAATTGCTTATCTTTATTTCATTTTCAAAGTTTTGGAAAATCAAATAAAAAGAAGTCTTTGAGAAATTTATTTTGTTCTTTATCTTTCATATATATCTAGAGTTTTTCTCAAGAATTTTTTATTGAGATTTATTTTTTCAAATTCTTTTATTTCTCACACTTGAGCCAATCAATTCTAAAATCTATCTTTAAGATCTTATTTTTGTGAAAAAATTGTTTGTGATCCTTTGAGATCACCAAGAGAGTGTTTGTGATCTTTGTGATCACCAAGTATAATCTTTTTTGCTTTGGCTTAGTGCCCACCTCTAGTGTAGAGGTTTGTGTTTAAGAGAGTGGAGTTGTGTACTCCTGGTGTTGAGTTGTAATTCCTCAGTAGAGGTCCCTCTATGGAAGGTCCTGTATAGACATAGTGAAAATCCTTCTGTGTGAAGGCGGAGACGTAGAGCATTGGCTCGAACCTCGAAACATATCCCTGTGTTTGCATTTCATTTTATATCTCTCAACTCTCATCTCTCTTATATCTTGCATTGTTATTAATTGCTCATATCATATAGATGCTTGTGAAAAGTCACCTAGAGGGGGGTGAATAGGTGACGATGCTAATCTAGTGAACTTAATGCGGAATTTAAAAACTAATTGCAATTACAACAATGATGCACACACAAGCAAGTATAAGATATAACAATTTGCACAATACACAAAGTAAAGAGAGAGATAGAGAGAGTCAATGGATCAATCGCAAACACAGAGATATGTTATCGAGGTTCGAGCACCCAGCCTACATCCCCGCCTTCGACACACGAAGGATTTCTAATCCACTAGCTAGTTCACCAAGAACTCTCACAAGGAGTACCCAACTCCTCTCTTTACAATCACAACCTCCTCCTTGAGGCACAACTCCAAGCCAACAATCTCCTCACAACTTGAGGGATTTCCAAACCAAAACCAACACAAGGATCACCTCACAACCTTGAGGGATACAACCCAATAGCCAAACTTCCTCAACACAATGAGGGAAAGGCACAAAGCCAAGCTAAACATAGGGTTTACAACTTAGTGGTTTCAAACAACAACCACAAAACAATCTCTTTTTCCCACACAAAATCCTATAGAAAAGATAGTAGATTTTAGCTCAAGTGTGGAGAAAACCAAGGGATTTGAAACCAGCAACTCAAAGAAAATCTTTGGGAAATAAATAAAACCAAGATAGAGAAGTTCAATTCAAAAGCTTTTCCCAAAACCCTTTTCTTTGATTTTTCAAACCCTAAAGAAAACACCAAAAAGATTGTTCAAATCAAGCTCAAAAACTTCTTTTTATTGCTGTAAAAACACCAGAGAGTATGTAAAAATTCGCACAAAAATTCTTAGAGAAAAACTCTTGCAAATGGGGTATTTATAGGCTAATCCAGAAAATAGCCGTTGGCTGTAATTTTTGCCAGAATTACCCTGACGGTCGACCGCCCGGTCGACCGCCCAACGGTCAATTTTTGACCCGTTGGCGCTAGCGGTCGACCGCCCGGTCGACCCAAACAAACAGAGAGCAAACCTGCTCTCAGTCGGTCGACCGGCACGATCGACCGGCTAAAGGTGTAGCCAGCGTGCACGTTTCTGTGCACGTCGGTCGACCCATAAGGTCGACCGTCTACATGGTGCGGTCGACCGTACCGGTCGACCGATCAGCCTGGCAGACACCAAAACAGGTCAGAAATCTGGGGAAATAAATATCCAATAAATTCTTATAAACTACTAAAAATCCCCAAAAATAATTTTGTCAAATTGCATTGATATATAAACATGTGATAAAAGTTTTGACTCAAATATCAAACAATTAAAACTATTTTTATGTCTTATCATTTTTACCAAAAACCAAACCTTGTATTTTCTAAAACTTGGATTTTGAATAGAAAATACGTTTTGTCCAAAACACTTCCAGATACAAAAACATGATAATTAAACACTTTGAAGTATGATGCATATGGATAGAAATCCAATATACATGAAACAAATATATATCATAGTTTTTGTCATTAATTTCAAAATATGTTTTGTCAAAAATACCAAAACATATAACACATGAATAAAGGAGTCAAAACTAAGTTTGTCTAGGAAATTAAAGCATGCATGTATATAGAACAAATCATATATACATTAAACCATGTAAACTTGTTTTGATCTATCTATTCAAGAAAACCAAGATCGGTTAAACCTAAAACCGAAAAACCGAAAACCAATATTCAAAACATGAAACGTGTGTGTTGTGAACTTGAGCATTATCATACTATTCTAATCTTTACAATTTAGATCTAAACACAAACTAAACTAGGGATACCTAAGTCTTCTTGTAGAGCGCCGTCTCCAAGTTGACTCGGTCCAAACCGTGATTCACCAAGCTTGACTCCAATGAGTGCTAGATGTCATCTTTGATGCTTAGGCTCTTGAATCACCTTGTGAAAGATGTGTGAAAGCTTTCACCAACTAATATCTTGTTAAATATCTGAAACTTAAACATTGCAAGATTATTAGTACACATAACTACATGAGTTAATCATCATCAAAACTAGAGTGGAAGGCCTTTGGGCCAACAGCTTAGTATTGTTTGTGTGCTCACACTTGTGTTCAACCATGAGAGCTTCTAAAGTACCTCAACTCTTAAGCTAGAGGAATCTAGAGGAGTAGTTCCAGAGCCCTTCATGGAAAATTCGGGCTCACTCTTGGTTACACATAGTGTGTTTGTAATTAAGCTTTTAATTTCACATCATTTGACATTAGATTAGCACTATACCATTCACCCCCCCTCTAGGTGTACGTTCATCTTCTTGGTGAACGAATGTAAATCTATACTTTCACTGGAAATTCAGACTCCATCTCTGCGTATTTCCTTAATGATAGAGATGACAAATAAGGATAAATATCGACTGCACCCCCAAGAATTGGAAACTTTGGACAATAAACATTTGCAAGCTCAACAACAAATTGAGCTCTATCAATCTCGAATTTCCATAGCCTTCAACAAGAAAGTCAAAGATTGAAAAGAAAGACGATCTTATCTTAGCTGTCGGATGACCCATGCTCATGGCACATAAGACAAAAAGAAAATTCAACCTTAAATGGAAATGACTTTTTATAGTAGAGACAGTCTAGTCAAATGAGGCTTATCATCTCACAAATCCAAATAGTGATACACTCATTGTTGACACTTTAAAAAGAAAAGATTCTTACTGGCCTTAACAATGTCTAAACTTGTTGACATTTACAAAAGACAAGTGAAAGATAGGCTGATTGGTCCGAACAATGTCTAAACTTGTTGACATTTACAAAAGACAAGCGATAGACAAGCTGACGACCAGTCTGTACTGTTGACATTTACAAAAGACAAGTGACAGATAAGCTGACGACCAGTTTTCATTCATCCCCAAGGGACAAAGCAGCAACTTGGACTCTACTATCCAGTGAAGCAGACAGTAAGCCCAGATTGTCTCTAAATAGATCTCAGCAGGTCTAAGATGTTAGCACTTAGCATCACATGAGCCCAAAGGGATAGCCTCGCCTGATAGGCTAAGATCACCTAACTTCGCCTTGAAGCCATTCACAGCTCCGTGAGGAAGCTAACTTATAGTTTCGCCTGAAGTGCTCAAGTTAAATCCGCAGAGAGTTAGCTTCGCTTGAAGCCACACGCACCACGCAGAAGAATGTTCGATAGCTTCGCCACAGATGTTATCTAGCTCCGCTGAAGAGCTTTCTTTTGACTTCGCGAGATGCTCCTTCCAGCTCCGCTGCGAGCTTGACGCGGCAGCTCCGCTGCGGGTCTGCTATAGTCAACCTTTGACCAATTAAATCTCCAGATGAGATCAAATCAAATCAAATCAGGATTGAGATCAAATCCAATCAAGATCAAATCTGAGATCAAATTTGGTAGTTGATTGCCATAATCTCTTGACTCTCCTAAAACGAGTAAGAGGATCAGGGGAAATCTCCCAATTATATGGAAAGGATCAAAAAAGATCAGGAGGATCAATCTACCTGCTACTTCTAGCTTCGCAGAAGCTGATTCTAGCCTCGCAACAAGGCTACTTTTCAGATTTAAACAGATTTGATTCAATCTGTTTTCATATTTTCAAGGGATAATTATACCCCTGCTCTCCCTATAAATAGCCCACCAGAGGCACAAGGAGAAAGGACTCTCGACGAGGCAAAAAGAGAGACCCCTGCACGAGAGGACTTCTTCACGACCGTGCGCATAGAGAGGCTGAATAGAGATCTATTCTCTTGTTTTCAAGAATTCAGAGACTTCAGAGAATCACTTCTCTAATCAGGGTGCTGATACCCTAATACCTTCTTCTCAAGGAATCTCCGGAGCCAGGAGAGAAGGAATTCCTAAAAGAAGGCGGTTTTGAGAAGTAACAAGAGGGTTCTACCAACCTTCTGTTCTTCGATTCCTCGAACCAGGCGAGAAGGGAATCTCATCGCTCGCATCGTCAAAGGGACAAAGTGGTCGCGCCCTGACCAGACTCCTATCGGCACACTTCTCCAGAATCTTCAAGGAGATCTACTTACAATCTTTTGTGTTACTTGTAATTTAGCTCCTCGACTCTTTTTTGTAAGTTTTCTCCTTTGCAAATCAATAGAAAACAAGGTGGCGACTCCGCTGGGGACTGAATTCTCCACTGCTGAGAATCAAGTGTCGCAATGCGACGAACAAACCTTCAGGTCTATCTCTGAATTCAAGAAAGCCGGCGCAACCAGAGCCCCTCTGGCTAAATCTTCAAGGTAAGTCTCTGCGGAGACAGATAAGGCTCTCTGCGAGCCTACTATGGTCCTCTGGCATAACAGGGAAGTAGGTCCGCAATGCAAGCCTATTACTTTCGAGAACCTGGTCGTTCACTTTGACTTAGAAAAATTTGAAGAAGTCCTCTCTGGGGGTGGGCTAATGCTTCATGCACGGAAGCATAGAAAGGTCTCCATGGCCAAGGATTCGATACAGAAACCAGAAGCAGAATCCTGCCAACACCCCTCAGCCTTGCGTGTGGCTAGTCAGGTTTCCTGCGAACCTATGTCTCCCTTGTCAAAGCAGATGTGGAGACCAAAGCAGAAGGCTCTGAATGAAGCCTCAGGTGTAGCTACGCCGCAAGTGCGACTCTCTTGCAAAGAAAAAGGCAAGATGCCTGCCTGCTCCAACAAAACTGTTAGCCGCGAAGTTACAGCCACGACCATACCTTTGCCCTATTCAAAAGCAACAACTCGCACCAGCCTCGTTCTCACGAGCGAAGTTACTGTACCTCAGGGTACGCGCGATGTTCATAGCCGCGAAGCTGGAATCAAAGCACCACAGCGTGCTTCGTTCCCCAGTTCTTCAAGTACTGAGCTCGCTCTTTGAAGCGGAGCTAAGGGATCGTCCCTAAGTGCTGATAGCGTTGCTTATGCATCTTTAGCGCCCAAGGGCGTTTCCAAAGCTTTTAGCTGCGAACTTAGAGCCAAAGCACTATCTAAGGCTAATCGCCTTCGCAGCAGCATAGCGGATAAAGCACCACAGCGTGCTCTGCTCCCCAGTTCATCAAGCGCTAAGCTCGCGCTTTGTAGCGGAGCTAAGGGATTATCCCTAAGTGTTGACAACATTGCTTATGCAGCTTCAGCACCCAAGGACATTCCCAAGGTTCTTAGCCGCGAAGCTAGAGCTGAAGCACTATTCAGTGCTAATCCCCTCTGCGGTGATAAAAAGAGCAGGACATCGTCCTATGCACGATCCAAAAGAGCCTCTACGCTGGATCGTTTTGGCCCAAACGGGTCTGACTTGCGGGAATTCTTGACAAACAAACGCAAGTCGAAATCTTTCCAAACTTCTTCATCCTATTGTCAATAAGTGGGATGTCAGTTGGTAACAGTCTACTCAGTCCATTGCCAGCTAGGACCAATCCTCGCCACTTCTCTAGGCCGACGATCAGTTTTTGATCGGCTGTCGGTACAAGCCCCGGTGAAAAATCATAAAAGGAGCGTCTCGCGAGACCTACCTTCTGCATCCGTCAACATGACCAGAAGCGGACGAGAGCTGCGCAGGGGCAGACAAGCATCCCACGACACTCCTTACAGTTCCCCAGATCCAGATTACAGCCCAGGCTTAGGCGAAATCTTGGTGCATGAAGAGGGTGTCTTTCGAAATACCAGATCTTGGGTTGCAATACCCTACAGTTATGAACATCCATCTTCCTCAACGGCAGTAGCCTCACCGGAACCAAAGAGAGGATCAATCCAGTAGTCTGATGAAGAAGATGAGGATAGTGGGTATGCCTCTTCGGCGACCGTCAGCTCAGTGCGAACAGACAGAGCATCAGTAAATTTGGTTGACAATGGTAACGAAGACCTTCGTCGGCGTTTGGAAGCTCAGGAGCAAACTTCCAAAATCCAGTAAGAAGCTCCGGATAACATCCAACAGATGCTCGCTCAACTCCTCAATAACCGGAATAATAATGATACCGGGAGCAATCATGACGAGGAAGAACATCTTAGCAATGAACAGCCGAGACGGAGAAGTCCAAGGAGGGTTCTTCTTTGGACGCTGAGTCCTTAAGGGCATCCAAACTCAAATTGCATCCCTAGCTCAGAGCGATGAATTAAAAAAAGTAGGGGCAGTCCGTCCTTACCCGTTGGAGTGGGATTCAGTACCATACCCACCAAAGTTCAAACCACCAACGTTACATACGTACGATGGTAAGAGCTCGCCAAACTAGCACATCTACTATTTCCGGTCTCAGACCGGTAATGTTATAGACAATGATGCTATCATGGCTAGGCTGTTCATTGGCACCTTAAAGGGGGTAGCATTTGACTGGTTCTGAAGTCTCCATCCGGGCTCTGTTAATTCTTGGATCGACCTGAAAACTCGATTCCTTTCTCGTTTCTATGAGGACGATACCGAGGTAACCATGGACAAGCTCCTCTCCACCGTGCAGAAGAAGCGCGAATCTGTCCGTGACTACATTAAGCGATTCAGAAACTTGTCTTTGATGTGCCCAGCAGGGATGCCATTACCCATGCTTTTATAGACGTGCAGGCACAACTTCTTGGACCAAGTTGAGATTCGCATGGGTGCTGTCAAAGCCCATACCTAGAAAGAACTGGTCGAACAAGCTTAGATAGCCGAAAAGTCGGCTAAAAAGTTCGAACCATCCACCCCTAAAGGCAAATAGGGTATGAACAACAAAAGACGTGGCGACATGACGCAGTCTTCTCAAGCCAAAGAGAAGGAGACTATGTCCGTAGAATTGTCAGGGGATGTTCAATCGAAGGCCAAGAAGAGCGGCTTCAATAATCAGGAGTCTAAGTTCCCTCCAAAATAGTACTCCTTCAGGGACGATCAGGTGGTCACAATATTCCATTTACTCCACAAAGGGAATAAAATGAAGCTACCGGATGCTCGACGTCCTAATGAAATAGGACGTACAAACGATCCCAAATACTGTCTCTACCACAGGATGATTCATCATCCTACCGACAAGTGCTTTGTCCCCAAGGACAGAATTCAAGCCTTGATCGACGCTGGAGTCCTGACACTAAAGTCAGAGCAGAAGAAAGTCACTGCAAATATGGTGACCCTCGAGTTCGGCAAAACCCCAAAGGTCACAGTTCCTGACGGGACTTATCCAGTCCCTGCGCCACGGCTGAAAGTCAAGCATCCTGCAGCTAAAACTCAAGGAAATAGGGGTCTTGTTCCCTTGACACTGGAGACAGGGGAAGTCATGTGGATATACCCAGACCTTGTCCAAGACGAACAATAGGATTCAAAGAAGTCCAAGTCGAAGGACAAATCTTGTAATGTCATCTCCATCCTGCCGGACGATGACAATTTCACATCAGCTTCTCTTAGTGATTCTGAAGGAGAAAAGCACGTTTGCACGACGCAGGCCGATGTACCTCAGCCGACGGGTACTCGATCCGAAAAATCATACTTAAAATAGTATGAGAAAGCTACTGACGAGACACAACAGCAAACGACGTCAGTACAAGTACCAACACCTGCTTCGGTTCCAACCAAGGGAAAGGAGAAGCCTGAGGAAGTCTGATTCGACCATGTCCGGAAGAAGCCTTCAGGCTAAGGGCTTGGCACGCCCTTTCGTTTTGACATATTGGCCCAGCTGGCCAATATCCCGGCTCGTATTACAATACATGAGCTCCTTCGTCTCTCAAAAGAGATAAGAGAAGCGCTCAGAGATGCGCTGGCTGATTCAGAATCATTCCTGACATATATGCCAGAGATCCCTAAAGATGACGCTTAGTCTCCATGCCCTGAATGCCATCATGTACAATCAAAGGTGCCGCTATTACCTTCACAGCGGAAGATATGCTTCTCAAAGACAACAAGCACGATCGACCTTTGTACTACACCGGATACATCAGTTCAACATGCATTGAAAGGGTACAGGTTGATCCGGGGTCTGCACTCAGCATCATCCCCAAAAGGCTCCTCTACTTCCTCGGTATACCACTATATAGGTTGTCCGCAACCACTACTACAATATACGGTTTCAATGCCGGGAGTAGTCATCCACTTGGGAAAATTCGACTCCGTTGCCGAATCGGGAGCCTAAAGTCAGAAGTGACGTGCTATGTCATTGACGCTGACACGTCATACAACTTGCTGCTAGGACGACCGTGGATCCACGCCAACTGGATCGTTCCCTCCACTCTGCACCAGTGCTTCAAATATGTTGAAGATGACACGACAGTACGAACTGTCTTCGCTGAGAAGTAGCCATTCAAAGGGGTGGAAAATTACTTCACTGATGCTCTCCTGTATCAAGAGATCGGTGAAACATCCAAAGAAACATTGTCGGATGATGATGATAGTGGCAATGAGGCGGATTCAGAATCTGAAGCAGGCATGTCAGCCATTTTGATTGGCAAACCAATTATAGCATGTCTTAATAATCCCCAATGTAACACTCCTTCTCAAGATGAGGGTGAATGGGTAATTAATGATAATATTTCTTTTGATTATCCTGCGAGTATTGGGTTGTCTGAATCCATCAGGGATAGCTCTCTGCACATACCTTTACATAGACCAAGCGCGTTCAGTACACCCATGGAATCTATAGAAGGGGCCGCTCTAGTGATCCCTCCATCCAAAGAAGGTCAGTTACCGATAATTTTCGGTAGAACCCAACCATGAGGATCCACAGCCACAGATTCAAGTTCAGACTCAGACACCCTGCAATTCTTTCATTACGCGCGACCAGCGTGCCATATTATGAAGAAAATGAGGTACAGCTTAAAGCATGGAGAGGGCCTGAATTTCAGAAAAGGAAGGCGTAGTTTGCTGCGTAACTTTGTGCCAAAAGGGAAGCCTGCAAATTATTATGATAATACATGCAGGGGGTTGGGATACGTTACACCCACATCGCCAGAAGGTTCAATTCAGGGATGATGAACCAATTCCATCACATTCCGCCTCATCCTCCGAGTGGGACTCAGATATCAGTGTGGGAATGATGCTCGAGAATCTTACCGTTAATATGACCTCATGCAGTCAATTAGAGCCAGCGGAAGCTACTGATGAGGAACCATAGGCTCAGCAATTAGATCTCCAATAGGAAAAGCGATTCGAACTGCGCGAACCACCTACTGAAGACAAGGGGGTGCAAGTCAACTTGGGTAGTCAAGATCACCCTAAACCCATTTTTATAAGTGAGAGCTTATCACTTATGGAAAAAGAAGAATTAATAATACTCGTAAAGGAGTATATAGACGTCTTCGCATGGAACTACGAAGACATGCCCAGACTTGATCCACAAATCGCCATGCATCGTCTGAATATCAGACCCGACGTCAAGCCAGTCAAGCAGCAACAACGTCGGTTTCCCCCGAACATTATGGAGGCTATTGAAGCTGAAGTTCACAAGCTCATTGCATGTTGCTTCATACGGGAGGAACAACATCCAGAGTGGGTTGCTAATATCGTTCCCGTCCTCAAGAAGAACGGGAAATACGAATCTGCATCGACTACTGTGATCTCAATACAGCTTGTCCTAAAGACGAATTCCCACTACCCATCACCGATGTCATGATTGACAACACCTGTGGATTCGAAAGAATGTCTTTTATAGACGGCTTTTTCGGGTACAATCAGATCAAAATGTACCCCGACGACGAGAAGCATACTTTGTTCCGAACACCATTGGGGGTATACTGCTACACTGTAATGCCCTTCGGACTGAAGAACGCCGGAGCAACCTATCAGCGAGCAATGAGTATAATCTTCCACGATCATCTCAAAAAACGGTAGAATGCTATGTCGACGACATTACTGTCAAAAGCCGCAATAAGAATGACCATCTTCGTGACTTGAGAACGATGTTCAGCATAATGCGGGCTCATCAACTGAAAATGAATCCGACAAAATTCTTCTTGGGAGTTTCGAGTGGCAAGTTCCTTGGGTTTATTGTTACATCGAGGGGAATTCATCTTGACCCAGACAAGGTCAAAGCCATTCAGAGCATGCATCCACCGAGGAATCTTAAGGAGCTTAGAGGCTTGTAAGGTAGACTGGCTTATATTAGAAGATTCATCACAAATCTCTCAGGCCGCTGTCAACCGTTCACCCGACTCATGAAAAAGGGTGCTTCCTTCGTATGGGATCAAGCTTGTCGGGAAGCTTATGAAGACATCAAGATATATCTCACAAAACCTCCAGTCTTTGTAGCACCCACATCAGGGAAACCATTCTTGCTTTATGTAAAAGCTATGGACCATTCTCTTGGTGCCCTCCTTGCTCAAAAGGACGACCATGGTCACGAACAGGCCATTTATTATCTGAGCAGGACTCTGATAGGGGCGGAATATCGCTATAATCCTATCGAGAAGGAGTGCTTAGCTCTTGTCTTTGCCGTTCAGAAGACATGACATTATTTGGTCGGCCAAACCATACATGTCATCTCAAGAGTGAATCCTTTGCGCCTTCTCATGACGAAGCCAGGATCATTGAATTCAAGATTAGCTAAATGGGCACTTCTTTTGTCTCAATACGACATGATCTTTATCCCTCAAAAGGCGGTTAAAGGCCAGGCCCTTGCAAAGTTCTTGGCTGCTCATCCAATCCTAGAACACTCAAAACTTCACGAAGATATTCCGGATGAAGTCTTCGAGTCCAATGTAACTTCAGAAGATGAAGTATGGCAGATGTTCTTCGATGGAGCATCACGAATAGGCCCTAAGGGCAAGATCATTGCCAGTGTGGGGGTTGTGTTTATCTCTCCACAGAATCATGTCCTTCCTAGAGCATTTTCTCTGACAGAATCATGCTCCAACAATGTAGCGGAATATAATGCTCTACTTATTGGCCTTCAGCTCGCCCACGGAATGGGGGTGCGCTATCTTAAAGCTTACGGCGATTCAAAACTGATCATCAATCAGGTTAAAGGCGAATATGAGGTCCGTCACGAGGATTTGGTGCCTTATTATCACACGGTCATTGAATTGGCTGATCTGTTTGATGGTTTCTACATCGGGCACGTGTCTCGATCTTAGAATACTAAGGTGGATGCTCTTGCTGCATTAGCAACAACACTAGCCTTGCCAGTCGACACCGAGTATCACCTCACAGTGGCAACTCGACACCTTGTATGCTCTAAGCATATGTTAAGAACCTGAGAAGTCTATAATGTCTCGACGGATCTTGAGCCGAGAGATTGACGATTTTCTCTCATCGACTATGTTCTACATGGTCTGCTGCCAGACAATCCTAAAGAAGAGGCATCTATCAGACGAAGGTCTCTCCGTTTTTACTACGATCCAACTCTGAAGACACTTTACCGTCGTTCATATGACGGTGTCCTACTCCGTTGCCTTTCCAATTCAGAGGCACAGGAAGTGCTTAAAGAAGCACACGACGGCATATGTGGAGCTCATCAGCCAGGTCCAAAACTTAAAGACAGATTGCATAGGCTTAGATATTATTGGTCAACCATGATAGCCATGCCATCCAATATGCACGAAGGTGTAAAGCATGTCAAATTCATGCGGACTTCATACACCAGCCTCCGGAATTGCTCCACCCAACTGTTGCTTCATGGCCATTTGAAGCATGGGGCATCGATGTCGTAGGGCCAATCAGCCCCTCCTCGATAAAGGGTCACCGGTTTATCCTGGCAATAACTGATTACTTTTCAAAATGGGCAGAAGCTATACCACTGGTTGAAGTCAAAACCTCCAATGTGGTTAATTTCATCAAACACCAGGTCATCCATCGATTTGGTGTCCCTAGGCGGATCATCCATGATAATGGTCCCCAATTCATAAGCCAGGTATTCTATCGGTTCTGCGATAAATACCGAATTCAGAATGTGGCTTCAACTGCCTATAATCCCGTCGCTAATTGCTTGGCAGAAGCATTCAACAAAACGATCATCAAGTTACTCAAAAAATTTGTCTCCTTGAATAAGCGAGATTGGGACAAAAAACTTGGTGAATGTCTTTGGGCCTACCGAACCACGGTTCAGACCCCGACAGGCAATACGCCTTTTTCCCTGGTGTACGGGTGTGAAGCAGTCATACCATTGGAAATCCAGATGCCATCATTACGAGTTGCTCTGACCACTAAGATCACATCAGAGGACAATGATCGGTTGCGTCTTCAAGAGCTCGAAGCCCTGGATGAGAAGCGGTTACAAGCTCAGCAACACATCGAGTTGTATCAAGCTTGAATCTCAAAAGCCTTCAATAAGAAGGTCAAACAAAGAGTCTTCCAGAAAGGAGATTTGGTTTTAGCCGTAAGATGACCGATGATTATGACGCACAAAACCAAAGGCAAATTTCAGCCTAAATGGGAAGGACCGTTTGTAATAGAAACAGTCTATTCAAACTGAGCATACCGCCTTATGACTTCAGATGGCGATTTACTCATGATGCCGATCAATGGCAAGTTCTTAAAGAAGTATTATCCCTGATTAAGGATCCTTCCCATGATCAAGTTAACACTACACCTCTGATCAAGACCTTCATATCCAAGGTACACGCAAAGAGAGCCTCTCTCTTCCTCCAAACGAGATCATACAATCATAACCGGTAGGAACCTGGTCATACACTGGTTGTCTCAAAGGAGAATCAAGGTTACATGCACTAACCACATGATCCAACACCTTTAACGGTTAAGGATAGAGGAAAATGTTGGCCTTTAAGCCCAACATAAGTCCTCGACAACTCATCATGCTGAGGGGAATAGCATGGCTAGCCCAACTCAAACGTTAGTTGGTAAAGGCATATCAAACCTGTTGACAGCTGAGGATTTGCTAAAAATTCTAAGGGACCTGTTCCCATTTGATTCCCTCTCCAAAATCGCTTACCAATTCTCATCCATAGAATGGTAAGACCACATATAAAGATCTTTACATCTTTTTCGCTGTTATGTTAACACTAAACCTATGACAGTGATTTTCTCGTTTCTCCCTGTGAGAACGAAACCCCTTTCATGCTATGTTTAACAGTATAACTTCTAGCATCCATTTCGCTGTTACGTTGACACTAAACCTATGACAGTGATTTTCTCATTTCTCCCCGTGAGAACAAAACCCCTTTCATGCTATGTTAACAGTATAACCTCTGGCATCCATTTCGCTGTTACGTTAACATTAAACCTATGACAGTGATTTCCTCGTTTCTCCCCGTGAGAACGAGACCCCTTTTATGCTATGTTTAATAGTATAACCTCTGGCATCCATTTCGCTGTTACGTTAATATTAAACCTATGCCAGTGATTTCCTCATTTTTCCCTGTGAGAACGAGACCCGTTTGATGCTATGTTTAACAGTATAACCTCTAGCATCCATTTTGCTGTTACGTTAACATTAAACCTATGACAGTGATCTCCTCGTTTTTCGCAATGAAAACGAGACCTTTTTCCAAATCCCATCAAAACTTCGAGCTTGGTGGCTTCTTAATCGGTTACGTCATTGCGACCTCTGAACCGGCAAATAGCCAAGTCTCATCTTTCAGTCCGGCAAGGACTACTTTCGAGCTTGGTGGCTTCTCAATTGGTTATGTCATTGCGACCTCTGAACCAGCAGATAGCCAAGTTTCACCTTTCAGTCCGATAAGGACTACTTCGAGCTTGGTGGCTTCTCAATCGGTTACGTCATTGTGACCTCTGAACCGGCAGATAGCAAAGTCTTACCTTTCAGTCCATCAAGGACTACTTTGAGCTTGGTGGCTTATCAATCAGTTATGTCATTGCGACCTCTGAACCGACAGATAATCAAGTCTCACCTTTCAGTCCGACAAGGACTACTTCGAGCTTGGTGGCTTCTTAATCGGTTATGTCATTGCGACCTTTGAATCGGCAGATAGCCAAGTCTCATTATTCAGTCCAGTAAGGACTATTTTCTCAAGTGGCTACAATACAACTTGGAGGCGATAGTTCAAAAGATAAAACAAGTCGAAAATACAACAGGGGAGTCAAAATGAAATCACTTTTCATTGATTCTAAAAAGAGGGATACATGAAGGCACATATTACAAGCTATGATGGTGCTTCATAAGATTTGATCCGTCCTTCAAGAATGGCCAGCCTTGTCTTCTTATCATCAGCAGCCCTGACAAGCGCCTGCGACCTCAGCTCAGCCTCATTAAAGCTCGCTGTCTGGGCCAAGCGAGCTTCAACTTCAACTAAGGTTGCCCTCTGAGCTAGCTCTTGCCGCAAGAGTTCATCACTCTAAGCCTTAAGCTGCTCAAGCCGCGCAGTCTCTTCAAGACGCACTGGTTCAGCCTTGGATAAAAGAAGATTTGCCTTCCTGAGCATCTCCTTGGCATTTTCAATTTTATCTTCAGCGTCAAGAAGAGCACTGCTAGAAGCGTCTATGGCGTCCCCGAGCTCTACCTTCCTTGTCTCTAAGGATTTCAAGTAAGAAGAAATGGCCTTAGCAGCTTCCTGAGTGGAAAGATGAGCTTCATGCATTTGAGCAACAAGGTGCGCAAGCTGCTCGTTAACTGAAGACTCCAGGTCCGAATGGTTAAGACGGCGCCATCGCCTACATCCCTCTCAAGTTGGTCCACCAGAAGTTCCAATACAGTGGCCTGGTCATCCCCTCCAAAGTCTCGGATACTCTCAATGCTTCAGGAGAGGACCACCTTTAAAGCAGAAAATGAGGTAGTTGAGCCTTTTAAGATCAAAGCAATGGATCGCTTCAAGCCCTTATAAAAGCTATCAACTAGCTCAGCCACAAACTCATTCTCAGCCTCAATCACTCCTGACAGACGAGCAGCCCCTAAAGAAACAGTTTCCACCGGCTTTATTGACACCACTGTGGAAGGAATAGTAGAAGCACCGGCTGCAGCAACATGAGAGGTCGTCGGTGACCTCGGAGGAGTCTTCATTGAAACCAGTACACTAGCCACAACCGAGGTCGGACTAGTGACTATTTCTGGGAGAGCGGGCTAAACCACCAGTGTTGGAGAAGTAGGACTGGTAATAACCCTTAGCTCCGCACCCGGCAAGATAGATGGCGCTGGCGAAACTGATGGCATCTCACTCACCGATATAGTTAGAAGTGAGATTGGTTCCGTGACTACCGTCCCCTCAATTTCAGTTCCCATGGCTGGTTCAGGCTGATAAGAGGGCAGGTCGCCATACAAAGCATCCAGCTCAGCAGCATCCGCTGCGGTTGAAGTGCTTACTTCACCCCTGGATCCCTCAGGAAGACGGGTGGGCTCTCTTAAAGTTGATGCACCCAGAGGCGGAAAACCTACAACAAGACTTTGTTTAGACAAGGCATAACAAATAGCAAGTGCTAAAAGGTCAAAACAATACCAAAAGATAATGTCGCCTCAATCGTCTTGATGGCTGCATCAGTCTCTACGGGCTCCATTGGAAAAATCTTTGGCGGAATCAACACGAATGGCCGGCCCACCTTCGCTTGCCGAACCCTCCGTGGTCCACCCAAAGGAGCTAGAAGCTTCGGGACTTCCTTTTGAAGTCCCAGCGCCCGAAGGACCTCCATCAACCGCATCATCCCCGGATTCTTCTGAGATGGTGAAATAGCCAGCCTCATCGCCCTCTTTATAAGTAAACAAGGGATCATAATACTCCCCTTGTTCTCGACAGCTTCAGCTCGCGGGCTTCTCACCGCCTCAGTTCCTGAATCACGAAGCAAGTAATGAGCTGTCCGGAGCACATAAAAAGTATATTACAGGGACGAAGCTGATCTTACCCGGGTCCGGAGCGGCTTCGCCAGTAGTCGGTTTAGGAACCGACAATTCAGTTACTAATGGGGCAGGAGGAGGAAGCGCTGCAGATGGTTCGCCCTCTGCAACAACCGTAGGAGCATAGCGACGAGGCTTCTTCACTACCCTCTTCCTACGAGATCTACCTTCCCGCTTTCGCTTGAGGGGGACGTCGGGATCTTCTTCCTCCACTTCTTCAACATTGGCATGTTCTACGAGGGCCATCCCCACCACGCCAGAAGCAGCTGCTGGAGCCTCAGCACCTGTCTCCGCTTCGAAGCGAGGACTTCTTGCATCCGAGGCTTCACTGTCATCAACGTCAATGAACTCCCCGAGGCCTGGGACGCGAACCCTTTTACCCTCGCCTTTCTCAGAGACCTTCCGCTTCAGCCACTGAGAAATTAACTTCACACCAGAAGAATTAACAGAGAATCCGATGGGTGTGGAGTTTGAGGTTGTATACCACTGGCAGAATCTCAGGGTCATCAGAAGGTTCGGAGTCCTTAGCGGCATGCACAGCCGCGCCTCGGTACAGCCAGTAATGAAGAACCGCCAGGCACAGGCTCCATCGATGAGGCTCCCAATGAAAGCCAGATTGCTGTTTGGATTGCCTACGTATAGTTGGTCATACCAAAACTGGTGGGCAAACCGACTTGGAACATAGGGCTCCAAGTAGCAGGTATCCCCGCTTTTGTACAATAAATGTGAGGGCCGAATGCTGACTAGCCACTCAAAAATTTCCCGACTCAATGACGTCTGCCCTTCCCCCACGTCCTTGAACTCTTCACCATAGCCCGCATCCCGAATATAGGGGAAGCAACATAAAAGGCTATAGACGTCATAGCGGCACAGCAACTTACGGACTGCAGCCACGTAAGTCTTCAGCCATGAACATCCCTCGAATCGAAGGAGAAGCGCCATTCGAACACCTTCTGGGGGGGGTCCTCTCTGGCTTCGATCATGGAAGGATAGTGAAGGGCAAACCACGCCATCAAATAAGTATACGGCAGACATATTCTGGGGTTTGGTCCGTCGCAGGGCAGAATAGTCCCCTTTCCCCGCTTCGTCGTTGGTGGCCTACAAAAAGCCTCCGTCAATGCGCGAAGGCCTCTCTGAATACAGCACACCATGGCCGAAAGAAGTCCAAGAGAGCGACCATGGACTAGACGAATGGCAGGCAGCAAGACAGTCGGATGAATGACGTCAACCGATGAAGATGGCACCACGCATCTCTTCAACCAGACCATCAAGAAACCAGCCAGAAGTGCCTTCCGGGACGTCGGCCGACGAGCCTGGTGGTGAAAACTCTGAAGAATATCGCCTTTCTCATAGGGGCCATCATCTTCTTTTAGAATTAGATCCCCTTGAGAATGCTTTTGCATCCGGCGAAAGATGTCTTCATCAGCAACTCTACAATGAGCCGCCTCAGGAGTATTTTCCATATCTGGGAACAAATAATTTCCCCAGCTCTTCAAACTGCATGAAGCTCCCTTACTGCTCCCATGCATACTAGAACAAATGTACAAATGGCACATCAACTCCTGGTAGGTCTCAAACAAGGCGGGCTCCTGCTTCTCTAGAAGTGCCAATTCCGCCTCGCACGGGAAATATTCTTTGTATGGGAAAGATCCAAAGGGCAGAGCAGAGACTTCTCACATCTCGTGCAGAGGCATACCCAGTTCGTCAACTGATTAGTCTATGATTATGCATTATTATATCGCATTTCCCACTGATTTATGAATAAATTGTCGGTCTAAGCCGTGTTTTGATCTTTATTGCAGGTAAAGCAAGAGTTCAAGGGCAAAGGAGTAATAAGAGCCTAATTAATCCCAATTTATGGTAATTAATCCCGCATTACTTGGAGGCCAAGCAAAGGATTCTCTATAAGATATATTGAACCTAGACTCCTACGCATGTCAGACGAATATTCGGGTGAAAGTACCAGAAACGGGATATACCCTGATCATTCTCGAAGCCAGAGGGACCCACTGACGAAAACCAGGGATCTACCTCCCTAGTATAGCCACCGAAACGCGGCAATAGCCGCGTTTCCGCGACAAAGGAGTGGAGCCACGCGTCAATTTTTGACGCGTGGCCCCGTCTCGTCTTCCAGAAGCCTCCTGTGCCTATATATATCCCTGTATTTTGCCAAAACGCGAGCAGTCTTCATTTTTAGGAGTAGGTTCTGATTCTAGGAGAAGTTTAGTATAGTGTAGGTAGGTGCTCTTTATTTCTCTTGTATTTTCATTTCTTTTTAGATCATTGTAGTAGGGCTGAGTGATTCATAGAGAGAGATAGAGAGGGATTGATGTAATAGATAGTGACAGTCTATGTAAAGGTGCCTCCTTTCTCTTCCATTGTAATCTCCTTCATTTCTACATGATTTCTTGCTAACTTTTATTCTCATGGCAATCTAACTACTAACCACTAACCATCTAACCAATTACTTGATAATCCACATGAATCGGGTAGCCTCTATTAAGGCCTTGTTCTTGCAAGAGCCATTGATGGCCAATGATGATGGGTTCTAACATCTAACTTGCTAACTTGCTAACCAAGCTAACTCTCTCTTATTTCATGCTTTCTTTTAGTAGTCTAATGAGTTGATGCTTGTATTAGCTTGATCTTGATGCATGTTTGAATGTGATGAACCATCTATGTGCCATGCTTTGTATCGTCTCTTGAAGCCAAGGATTATTGATGGCCGAGGATCAAAATGTGAGGCAACTATCATGAAGAGGTTAGCATGGTTAGTGGAGCATTTAGTAGTTAGTAGCCATGAGTTTCTTTTCTCTTGTTTTAGAAACCATTTTCGAAACTCTTTTCTCATTTTCTATCGATGTTTTCACCGCCTTCTTAGTTCATTCTTGTTTCATCTCCTTTTCTACTTTGTTTTCCAAACCACTCTTCTATTTGGTTTTTACATCGACGTTTTCATCGCTCTCCTCACCTACCACATTCTGGATTTCCTTTTCCTTTCCTTTTCATTCTTTTCCTCATTCTTTTAACACAGAAGAACTGTTAACATAAAACGTGAATAGAAACTGTCAATGCTTCTGTCGCCTCCCTTCCATGTGGATACGACCCGTTGAGCCAATGCTATAACGGAAGTATCGAGGGTACATTAGCACATACTCAAGCTTTTCATTAATTTCACAAAACAAACATTTTGAGTGCTAGTTCCGCCCCGATCAAAAAAATGGCGCCGTTGCCGGGAAAGGGAATGGTTTCGTTTTCACGTTTTTGTTAACATTGTCTTCTCTGTTTGGTGTGCAGGACAAGCTTTACAGGTGCTTAATATTGCAGTACATAAACTAGCTTTGCATATCCCTGCTCTTGAAAGCAGGGCCCCAGATTTTGAAGAACTGCCGCGCAAACGCGACATTTGCCGCGAAAACGCGGCCATTTTGTGATGATTGTAAATCTTGTTGTGCTGGGATGTGTTGATTGTAATAGCTAGTATATTTGTGCTGCTATATTTTTCTGCTTTGATTGCCTACACACCATAATAAAATAAAGAACTAAAATACGGTATTTGGACGCTTTTAAAACGGCTTAGACATTTGCATTTGGCACGTGTCAATTCAATTCCAAAATACTGTATTTTTGTTCTGTTGTTGTGATTTGGATGGAGATGTACATATGGCATTGCATATAGCATAGGACAAATACGTGGGTGGTTTATCGCTTTGTGTTATATTCTTGTCTATATTGCACACCTGCACGAATTGAACTTAAGGGCAAACTCCAAACAAGATAAGGTGGGGATTTACTTACCCTTCCTTAGCCCAAAAATCATCTCCCCACTCACACAACCCAAACCCTAATAAAATTTGAATAGACGTTGGCCCTTAGGGACATGTAGGTCTAGGTCAACCCTCCTATTGGCTTGGTTTTGATTTTTCTTTTCTTTTTGTTTGTTGTTTGATTTTTCCTTTTTGTTTGTGATTGTTTGTGAAATGGCATTTAATAATAACAATTCTTTCAATCCGAATATGAATCCATATTTCACACCAACCCCATTTGTTTCGGATAATTCCAACCCGGCATTTTACAATATGCACCAACCAAATACACCGGTTGGCCTTATCCGAATCAATACAACCCATACCCACATTCTTATGACTATAATTTCCAAAATAATTTCAACTCGTCACAGAGTCAATGGGGATTCACTTCCCCGAGTTTAATTTTCAACCTCCTTGTCCACAATATCCACCTTGTCCATAATTTACACAATGTTCATTCCCCGATTTTGCTTCCTATACTCCTTTTTCTGAACCTCCCATTGAAAAAAAATCTGAGTTCGTAAAGAGAGTAGAAGCCAATCTACAAGAGGCCGAGCAACAACTTCACAAAACATTGGCCTCTCTAAAACATTTTCAAGAGTCTTACTCAGTTCCACCACCTCATGATGAACAACCATCTGTCCTGGAAACGAGTAAAGAATTCTTGTGTGAGTCCAAGTTTCAATCTCAACACATTTTTGACTCACATTCTTCACAAAATTTCCAAAACCAAGATTCTTATACTCCCATTCTAGAGCAACCACTTGGAGATACATCATATCTAGATACGAGTATAGAAATCTTGCAGGAGTCTATATTACAATTCCAAAAATCATCTGCTGAGTCTGTCAATAGGGTGGAAACACAATTGAGTCAATTGGTTAGCATGTATAGGAATGAGGAAACTCTATCTTATCAACCTTTGACTAATTCAGCTATGCCAAACTCTATTGATCTGACCCAGGACTCTTGTCGTTTTGAACATCAAGATTCAATTTCTGCACACCCACCTGAACTTATCCAAACTTTAAATCCCATTGACATTTTGGCAAGTTATCCTTTTCCTGAAATTGAACTTGAGCATGAATATGATCATGAACCTCAAATTAGTGATTCAATTCTACTTCCCGATTCAATTATGACTCCGGTATCTTCACCTGATTTCAATCCTTTTCCCGAGTCAGTATTGGATCCTGTACCAATCCATTGTGAAATTGAATCATCAATCTCTTATGATGATCATATTGAACTTGACCAATTCTATACTTTTGAAAGTCTCATTGATAAATTGGCAAGTTCTCATTTTTGTGGAATTGAAATCAATGAGGAATGTGACTTTGATCCTCAAATTTGTGATTCAGTTCAAATTCCTTAATCATTATTGACTCCTGTTTTGTTACCCAATTTGAGAAACATTTTAGAGTCAGTTTTGATTTCCATACCTATCATTCCTGAACTTGAATCACCAATCATAGATAGTCACATTCCATCATGGGGAAATGATTGTGGACTTGAGCTTCATTTTCTTGATTTGGACCCACTTCCTGAACCGATCTCGACTCCCGAACCTTTACTTGACCTAAGTCTTTTCCTAAGTCGGTATTAGTTCCTGTACTTCCTGAGTCCAAATCAATCATTTCATTCTGGGACAAGGTTGTTGATAAATTTGACTCCGAAATTATTTTGAAAATTTGAAAATTAGATGGGGTAAAACTGTTAATAAAAATCATGCATATATACATCTTTCTAGTGGGTTGTATCATGGAGGTTTCTGGTGGGTTCCTCCGGACTCCACGCAAGAATGATTGGGCCGCCTTTCATGGACCAATCAGACCACCACCGGAACCACCACCTTGAGGTGATTTTTCCTTTCCTCTTTATTTGTTTCATGCATACATACATCACGATGCATTGAGGACAATGCATGAGATAAGTGTGGGGGAGGGTTTACTAACTTAGAGTTTTTTTTAGATTTTCTTTCTTTTACACTTCTTTAGGATACTTTTAGAAATCTTTCCTTTTGTATAGGAATTTTTCTCTTTCTTTTAAAAAACTTTTTGAAATAAGTGACAAAGTTTTGATCTATTTTTAAGAAAATTAAGATGATCTGAGAAATTAAGAAAACCTTAATTATGACATCTTAAACCTAGTTGAAATAATGGATCTTGTTTAAAATTATAGGCTAAGTAAGATAAATTGGAGAGATAATTTTATCTTGAATTTTGTCTTAGATAATATACACTTCACACTTACACATTTTTGGGATGGAAACAAAGACCTAAAATGCCATAAAGCAAAAAAAAATATATATATATATATATATAAATAAAACATCACTTATTAAGCTGAATAATTGTGCCTCAAGAAGCTTGATTATTCATGCCTAACGGTGGTCAAAAGAAGCAAATAATCCCCCTTAGTTTTGTGGCCTTGTTTACTCGAGTCCTTAAACCCGAGGGATGTTTTCTCATCTGGTGCCCTAAAATCGTCTGGTCTGGGAGTCATCAGTTATAGGCTCATTATATGGGTGAACTAGAAAGCCTAAGAAAACTAAAGGAAGAAAAAAAAGAGAAAAGAAAAAAATAAATAAAATAAATGGCTTGATGGTTGGAGTTGAAATCCCAGAAAACTTCACTATCACAAAGTGCATATTATCTAGGTTTTTATGAGAGATAAAATATTCAATCTAATTTTGAATTCTTACCTTAATTGAAGACAAGATCTTGCATGAAGACTAAGTTAAGGAAGAATAATTTTTTGGTGGACTTATGACCTTAGATCACTTATATTTTTGCAAAAATATTTTGAAAACTTGTCTCTCTTTCAAAATGCATTTTCAAAATACTAACATTTGTCTTCTTTCTTTATGGATTTTGTGGGTGCAATCCGCTGAGAACCCTCAGGAGACAACACTCATCCTCTAGGGGTAACCTAGAGGTTTAACGGCTTGTTGCACACGCTCAGTGCAATCGCGTCACCTGCGAAGTGGTGTAATAACATTTGTAGTATAGTTTTCTTTTCTTGTTTTGCTCGGGACGAGCAAAAGATAAGTGTGGGGGTGTGATTAGTCTACGATTATGCATTATTATATCGCATTTCCCCCCGATTTATGAATAAATTGTCGGTCTAAACCGTGTTTTGGTCTTTATTGTAGGTAAAGCAAGAGTTCAAGGGCAAAGGAGTAATAAGAGCCTAATTAATCCCAATTTATGGTAATTAATCCCGCATTACTTGGAGGCCAAGCAAAGGATTCTCTAGAAGATACATTGAACCTAGACTCCTATGCATGTCAGACGAATATTCGGGTGAAAGTACCAGAAATGGGATATACCCTGATCATTCTCAAAGCCAGAGGGACCCACTGAAGAAAACCAGGGATCTACCTCCCTGGTATTGCCGCGGAAACGCGGCAATAGCCGCGTTTACGCGGCAAAGGAGTGGAGCCACGCGTCGATTTTTGACGCGTGGCCCCGTCTCGTCTTCCAGAAGCCTCCTGTGCCTATATATATCCCTGTATTTTGCCAAAACGCGAGCAGTCTTCATTTTTAGGAGTAGGTTCTGATTCTAGGAGAAGTTTAGTGTAGTGTAGGTAGGTGCTCTTCATTTCTCTTGTATTTTCATTTCTTTTTAGATCATTGTAGTAGGGCTGAGTGATTCATAGAGAGAGAGATAGAGAGGGATTGATGTAATAGATAGTGACAGTCTATGTAAATGTGCCTCCTTTCTCTTCCATTGTAATCTCCTTCATCTTCTACATGATTTCTTGCTAACTTTTATTCTCATGGCAATCAACTACTAACCACTAACCATCTAACCAATTACTTGATAATCCACATGAATCGGGTAGCCTCTATTAAGGCCTTGTTCTTGCAAGAGCCATTGATGGCCAATGATGATGGGTTCTAACATCTAACTTGCTAACTTGCTAACCAAGCTAACTCTCTCTTATTTCATGCTTTCTTTTAGTAGTCTAATGAGTTGATGCTTGTATTAGCTTGATCTTGATGCATGTTTGAATGTGATGAACCATCTATGTGCCATGCTTTGTATCGTCTCTTGAAGCCAAGGATTATTGATGGCCGAGGATCAAAATGTGAGGCAACTATCATGAAGAGGTTAGCATGGTTAGTGGAGCATTTAGTAGTTAGTAGCCATGAGTTTTCTTTTCTCTTATTTTAGAAATCATTTTCAAAACTCTTTTCTCATTTTTCTATCGATGTTTTCACCGCCTTCTTAGTTCATCCTTGTTTCATCTCCTTTTCTACTTTGTTTTCCAAACCACTCTTCTATTTGGTTTTTACATCGACATTTTCATCGCTCTCCTCACCTATCACATTCTGGATTTCCTTTTCCTTTCCTTTTCATTCTTTTCCTCATTCTTTTAACACAGAAGAACTGTTAACATAAAACGTGAATAGAAACTGTCAATGCTTCTGTCGCCTCCCTTCCCTGTGGATACGACCCGTTGAGCCAATGCTATAACGGAAGTATCGAGGGTACATTAGCACATACTCGAGCTTTTCATTGATTTCACAAAATAAACATTTTGAGTGCTAGTTCCGCCCCGATCACCAACAGGGGTGAAGAAAGTCCCTGTAGCCGGGCAGTATAACTCGAAGATGGCGTAGAAGTTCGCTACGCTCATCTGAATGTCATAACAGGTTGCCCTAACGGCCTCATAAAGATTCAGCCTCTCCAGATCCTCCTCGAAATGAGCAAGGACATATAGAGTCAAGTCCCTCCACCATGCCTTCGGAGGGTGAATCCATCCTGGAGTCCTGAAATCAGTGGCTGGATAGTTACCACGAACTTTAAAGAATTGATTTCCAAAGGTTTGTGCCACCGCAGAATTTTCTTCCAATGGGATGTCTGGCAGTACATTCCCAGGGTGGAGACCCATTATGCAACGAGGAGGCCCCGCTCTTGTGTAGCCGGGTGAGGAAATTATCAACTTCCCTACATGAACGGAGTCAGTACTCTGACTCACTTGCCACTGCATCTTCCGAGCCTTCATCACGCATTGAAAGAAGGACAAGGGAAAATGCCGCTTGTTAGACGGAAGATTGAATTTCTCGCCATCTAATTGAAAAATTCACTGCCCCTCTCCGGCTAGCAGCTGGCGATCATGGTCTGGCGCCACATCTCCAAACATGAAGCCGGGCTTCCGATAGATTCGTCGGTCAGAATCTTCAAGGGGAGCAGTAGTTAAGATGCTCCTCATGGTGCGTTGGTCCCCACCATAAATAAGTGTATCCCGAGCAGGAGAGCTCCGCTCGCTGAACAGTGAAGCCTACCCTTGGAATTGCAAGCTGACATTGCCATCTAGTCCCCTGGCTGTGCCGAAGAGACTGTTCAAAGGACCAGGAGTGTAGTGCACTGCAAGAACAAATAAAAAAGTATGATTAGTTCACCAGCCAAACAAAGGCTAAAACAAAAATGCAATTTTTGTTAAGGCATAGCCTCGCTCTCCAAGCGAAGCTGGCATAATGATAGCTCCGCCCCAAAGCTTAGCTTCGTAGCTGCAGTGTAACTCCGCACTCCACACGAAGGCAGGAAGCGGGAAAATATCCAAGTGTAGCTTCGCTCTGGAAGCTTAGCCTTGAACAACAGAATGCAACAAAGCCCCAAGGGCTAACTTCGTCAGAAGGGGGTTATTGCCTAAAGGGCATTAAAGTCCTTTTCAGTTACACTTCAAAAGACAGCTTCGCATCCTGTCATTCAACAAGATGTGAACCGCCTAAGGGATAGCTTCGCCTGGAAGCTTGAAGAAGGGACCCTTCGGTTCTAATACTCCCAGTCAAGAAAATAAGGGAAATTCAGGGAATTAAACTCCCTAAAATCACAAGATCACGATTGATCATCCTGGATTCATCTAAAGATAGCCAAAAATCGGCTTTAAGAGAGAGATGAAAATCTCTGATCAAAAGGGAAAGATCCCTACCGGCGATCGGTCGTTCGATGACCGGAGGAGGAGTAGGACCCTCCGTCGCAGAGGTTGCGACCTCTTTTCCCGCTCGTCTCTTGTGAGCCATTGAAGAATGGAGGAGGTTCTTGGATTCTTGAACGAAGAAGAAGAAGAAGAAAAGAGTCAAGTGCTCTGGAAATTTCAAAGAGAAGTGATGACCTTCTCTCTCAGCCCAATCAGGCTTTTATAGGCTGATGATCGCCTAAAACGATGCCTCGATAAGAGCACAGGCTGTCATTTCAAATTAATTTGAAACGGCGCCTAAAGCGCCTTCCTGAGAAGCGCTGCTTCAGCCCCACTAAGGGCTAACTTCGCCACGAGTCAAGTGCTGACTTAGCGCGACGTATCGATAACTTTGCCGAAAAAACATGCCTTAGCTCCGCTAAAAGCACAGCCCGAGCTTCGCAGAGAATTCATGCTAGCTTCGCTGGAAGCTCGTTCCTGGTTCAGATGGGATCCTGTCTTTAACTTCGCATGAAGTTTAGCTCCGCCGGTCCACTTCAAATGTTCTCAAATGGAAAAGGAGGAGAAGCAAATCAGATAGCAGAAACTGAACTTTTATTGATTCAATAGGAAAGGTACATTGATACCACTACATCAAGGTTGTGTTTCGTACAACAGAATTATTTGCTCAAAAGGCATACAAGTGATCCTATCTACTTCCAAGGCTAACCAACTGGACACGAAAGGCCTTCCTCCTGCACAAGGCCGTAATCCTTCGCATAATGGCAGATGGTGCCACCAGGAAGTTGAACCTTCCGTAATCAAAATTGGCGAAGGACCGATTGCCACCAGAAGGCTGAATCTTCTTTGATGAAATTGGCAATGGAGGATCCGAGACCTTATAGGTGACGTCCGCTTTCCCGAAGTGGATCATCTCGGATAAGCGACTGCCAACCTCTTCTGGGAACACACATCAGTTGCCCTAGTTTGTCCTCCTGCTTAGGATTAAAGTTTCAACTGGAAAAGCAAGAGGCAACTTTCTGGTCTCTTCCATCAGAGACTGGCGAACATAGCTCACTACAATGTAAACTGAAACAAGTTAGCAGTAAGTCAAAGGAAAAGCAATTTATATCCGAATCAGTTGCAGAATGGATTTCAGATTCAGTTAAGCAGAGGATAGCCTCGTCTGCACAGTGATGATGGGCTAGCTCAGCATAAGCCAAGTCCTAGCCTTGCCTATATGGCTAAGCCAGACTAACTCGACCTATATGGCAAGACTGGCTCAACTTTGAAGAGACTAAGTCCCAAGTTTTGCCTGTGTGGCAAACTTAGCAAGCAAGCATGCAATGATCTTTCTTTGTTCAAAAGATAGCTTCGCCGGGAAGCTGGGAAACAGAGCTGAAACCCTTCTCTCCAGATCAGTCAGATACGAAGAACAAGGGAAATCAATCCCTGAGGTAGCTGTTAAAGCTAAATTCAAGGGAGATAAACTCCTTAAAAAGTTATCAGTTCATTGGTAAAGTCTCTGGATGACCGAGACTTACCGATCCTTGGCCGGGTAATGACCAGAGTGGGCATCCCCACTAGTTCAGAGATCTGAGTATCTCTCTCTAATAACCAAGAGAAGAGAAGAGCAGACCACTTCTCTTCAGAGGACCTCAGGTGTCCTATTTATAGGCCTCATGGCCTGAGCGCTGCCGCTTCAAGCATAGAAGCGCGAGTGGATTTAAGGCATTTATTGAGCCTTGAAAAAGGGAACGGTTTCCCTCAAAACCGTGCAAGGAAGAGATGCTCTCCCTCATTAAGGCATTTATTAAGCCTTGAGAAAGGGAATATTCTCCCTCGGAAGCGCACAAAGGAGGAATGATCTCCCTCGATTAATGCAAGAGAGGTTATTCTAACCTCAAAAAAGGAGCAATCCTTCTCGTAACTGGCCAAAAGCAGTTGGCCTCGGAAAGGAACAGCATTCCAAAGCGAACTTATTCCGGGAGGCCCAGACACGGAGTCACCCAGACGCGAAGCTACTCAGAGTCGCGAATCTACACGATTCTTTGACGAATCTATCCCAAAGCAGGATTGAATGCGAAGCTGAACTCAACTACCATGGCGACGTTCGTACTTCACATACCACCGATCAAAGAAATTCAAAGTATTTCAAAGTCTGAGCCATTCCATTGCAGACTTTCAAAAACTTTAAAGGGGGTCTTGTTGACACTTTAAAAAAGACAAAATTCTTACTGGCCTGAACAATGTCTAAACTTGTTGACATTTATAAAAGACAAGTGAAAGATAGGCTGATTAGTCCGAACAATGTCTAAACTTGTTGACATTTACAAAAGACAAGCGATAGACAAGCTGACGACCACTGCTGTACTTGTTGACATTTATAAAAAGACAAGTGACAGATAAGCTGATGACCAGTTTTCATTCATCTCCAAGGGACAAAGCAGCAACTTAGACTCTAATATCCAGTGAAGCAGACAGTAAGCCCAGATTGTCTCTAAACAGACCTCAGCAGGTCTAAGATGCTAGCACTTAGCATCACATGAGCCCAAAGGGATAGCCTCGCATGATAGGCTAAGATCACCTAACTTCACCTTGAAGCCATTCACAGCTCCGTCAGGAAGCTAACTTATAGCTTCGCCTGAAGTGCTCAAGTTAACTCCGCAGAGAGTTAGCTTCGCTTGAAGCCACACGCACCACGCAAAAGGATGTTCGGTAGCTTTGCCACAGATGTTATCAAGCTCCGCTGAAGAGCTTTCTTTTGACTTCGCCAGATGCTCCATCCAGCTCCGCTGCGAGCTCGACGCGGCAGCTCCGCTGCGGGTCTGCTATGGTCAACCTTTGACCAAAAAATCTCCAGATGAGATCAAATCTAATTAGGATTGAGATCAAATCCAATCAAGATCAAATCTGAGATCAAATTTGACAGTTGATTGCCATAATCTCTTGACTCTCCTAAAATGAGTAAGAGGATCAGGAGAAATCTTTCAATTATATGGAAAGGATCAAAACAGATCAGGAGGATCAATCTACCTGCTACTTCTAGCTTCGCAGAAGCTGATTCTAGCCTCGCAGCAAGGCTACTTTCCAGATTTAAACAGATTTGATTCAATCTGTTTCCATATTTTCAAGGGACAATTATACCCCTGCTCTCCCTATAAATAGCCCACCAGGGGCACAAGGAGAAAGGACTCTCGATGAGGCAAAAAGAGAGACCCCTACACGAGAGGACTTCTTCATGACGGTGCACATAGAGAGGCTGAACAGAGATCTATTCTCTTATTTTCAAGAATTCAGAGACTTCAGAGAATCACTTCTCTAATCAGGGTGCTGATACCCTAATACCTTCTTCTCAAGGAATCTCCGGAATCAGGCGAGAAGGAATTCCTAAGCGAAGGCGGTTTTGAGAAGTAACAAGAGGGTTCTACCAACCTTCTGTTCTCCGATTCCCCGAGCCAGGCGAGAAGGGAATCTCATCGCTCGCATCGTCAAAAGGACAAAGTGATCGCGCGCTGACCAGACTCCTATCGGCATACTTCTCCAGAATCTCTGAGGAGATCTACTTGTAATCTTTTGTATTACTTGTAATTAGCTCCTCAACTCTTTTTTGTAAGTTTTCCCCTTTGCAAATCCATGAAAAACACTCATGATACTGATTAATGGCAGATACTTAAAAAAATATTATCTCTGATCAAGTTAACACCAAACCTATGGTCAAATAAGTACTATCCATGATCACGTTAATATTAAACCTCTGATCATCAAGTCAAGTCCTACGATGGTCTCCCTTTTGGCCTCACTCAGTACCTTTCTACAGATGTACGAGTCTTTGCTGGAGTTAGCCTTTTCACTCTTCCTGCTGTATAGACCTGCACCCTACTTTTACTTTCAATTTGAAAGAATAGGTCATATTTTGAAGTCGAGCATGCATAAGTAACGGTTTGAGGTGCTCTCCTTCCTTATCATCCCTCTCAGTCCAAAAGGATGGCTTATCTAGTCTAATTTTTCTGTATATAATGGTGGCATATCTCTAAACTCCTCTTTTGATGGATCGTAACCTCGCTCTACGACTGGTCCACCAAAAAAATCAAACAGTTTTGCGCGGTAAACTTATTGAACGAGTTTATTTGATAACTTATCAAGCCAAACTCATTGAAGAATGCTCGTTATGCATCTTTGTAGCAGTAAACTGATTGAACGAGTTTATTTGATGATTTATCAAGCCAAACTCATTGAAGAAGGCTCGTGATGTATCTTTGCAGTGGTAAACTGATTGAATGAGTTTATCTGATGACTTATCAAGCCAAACTCATTAAAAAAAGATTCGTGATGCATCTTAGCAGTGAACCATTTTAGTGTTTTCACTTTCACATCAAGGTTTAGAGATTGATCGAGAATTATAATCTTGGTTATAAGAGAGAAAGGAGAAATCCCACATGGAATGCTAATTTCCCTATAAATTCACCACAGACTTCCTAATGTCATGTTAACAATTACCTTTGATGGCTCTCTTGAAGTTTCCTGGAGAACACTAAATTCTCTATAACCTTTTATGGGATTTCTTCTTATTCCCCAGCAAGGTCCCTTTGTAATGGGGATAATCTACTCAAATAAAGAGTATCAACTAATCAGGCAGGAAGGAGATCAACTCATAATGCCCATCAATAGCAGATTTTTGATGTATGCATTCTATGACTACCACCTTTGACATTCACCTCTGGACAGTCGAAGTCATTTCATCAATATAATCTTAAAAATTATCTGTGGAATGAAAATTGTAGAAAGTACATCATGTACTGTTTCAAAAAAATTTACTTCTAGTGATATAACAATCCAACACCTCCAATGATTAAGGATAGAGGAATATATTGGCTTTTAAACCCAATGTAAAATCCTCAACGAATCCTTAATGACTCATTATACTGAGAAAAATAGTGTGGCTAGCCCAACTCGAATGGTAGTTGGTAAAGGCAAGCCAAACCCGTTGATAGCCGAGGGTTTGCTAAAAGTTCTAGGGGAACCAATCCCGCTTAATCCCACCAAAATTCTTTACTAATTCCCTCCAATGGAATGATAGACCTACAAAAAGCTATATTCAATTCCTTAATAGAAACAATTATAGATCGAACCTGTCATGTTAAAGCTTACACCTTGGACAGTAAGACTTCCACACATCCTCAATGGATCAAATTTTACTTGTCATTTCTCCTCAACAGAATGATAGATTCACAAATTGCTCAAATCAAAAAATTGATTACTTTTATGTTAAAATTACACCTATGACAGTAATCTCCTCAATTTTATCAATAAAATGATACCTATAGTTAAATTCATACCTCCTATTAGTTAAAATTACACCTCTTCCCACTTCCTCAAGGGAAGTATCAAACTTGATTAAAATCACCCTTTCAGTTGCTAAGTTAATCATTACCTCTGGCATGTAAAATTGATACATGTCATGTTAAAGCTTACACCTCTGATAATAAAACTTCTACTTGTCAATATTTTCCAACAGAATAACAAGTTCACTAAATATGCTCAAATCGCATAACAAATCACTGTTATGTTAAAACTACAACTCTGACAGTAATCTCCTCAATTTTCTTGATGAAAATGAGAAACATGGTTAAAACCATTCCTCTCTTGCGTATTCGACTTCCTTAATGAAAATATCAAATTTGGTTTAAAATCAAATTTCAGTTGCTAAGTTAATTGTTAACTCTAGCAATTTAATATTGATCATTTTGATTTCTCTAATTTCCAACAAAAAGAGAAAGATATGATATAAAGTTTGATAGTACACTGGCAAAAGAAGTAAAAAACTCAGATATGATTCAATAGTACACTGATAAGTAAATCAAACTTCAAGCAACAGATTTGCTGATTGAGGTCTTAACTTTTGTAACAGTTTTATAGTACATTAGTAAAAGAAGTCGACAACTCAAACAGTTCAAAAGTATACCGATAAGCAAATCAAAGCTCAGAAAAGTTTCATACTGTTCTTTTGGATATATTTCAACAAGTTCAACAGTATACTTACAACTATCCTCTCTGGTACTTCAAGTAGTTCAATGGTACATTCATGGAAACTAGAATCCAGACAGGATCAAGTTATGGAGACTTTAAGAGATTGCCAGTACAATCATGAGGGTCCAAAGCAATATGAGATCCAAAGTATTTTGAAATCCATTCCAATCAACCGCGGAGTTTTAAAAACTTTAGAAGGGGTTCTATAGGCTGTCAAAAAAATTACTGATGATAAAGCCTCAAACATGAGCCCCATGTGAAACACAAACATCATGTTTCAATCCCAAAGGTGAGTCTTGTGCCAAATAAGAAAGTCGCGTTTCAATCCCAAACATAAAATTTGCATTTCATCAATAGATGCAAAGGTCGTGTTTCAAATACTTCATGTTTCATTAGCAAACGCAAAGGTCGTGTTCCTTCTTTAAACGCAACCTCAATCAAGGTCGTATTTCAACATTAACACAAGCTTGCGAGCTTCGCGTTTCAACATCAATGCGAGCTCCATATTTCTGGCAAAGACTTAATCAGTTACACCCACTTCTCCTACTTAATGAGGGATTAATCTCCATTATACAGAGAATTAAGGGGTCAGTTACACCCCAAAATTCTCTATAAATAGCTATGGAAAGCTATAGAGAATGATCCCCCAAAACGAAAAAGAAGGAAAAGAGGAGAAGAGAGAAAAGAGAAGTCTTTTAACTTGTGCTAACAAGTTCATTCAATCTCCTTGATATTTCAGCTACTGTCTAAAGTCCAAGTCTAGTCGACTAATATATCCTCTAGTCGACTTACTCCTTTATGTAGTTGACCAAGTCTTTTCCACAGAAACATATCAACTCTCTATTTATTGACTGTAAATCTCATTCTCCCTCCATCCGGTGGAGCGTCAGAGGAGGAGGCAATGCTAGGAGCAGTGACCAGCCGACCTTCCTCTCTCTCTTCTCTCATATATGCTTTCTCCCCTTTCTCTCTTGCTCGTGGTAGAGTGTTAGAGGTGGTCGGTGGCGGGTGAGGCATAAGCGACAACAGGCCAACGATTGTGATGGGGGGTCATGTAGCCACGGCATGGGGGCGGTCAGAGCTGCAGCTTCAGCTGCAGTTGAAGAAGAAAAAAAAGAGAAAAGAAAAAGAAAAGAAAAGAAAAGAGAAGGAGAGATGGGTTTGGGTTTGAGCCTGGCCCGACCCATTTGGAATAAGACCCGACTTTGACCCAATTACATTAAAAAGGTAAAATTACATATAAACCCCTGGTGATTCAAATAATTACTTTTGGGATCCCGAAAAATTACCTATAGCCCCTAGATATTCAAAAATATTGCAAATCTAACCTAAATTATCGATTTTGGTTTTCGGTTGATATCTTCACCATATGGCGTTGAATTCGAATGATTCTTGAGCCACGACAGTCGTGGAGACGAGAACTACGCATATGCATCCAAATAAATAGGATCGAGCAAAGATAAGTGAGGTTTTTTGATAAATTTGATTTAAGTATGAAATATTATAACAATTGTGAATAAATGTTAACTATATTACTAATTCCGAAGGAAATGATAATTGTTGCATGAATAGTGTATGAATGAGAAAATTGGATAATTATGAGTAAAATAACATGATGCGATTGCTTTGATTGATATTGCCTAATTATGTTGTTGAACTCTTGATACGATGTATATGCATGTGTTTATTGATTATAAGTTCTTGATAAAACTATTGGTATGTGTGTGTTATATTTCTTTGTACATGGAGGAAAGGGCCGAGGTAAATTTCGTGGGTGTGAAGGTGGGGTAAAATATACTTTTAAGAGGAAGGGACCGTATTGCATGGGCGGATGGGAAAAAACAGGGTACTATTATCATTATATTTGCACGGGCAGAGTGCGAAGACGGTGCTTTTATATGTATAAAAATGTATATTGTGTGTTGAAAAGATACAGAATTAATATACGTGAATGAATTAGTATGTGTGACACTTGTGTACATGTGATATACATGCGTGAGTACACTTTATGTGTTGGATATGTTACCTGTGTATGGTACAATAGACATCTGAATGCGAAATTGTAGTGAGAACACTGACATTGTTGCTATACACACATCATATTATTTGAACAAGAAAATAAAGTTGATTATATAGTTGAAATATCTATATTCATGATCATTCACTTTCATGTATCATGTACACTACACATTAATAATACCATGTTAAATTGTAAAATAAAAGATACTCACTGAGCTGTTGAGCTCACACCCCCACAAATTTCTTATCTTACATGTGAATACTGGGCAAGACTTGGTTTAAGGGCTACATGAACTTAACACAAGAGGTTCTTAACATCTTTTTTGGGTTTCTGGTGATCTTTAGAATTTTTACATTTGACAGAGTAATAATCATAACTACTATCTCATGATTAAAACTTGTACTTGAGTATGTACGTATGTGATCATTCACTGATATTGCATATTTATTGTCACATTTTCATATTTATTTTATTATAAACTCTGCTTTGTAATCTCATTTTGTCTAAATAATGTGAAGGCTTTTACTAATGGAGATGGAGAAGAAATGAGACCAAAAGCCCAATTAAATTCAGATTTAAATGAGCTTAAATCAAAAATCAAGGATTGAGATAGTCCTAACTGAATATCAGAGCATATCAATGAAGATAATACCAAATGAAAATTGGTTAAATTTAGATTTCTATAAATTCATTTGGTAAACTTGAAGATCAACAGGAAATCACCAAATTCAGAGAATAAACTGAAAAATCAATTGGACAATGGGAATATCGGAGCATCACAGCCACACAAGCCCCCGGATCTGGCTTCATTCTTTGTTTTTTTTATTTCTTAACTTAGTCTTCCTTCTAATCAAAACACCAACAACAGTTCTTTTTATCATCTTCTTCTTCTAACTCTTAACACTTTTAATTTCTTTTTCTAAAATCTAAGAAGAAATTATTTAACTGGTAATAGTAACCTTAAAAGACTTACCAAACGCTTCCATCGCAGTCCCTCATTATGAATCATGATCCGCATAGCTATCTGCTATAGCGCTAGTATTGAGCAATCTAGCACTTTCTATCTTGCAGTTTTAAACTATATATTTTTGTGCTGGTTCAAACTCTATCAAATTTTGGTGCCATTATCGAGGAGAGTGTAAATCACTTAGAGGGGGGGTGAATAGGTGATAATGCTAATCTAGAAACTAAATGCGGAAGCTAAAACAAATTTGCACAAACTTAATACAACCAACAAGTGTAGCCGAATTCCCCGTGAAGGGCTCTGGACTAACTCCTCTTGATTCCCCTAGATAAGGGTTGAGGTGCTATATGAAGCTCTTGTGGTTAAGTATAAGTGAGGCACACACAAACAAGCCAAGCATATAAGGATGATAAGCAATATGAAATAATGCAAGGCACAACACAAGCGATATATGATATGAATGAATGAATGATGCTCTGCACAAATAAAATAAAGAGAGAGAGAGAGAGTTAGAGAGACAATGGATCAAACACAAACACAAAGATATGTTTCGAGGTTCGAGCCCCTAGCTCTACGTCCCCGCCTTCATGATTGAAAAATTCACAAGGTATATGATGTATTTGTACAAGAATCAGGTATTTAAGAGATGGTTTAGGGTTTAGAATTCACCTTTGATCTTGTTTACTTTGAATATGTAAGAATTATACCTTGTTTCAATCTTTCGTTATAGCAAGTAGCTAAAACGAGTCGTACCACGAGGAGAGCAAGCGTAGAAGCTTTCACGATACTAGTGAGACAAGAAACAATACTCTTCTTTGTTAATCACACAAGAGAAAACAATATACAAGAAGTTGTGGATTGGTGGTGGTGCATTGTGAAAAAGAAGTGCAATGAATGAAGTGTGATGAAGTAAAGAAAAGAAAAGAATACTAGAATGAAATGTGTAAACTCTCTTGATTAGAAAGATGCATGGCTAGCATTACTCAACCTCCTTGCTAACATACTACCTCTTTTGTTGATTGCAATATTGTCTCATCAAGAATCATAGACAATTTGAAAAGTACTTGCATGTTTCAAGTGTGGTATTCTTTCTTTGAAGACTTAGTGTTCCTTTTAGTTAGTTGGCTAGAAGTCTCTTCTTGAATACTAGGTTCTCTTACTAGGTGTGCAATGAGGAAATATAGGCTTGGTACTCATTTAATGCAAAGGTTAGAAGAATCAAACTCTTTAGGACTTCAAAGCTTAACTACAAAGTTAGCTTGAAGTGCTTGAGTTGTTCTTGCTACTCAAATGACACAATCAATGGTAATCCATCCTTTTGATCCAATCAAATGCTCTTTATAAGAGATACACAATTCATCTAGAGATCTTACAAGCAATCACCAAAGGATACAACATACTCCATTAGAATTTACAAGAAACTTGAAATCATGCAAGAATTAAAGAATACAATCAACTAGAGCTAGTAGTAGCTAGGTGAGATTAGCTAGCCATGCATTCAAGAAACTAGCCCTCCATTACACTAAGAAAGCTATAATTCTCCATGAAATCAAAGATCTAAACAACTCAACTAGAATTAAACTAGAATTAGAAATTGAATGCAAGAATTAAAAGCATAAGAAGAGAAAGCATACTCAATTCTAGTAAAAAGAAGATGAGAACTCCATTGAATCTTTGCTTCAAGGTTGTCACAAGTCTTGATTACAATCTCTCAAGTGAAGAACTCTCTCTCAATTTAGCTAGAGATCAAGGAGGAAGGAGAGAAGAACTAGAATCCTAAAACAAAAATTACAACTAATCCAAAATTTTCCCTCTCTCTTCACTGTAGCTCGCACAGATCTCTGATCAGGTATTTATAGGCAAAGTTGAGAATCTCATCAGATCCTAACCGTTGGCACGAAATCCGAGGCCCAACGGCCCTCGGATTGCCGCGGATTGCCGCCAGATTGCCGCCAGATCTGGGCCGTTGGCTCGGATCTTTCTGGTGGGATCTGGTGGTTAAGTTGTTGGCCACGTGGACTGGTTGGATCTTGCAGTTGGCGCTCAGATCTTGGTGAGATCTGATTTGATTCTTTGGCTAATTTTTAATTAACCCCCTTAATTATCACTAATTAAGGTGGTTAATTACTTTTCCTCTTTAAAAGTGGAGATCTGCAAAATTAGAGAAAACATGGGTTAAAAATCATATTTAATATGCAATATGCAAGGTATAAAGGCGGTATAAAATGCAAATATATGGTATAATCACACCCCCATACCTAGCTTTTGCTCGTCCTCGAGCAAAAATAAAAGAAAAAGAAGGAAAATCCTAACTAATTATTACACCACTTTCGTAGGTGACACGATTGCACTGAGCACGTGCAACAAGCCGTTAAACCTCTAGGTTACCCTAGAGGAGGAGTGTTGTCTCCTGAGGGTTTTCAGCGGATTACACCCACAAAATCCAAAAAGAAAATAAAAGGGGTTAGTGAAATTTTGATCCATGCTTTAAAGATTTTAATTTGACCTATAGGTTTCAGGTTACTCAAAACTTTTCATTCCTCTTATAAGTATCTAATTAGAGTATTGTTTTCATTTTAGGTTAAGATTTTCGGGAAAAGATAAAAAACCTGATTCTGCATCAATCTTAGGATATTTACATCTATAAATATGAAGGATCTCTCTCAGACTAAGTTCATTTATTTACTTATATGTATAACATTTTTTTTTTTTTATATAAATGTGTATATACAATGTTTATTTACATTCCCTTATCATCCTTAGTTTCCTAGTCTACCCATGTAGCGAGCTTCTTACCGATGACTCCCAGACCAGACGGTCTTAGGGCACCAGATGAGAATACATCCCTCGGGTTCGAAGACTCGAGTAAACTAGGTCACTTAGGAATCTAAGGACTTAACCACTTTTAGGCGTGATCGGTAATGCTTCCTGAGGCACGACTAACCAGCTTAATCAGTGGCTAAGTATTTATTCTCACCTTTAGGCGTGACCAGCAATGCTTCTGAGGCACGGCCAACCAGCTTAATCGGTGATTTTTTTTTTTTTTTTTTTTTTTTTTTTAATTTTTTTATTTATCTTATTTACATACAAAATTTTTTTTTTTTTATTTATTATATATATATGCAAATAAAGTCACTAAGTCTTTGATTATTCCTTCAATATGTTCAATGTTCATATCTAAAGAAAGAATTGAAATCAAGTAATTTTTTCTAATCCTTTATTACTTAACCTAAAAATCTAACAAAACTCTTCTTTTCAACTTATAATTAGAAATCTTAGTTAAGAGCTTCCTTAATCCCTAAATTTCAAATTAGATTCTTTAAACATGGATCAAAGATTTTCTTTTTTTTTTTATATTATTTTTTTTTTATTTTTATTTTTATTTTTTTTTTTCTAAAAGAAAAGTAAAATCTAAAAATAAAGTGGAAAAATCTAAAAAGAAATATAAAATCTAAAAGGAAAACCTTAAAAGAAAGTAAAAATCCTAAAAATAAAAGAAAAAACCTAAAAAGAAAGAAAAATCCTATGTTAGTATATCTACCCCCATACCTATCTCATGCATTGTCCTCAATGTATGCAAGATGAAATAATGCATGAAATAGGTAAAGGTAACAAGTCACTCCCTCGTCCTCTTTGGACCCGCAGTGGTACTGGTCCAGCAGATTGTGTCCTCCTCAGCCTAGCCTCGATCCCATCCAAACGAGAGGATATCCTAGATGATTCCTCCTCCACTTTCTTCCTGAGCCTAACTTGTCCCCGAAAAATCTTCTTCATGCCTTTCCAAATAGTAGACATGAAGGCTGTGTGTTCCGTTGGGGGCTCCTGCCTCCAGAATTGGGGCTCATCTTCCACCTCTAGACTTTCCTCTGAAGAAGACTCCACAGGTACATTCTCAGGCATGACACTAGGTGTCCAGAGTGCCTGCAAACAACTATTGTAGGCACTTGTGGGTCTCTCTGTCATAATCGTCACTCGGGTAAATGTCGAGAAAATAGCGTTAGACATGAAATGTCGACACAGACGGGTAATTAATACAGAATGAGAAAATTTAGCACCCCGAGTGCGAGAGGAGTGTTCAATAATAGCATGGAAGATAGTTCGGTTTAAACAGACCGTGTGGTGCTGTGTCATCAGATCATGAATAATCTGAAGCACAGGCCTGTTAAAGGTTGAAGTGTGATCGAGCCCAAGAATATTTCGTTGGATCCAACGTCCAACGCAGTGAATGTTCCTGAATGTAGACTGGGCTTTGAGCCCCCTATCCTGGACAGTACAGCGTGCACCCATGATGGTTAAATAATCAATTAAAGGCAAGGGTTCGCACGTTTGTTGAATTAAGGGGACATGAGTGATATGTTCAAGTAGTGGAAGTGTGACCCAAATGTCACCGAATGGCATACGAGAGACAAATTGATATGGATCATGACTCACAGAAGCATAATCTATAGAAGTGTAAAATGTGTTTACTAGATCCGGACAATAAAAGGCTTCGTGCTCATGATGATCAAATACCAAATTGTACCAGTTCCATGCGCGGATGCGATCCACGAAAATATGCCCATATCCCCCATTGTCATTAAAAATTGCAGAAAAATCCCTTTCAACATACAAATTTGGTGCCATAATTGTACAAGACAATGAAGTAAAGGATTTGAAATAAGAAATTGCAAACCACCCCCGGAGATCTTGGGGGGAAACCCAACAGAGTAGCACAGAAGGCACAGAGATGGTCTCGGGAAAACTCTTTGGATCTACCACCAGCAGATGAAGATGATCAGAATGGGGCTTTCCAGCGCGCCTGATCTGACAGAATTGCCGCGTAAGGGCGGCAGGGCGCGGCAAAGTAGGGGATTTTGGGGATCAGCTTTCTGGAGGAAGTTGGGTTTGGGAAGAAGCTCTCAGATCTGAAATCACTTTCTCGGGTGAGGAAGGATGAAATGAGGAGGAGATGTTTAAATAGGGTAGGTAAAAAGTGGGATGTACAAAATTACCCCTAGGTCAAATCTTGAATTACAACCCTTGGTCAAAACTTTTGAATATGAAAGGAATCCTAGGGAGGAAAGAGAATCCTAGGGTTTGAAATTCTTTTCATGTACAAAAATCCCAAAAAAAAATTTTATTTACAAAAAATGCAAAAGAAAATATTTACAAAAGAGGTCCCCAAATGATTTTCATGAAAAATGTATGGGAAAATATACAAATGGAAAGGTCACAAATAAATTGGGTCGTAAAGACCCAACTCGTGAATGTCGTGTGACAATGATTCTGTGGTGAAAAATGGCTTTAAACGTTGTCCGTTTACAGTGAATTTATTGCCATTGGATGGATCAAGAATCTCGACTGCTCCATGAGAAAAGACAGTCTGCACAATAAAAGGTCCTGACCACCTGGTACGTAGCTTACCAGGGAAAAGGTGGAGTCGAGAATTGTATAACAGAACCTGTTGACCGACAGCAAAAATCTTTCTATGAATGGCTTTGTCATGAAACAGCTTGGTCCTGTGCTTTGTGATCCGAGCATTATCATATACCTCGTTTCATAACTCTTCCAGCTCGGATAATTGCAGCTTCCTGAGAACACCGGCTTTGTCCAAGTCAAGATTCAGTTGCTTTAAAGCCCATAGTGCACGGTGTTCTAACTCAACGGGCAAGTGACATGCTTTTCCAAATATAACTCGGTACGGAGACATACCGAGGACAGTCTTGTAAGCGGTCCTGTATGCCCATAAGGCATCAGTCAGTTTGACGGACCAATCCTTACGATTCTGTCCTACAGTCTTCTCCAGAATGAGTTTTATCTGTCTGTTTGTGACCTCAACTTGCCCATTGGTCTGAGGATGATAAGCCGTGGACAATTTATGAGTGATAGAATATTTCCGCATCAAGGCTTCAAAAGCCCTATTGCAGAAATGACTTCCATTGTCGCTCAGTATCGCACGGGGGGCTCCGAAGCGTGAAATGATGTACTCTCTTAAAAATTTAATGACAACTTGGTTGTCATTAGTCCTTGTAGGAATCGCTTCGGCCCACTTAGAAACATAATCTACGGCTACCAAGATGTATTGGTTTCCGTAGGACAGAGGAAAGGGTCCCATAAAATCGATGCCCCAGAGGTCGAAAATTTCGACTTCCAAGATGGGTGTGAGGGGCATCATGTTCCTTTGTGTAATCCGACCCGTCATCTGACATCTATCACAAAGCTTGCAAAAGGTAAAGGCATCCTTAAAGAGAGTGGGCCAGTAGAATCCACTCTGGAGCACTTTTTCCGCAGTTTTTCGTGGACCAAAGTGTCCACCGCAAGCTAACTTGTGACAGAATGTCAAGACACTCTGATGTTCATCCTCCGGAAGGCATCTTCGAATAATTTGATCAGGACAGTATTTAAATAAATACGGCTCATCCCAAAAGAAGAACCGCATTTGTCTCAGAAAACGGTGTTTCTCTTGTCCTGACCAATGGGAAGGAATTTGCCTGGTAGCAAGGTAATTTACAATATCAGCATACCAAGGCTCTCCACTTAGCACAAAGATGTGCTCGTCAGGAAAGTTCTCGTTAATCGGTACTTTCTCATGGGGTGCGTTCGGGATCCTTGACAAATGATCCGCAACCACGTTCTCAACGCCCTTTTTATCCTTTATCTCCAAGTCAAACTCTTGCAAAAGAAGGATCCATCTTATCAATCTTGCCTTTGCGTCCTTCTTTTGCATTAAGTACCTCAGGGCGGAGTGGTCAGTAAAAATGATGGTCCTGGACCCTAGCAGATATTGTCGGAACTTCTCTAACGCAAAAACGACTGCCAAAAATTCTTTTTCAGTGGTCGTGTAATTCAGCTGGGCGTCGTTAAGCGTTCTGCTAGCATAGTATATCACGTGCTGCCTGTTTTCAATACGCTGTCCTAAAACAGCGCCTATCGCAAAGTCAGAGGCATCGCACATAATTTCAAATGGCTTGGTCCAGTCCGGTGCAGATATTATCGGCGTAGAGACAAGTCTATCCTTCAGCTCTTTCCATGACTTTCGACATTCTTCATCAAAGATATAGGGTACATCTTTTCCTAGGAGATTTGTCAAGGGTCTCGCAATGTTGCTGAACCCTTGAATGAATCTTCTATAGAAGCCAGCGTGCCCTAAGAAAGATCTAATGTCTTTTAAACATTGTGGTTCAGTGAGCTTGGTGATAACCTCCACCTTGGACTTGTCTACCTCGATTCCAACGCTTGATATCTTGTGTCCCAATACAATTCCGTGCTTAACCATGAAGTGACACTTTTCCCAGTTAAGTGTCAAATTCTTTTCCGTGCATCGTTGTAAAACCATCTTCAGGTGGTACAAGCACTGCTCAAATGTATCCCCATATATTGAGAAATCATCCATAAAAATCTCTAAAAATTTCTCCACCATGTCCGAGAACAAGCTCAACATGCAACGTTGAAATGTTGCTGGAGCATTGCAAAGACCGAAGGGCATCCTACGGTATGCAAAAGTTCCGAAGGGACAGGTGAAGGTCGTTTTTTCTTGGTCCTCGGGAGCAATTGGGATCTGATTATATCCTGAATATCCATCCAGGAAACAATAATACTCATGTCCCGCCAATCTCTCCAACATCTGATCGATAAACGGAAGTGGGAAGTGGTCTTTACGTGTGGCACTATTCAGTTTCCTGTAATCAATACAAACTCGAATCTTCGTTGGAAGACGTGTTTGTATAATTCCTTATTCTCATTCTCCACAACAGTAAAGCCAGCTTTCTTAGGCACAGCGTGGACCGGACTCACCCATTGACTATCGGATATGGGATAGATAATCCCATTGTCTAAGAGTTTCAGAATTTCCGATCTAACAGCTTCTTGCATTATTGGGTTAAGTCGACGCTGTGGGTCTCTTTTAGGCTTGGCCTCTTCCATCAAGTGAATTCTATGTTGGACAATCGTAGGACTAATTCCCTTAATATCAGCCATCGTCCAGCCAATGGCTTCTTTATTCTCCCTTAGCACAGTCAATAAGTCCTCTTCTTGTTGTTCCGTAAGATTGGATGCAATGATAACCGGAAAGGATTCTTTATCATCCAAATACTTGTACTTGAGATGACCAGGAAGAACCTTAAGCTCAGCAGAAGGGATAGGATCTATAACAGGTTGCTCATGGTGCAAGGGAAGAATAGAAGTGGAATTAGTACTCTTTTCAGCATTTGTTCCAACAATCTGATCAAGAGTTAGATCATCAGCTTCTAACTCGAATTCCTCTTCAGATTCGTACTCCATCTCCTCCACGTGTTCGCTTGTCAATCCTTCTATCAAGTTGACATCAAATGAGTCACTCTCCACATCCCTTGGCTGCTTCCCCAGATGGAAGACATTCACCTCCTTCGTCATATCTCCGAACGTCAGCCGCATCGATCCATTTCGACAGTTAATGATTGCATTCGCTGTGGCTAAGAAAGGACGTCCTAGAATGACAGGTGTTTGCGCTCTGTGGTTTTGTACAGGTTGTGTTTCCAGAACAACAAAATCAACGGGGTAGATGAATTCCCCCACCCGTATTAATACATCCGTAATTTCCCCTTTGGGAATCTTAACAGAGCGATCAGCCAGTTGAATAGTCATTTGGGTTGGACGAAGATTGCCTAACCCAAGCTGTGGTACACAGAAAAGGGAAGAAGATTGATGCTAGCTCCCAAGTCTAGCAAAGCCCTATTGACTGTGGTCTGCCCTATGATACAAGAGATGGTAGGGCTCCCTGGATCCTTGTACTTTACAGGGATTGGACCATTAAGCAATTCACTCAGGTTTGAAGCCAAAAAGACTTTCTTAGGGACATTTGCCTTCCTTTTCTTAGTACACATCTCTTTCAAAAACTTGGCATAGGATGGTACTTGCTGAATAGCATCCAAGAGAGGGACATTGATTTGCACTTGATTAAATATCTCTCTGATCTTCTCCATATGAGCATTATTCTTATGATTTGTAAGCCTATTCGGGAATGGGGCAATAGGCTTATAAGTCTGCTCATCAACTTTCTCTTTTCCTTTTGATTGAGACGTGGAGGGTTGTGAACTTGATGAAGGAATATTTTGCAAAGGTTGAACTGGAACAGAAGTTGATGGATTCGACACAGATTTTGGAACAAATTTTGGAGACTGATTTGAGACCTTGTTGTCTACATGTTTTCCAGACCTAAGGATGTGAATGGCTTGACATTGGCTTTGGCTCGGGCCTAGGTCTTCAACTTCATGTAGAGGAAAATGGGCTCTGGGATTAGGCACAGGTTGGCTAGGCAGCATTCCTTTTTGCCTTTCAGTCAAGGAATTAGCCAACTGTCCTATTTGGATTTGCAGTTTATTCATGTCCTGCTGCTGATTGTTCATCATTGCAGCTTGTGTTTTGGACAAAGTCTCAATCATTTTCTCCAATTCTGAAATTTTTCTATCTGAAGGATTGGGTGGTGGATGCTGTTGTTGTTGTTGACATTGGGGTTGAAAATTGGCTTGATATGGCACAGAATTTTGGAATGGTTGGAATCTAGGTGGACTCTGATATGAATTGAAATTTGGTGGGTTTTGATGGTAAGTGGGTGGATGTGCCTGAGCAGGGTATTGCTGATGTGGAAATGGTTGTCTCGACTGCTCAGGTCCAGACTGACTCCAAGAGAAGTTAGGATGGTTACGCCACCCTGGATTGTAGGTCTTGGAATAAGGATTGTATGAAGGTCTGGAATACGCTGCATTCATACTCTCCTGGAAATTTTGAGAGTAATACACAGGACACTCTTCCAACACATGATTCAGATCATGGCAAAAAGTACAAACCGGGTGAATTATAGGTGCAGAGCTAGCCATACGTGGTGGGCTACCTACTGAGGAAGGGTTGACTTGACTAACGACAGAGTTTTCCCTTGATTCCAGCAATTCAATCCTCTTCATCAACTGAGTGATCTTAGCTTCAGCAGCTATTGAGGATCCTATAGAATGTAAACCAGATCTGGAAGTTGTTGGTGTGGGTTTCTCAGAGCAGGATTCCCACTGGATAGTTTTCTCCGCTAAAGCCTCAAAAAGGTCCCAGCCCTGGTCTTCATCTTTCTTAAGAAATTCTCCTTGACACATGGTTTCAAGGAGAGTCTTAGTCTGATAGTCCAGCCCATCATATATAATCTGGCATTGGCGCCACTTCTCTATACCATGATGGGGACACAGGGCTACTAAATCCTTAAAGCGCTCAAAGTACTTCCAGAATGGCTCATTGGGCTCTTGTTTGAATTGCATGATATTTTTGCGCATGAGGGCTGTCTTATGGATGGGATAAAATTTTTAAGAAAACCTTGACAAAGTCATCCCAAGAAGAGATTGAGCTGACAGGAAGACTGTACAGCCACTTCTTCGCAATATCCTTTAGTGCAAATGGGACAAATCTAAGTCTCACAGCATCCTCACTTAACTGGGAAATCCTCATCATGAGGCATACTTCTTCAAACTCTCGTATGAAGATGTAAGCATCCTCAGATTCTAATCCGTGAAATCGTGGAAGAGTGTTTATAAACTGTGGTTTCAACTCAAATTATTGTCATTCGTGTTTGGGAGGAGAATGCAGGATGGAATGGATGTGCGGATCGGATAGAACTTGTCCTGCAGCGACACGTTATTAGTCATGGTTGTGTCGAGTGGTGTTGTGTGAGGCAGTGTAGAAGTTCTCACAAGCCTAGAAGAAATTGGTTCTCGATACCACTCACGCATGCAAATACACAACCAACGTGCACCTTTCAAACAATCGGAAGATGAAAAATAACAATCAAGAAAAAGAAAAACAATCAATCCTAGCTTCTAGGTTTTCTGCCCTAGACGACTCCTAACAATAGATCGTCCACAGGAGGTTCGGTGCAGACACTGACTATAAGCAAATCGGCCAGGGAAGGGTAAAGTTGGTGGGAGGTTTTCCGTCCGGAGACGTTCCTTAATTAAGTAACCACCTTCCTTCGGGCTTTCGGCCCTCAACCCCTTTCTAGACACCGATTACACAGAAGTCACTTTCCAACACTTTTCCCCCTTAGGAAAATCTCCTAAGCGAGTCCGGATGTCCTAGGGGCCAACGTCTAGCAATTTTAATTAGAAGCTTAGGATAGTGAATGCGTGGGGAAAATGGTTTGTGGGCTAAGGAAGGGGTGATAAAATCCCCACCTTATCTTTGTTATGGGATTTGCCCTTATCGTTGATTCGTGCAAGTGTACGATATAAGCAACCAAAATTCACTCAAAGCAGAATTAAATCATACAACGAGTGAGTCCTAGTCTATATGCTATGCTTCACGTACCTTGTCCCACGCGCTCTTCAACAGTAAATTGAAAGAAATTGAAAGACACGTGCCTATAATGCAATATGTCTAAACAATTTTTATCAATTAATCACCAAATCTTTTACTGTTGATTAACAAGTATCAGGTGAAAATACAAGATTTCAGGTATATAGGCAGCAGTTTTTAGCAAAGCAGCAGGCCTGCAGAAAACTGGTTAGTAGTGAACTCCTCTGTGCCGCGTTTTCCTGGCTTTTGCCGTGGAAACGCGGCACTTTGGAGGGATCCTGGTCTCTGCTTTCGAGAGCAGAGGCCCAGGTCCGCTTATATGATTCTGCTGTGCAAAGTTTTCTGAATCTTCAACCTGTACCTGCAACAGAGAAGATATATTGTTTAGTTTCTCACTTGTAAAAATACCGTTGCTCTCCCCGGCAACGGCGCCAAAAATTGATTGAAAAATTCACAAGGTATATGATGTATTTGTACAAGAATCAGGTATTTAAGAGATGGTTTAGGGTTTAGAATTCACCTTTGATCTTGTTTACTTTGAATATGTAAGAATTATACCTTGTTTCAATCTTTCGTTATAGCAAGTAGCTAAAACGAGTCGTACCACGAGGAGAGCAAGCGTAGAAGCTTTCACGATACTAGTGAGACAAGAAACAATACTCTTCTTTGTTAATCACACAAGAGAAAACAATATACAAGAAGTTGTGGATTGGTGGTGGTGCATTGTGAAAAAGAAGTGCAATGAATGAAGTGTGATGAAGTAAAGAAAAGAAAAGAATACTAGAATGAAATGTGTAAACTCTCTTGATTAGAAAGATGCATGGCTAGCATTACTCAACCTCCTTGCTAACATACTACCTCTTTTGTTGATTGCAATATTGTCTCATCAAGAATCATAGACAATTTGAAAAGTACTTGCATGTTTCAAGTGTGGTATTCTTTCTTTGAAGACTTAGTGTTCCTTTTAGTTAGTTGGCTAGAAGTCTCTTCTTGAATACTAGGTTCTCTTACTAGGTGTGCAATGAGGAAATATAGGCTTGGTACTCATTTAATGCAAAGGTTAGAAGAATCAAACTCTTTAGGACTTCAAAGCTTAACTACAAAGTTAGCTTGAAGTGCTTGAGTTGTTCTTGCTATTCAAATGACACAATCAATGGTAATCCATCCTTTTGATCCAATCAAATGCTCTTTATAAGAGATACACAATTCATCTAGAGATCTTACAAGCAATCACCAAAGGATACAACATACTCCATTAGAATTTACAAGAAACTTGAAATCATGCAAGAATTAAAGAATACAATCAACTAGAGCTAGTAGTAGCTAGGTGAGATTAGCTAGCCATGCATTCAAGAAACTAGCCCTCCATTACACTAAGAAAGCTATAATTCTCCATGAAATCAAAGATCTAAACAACTCAACTAGAATTAAACTAGAATTAGAAATTGAATGCAAGAATTAAAAGCATAAGAAGAGAAAGCATACTCAATTCTAGTAAAAAGAAGATGAGAACTCCATTGAATCTTTGCTTCAAGGTTGTCACAAGTCTTGATTACAATCTCTCAAGTGAAGAACTCTCTCTCAATTTAGCTAGAGATCAAGGAGGAAGGAGAGAAGAACTAGAATCCTAAAACAAAAATTACAACTAATCCAAAATTTTCCCTCTCTCTTCACTGTAGCTCGCACAGATCTCTGATCAGGTATTTATAGGCAAAGTTGAGAATCTCATCAGATCCTAACCGTTGGCACGAAATCCGAGGCCCAACGGCCCTCGGATTGCCGCGGATTGCCGCCAGATTGCCGCCAGATCTGGGCCGTTGGCTCGGATCTTTCTGGTGGGATCTGGTGGTTAAGTTGTTGGCCACGTGGACTGGTTGGATCTTGCAGTTGGCGCTCAGATCTTGGTGAGATCTGATTTGATTCTTTGGCTAATTTTTAATTAACCCCCTTAATTATCACTAATTAAGGTGGTTAATTACTTTTCCTCTTTAAAAGTGGAGATCTGCAAAATTAGAGAAAACATGGGTTAAAAATCATATTTAATATGCAATATGCAAGGTATAAAGGCGGTATAAAATGCAAATATATGGTATAATCACTTCACCACTGTGAAGGATTTCCAATCCACTATCTCCCACCGAGGGAACCTCCACCGAGGAGGATTTGTTACAACAATAGGAGTACCGAACTCCTCTCTCAAACACCACCTCACAACCGAGGGGTAGGCCCGTAGCCAAACAACCACAAACACCTCTACCGAAGAGGGTTACAAACCAAACTCCACCTCTCACTAGAGGGAGCAAACCACAATCTCAACCTCTACCAAAGAGGGAGCAAACCAATCACCCGATCAACCTCTACCAAAGAGGGATACAACAAAAGCAAGGGTGTTTACAACTTGGAGGCTACAACAGCCTCAAACAATTTTCTTTTTCCACAAACAAATGATCCTAATAGAATAGGATAGAAGATAAGCTCAAGTGTAGAAAACTAGTGTTTTGATCAAAGAAAATCTCTTGGGAAAAATACCAAATGGAAATAGAAGTTTTAGATCAAAAATAAATTCCTAAAAACTAATTTTCTTTGAAATGAACAAAACACTTTAAAACAAATAAATGAATCTTTTTGGCACAAAAACTATTTTGAAAACTTGTTTAAACACTAGAGAAACACTGAAATTTTTCTTATCAAAAGTCTTATCAAAACCGCAAAGAGATGGGTATAAATAGGCTCCCCAAGAAACTAGCCGTTAGGCTGATCTGTCACTGTTCTGGGTCAGAAACTGAGGTTAAAAATATTTCTAATAAATCTCATAAATCTTCTAAAAATACACAAAAATAGTTTTATCATTTTGCAATAATATATAAAATGTGATAAAGATTTCAACTCAAATATCAAGCATATGAAACCATTTTTGTGTTTTATCATTTTTATCAAAAACCAAAACATGTATTTTATCAAACTTGGATTTTCCAATACATGAATAGGAAAGTCAAAATAAGTTTGTTTAAAAGTTAAGCATGCATGTATAGAATGAAACTACAACACATAAACCAATTAAACTTGTTTTGATCAACATTCATAAAAACAAATATTGCTAAAGCCAAAAACGAAAAACCAATATCCAAACATAAAACGTGTGTGTTGTGCACTTGAGCATATCAACTATTCTAAGCTTTACAAATGGATCTAAACACACTAAACTAAAACTAGGATACCTAAGTCTTCTTGACGATCTTCATCTTCAAGTCGACTCGGTCTAAACTCCGTGATCCAACGAGCATGGCTATGAATGATCTTGATGCTCGGGCTCTGGAATCACCATGTGAAAACTTCCAAACTCCTATTTTTGAAGCAATCACCAACTAATATCTTGTTTCATGATCTGAAACTAAAATCACAAGATTATTAGTAAACATAACTACATGAGTTAATCATCATCAAAACTAGAGAGGAAGGCTTCTGGGCCAACAATCTCCCCCTTTTTGATGATGACAAAACTCATGGAGTTATATATGCATGGATTAAAGTTAAGCTTCAAAGAAGCTCCCCCTTAACTCATGCATAGCAATAAATAATAAATATGTGCAATGAAAGCTCTTAAATATGTATGCATAGTTATGCATAAAACAAGGTACCAAATACAAAAACATGCTCTTGATACCAAACATATGAAATGCATCATGCATAAAACGTGCTCTTGATACCAATAAAAACAAGTTCTTAAATAATGCTCTTGATACTAAACATATGAAATGCATCATGCATAAAACGTGCTCTTGATACCAATAAAAACATGTTCTTAAATAATCTCTTGATACTAATTAAACAATTAAACGACAAACTAATAAATAAAACAAAACATGCATATAAAACATGCATATAAACTCAAATACTTCTCCCTTTTTGTCAATCATCAACAAAGGGGTCCAAGTAAAAACAAAAACATTCTTCTCCCCTTTTTTGTTCGAAACAAAGAAACAATAAAGGGGTTAAAAGCAATAAAACAATGTTCTCCTCTTTTTGTCTAAAACACAAATGATGTAAAAAAGGGGTGACAATCAATTAAGATATCAATTAAAAATTTGTCAAAGTAGAGCATCTTGATACCAATTGAAAGGAAACATAAAAACATTGATACCAATTATAAGAAAACAATCTTGATATCAATCGAAATTAAACATAACAAATTTTGAATTTCTAAACAGAAATTTTGATACCAATTGTAAATATTTTTTATTTTGAACATATGATACCAAATTGAAATTTTCAATCATAAAGTATGGGAGTGGAAATCAAATACCAATTGAAAGATGACATACAAGTTTTCTCCCCCTTTATGAAATACCAAATGAAACAATGAATAAGCTTGTATATGGATACCAATTGAAAACTAGTCAATTGAAACAAGATAGTCATTATAAAACAAGCTTTATCATGATCAAAATTTGTGCTCTAAGATATATGAATATAATAAGCACAAATAAAAATATATATATGTATGAAAAATTAGATACCAATTGAAATTGATACTCTTTGAAGTGCAAGCATACATATACAAAAAAAAATATGAGTATACAAAAAATGTCAATATTGATACCAATTGAAAGAATCCAATGATACAATTGAAACAACAATAATATCAAATGTATACCTCATATAACCTACCACCCATTTCATGCACAAGTTTTAAAATGATTTTCAATAATAACATACAAGGCATGGTCTCCCAACCAACCGCCCTTAGAAGGTAGGGGTTTCCAAAAATAGGTTTGAAAAATATAGTATGCTTGAAAACTTCTACCATAACAAAGAATACCGTAACTAGTTATATGAAAAATTCGTAAACTAGTACGAAATCCTTCAAGTAAGGAATAAAACAAAATTACTTTCATGAGACAAGAAATCCACATGATATCCAACACTCAAGTCAATGAAGCATAAATATGACTCATGAAAACAAAACATGAGTAAACAAGAAATGTGAGTGTACAAATAAAATGTGAAGATCATAATCATGAAAAATAGACATTAAGCTCAATATTCCTTAAAACATGAAAATCAAACTTTTCAATAAAAATAGTTTATACTTCAAGGTATATGTATGTTTTGACAACACAAAAAGTATACATACATATCCCTAAATACAATTGAGTCCATATATAAAGATTTGCATGAAAAGCAAATGACTCAAGGGGTATACATGTATATCTAAAGTTTGACAAAATAGACATATACATGAAGTGAAAACACATGATCATAAAACAAATCCAAAAATAGGAATACAAGTTTAAAATGCATGAATCATCAAAATTAGACTATACTAGCACATCTAATGGGTACAAATAATCGTTCAAGCTCAAACATATATAAATTTATTTGTGGCCCACTATATGTACAAATATATACCAAGTTTTAATGAAAACTGACATCTAAACATGTAATTAGCGCATGAAGCATAAAAACAATATATGAATAAACATGAAAAATATAAACATGATTATTATGTAAATCCACATGTTATTAGAACTATGATAAACATGATAGTTAAACATATGCGAGAACACAAAAATAATGGTCCATATTAAACATGGGTGTCTCAAAGGCTATACATGCATGTTAAGGATCTAATAATCATGGCATTTTTATAATGATCTATAAACATCGAAACATGCTAAAAACAATGATATGAAAACATGTAAATAATATACGGGAGTTAGAGATTGATACCAAAACCGATGAGGGCACCTCTCTAGTTCTCCAAACCAAGGTGGTCCTCCCATCAAACATCCCTTGAAAGTGATGCATCCACGTAATTCTCATGAAGCTCGGAACGCATCCACTCCAAGGTACCTATACTCTCACGTTATGTGAGAGCCCACACCTACATCAAACATAAGAAGGGTGGTCTTTGGTACCCATATCCTTTGGGTCCATGGGGGTTAGTACCTTCTCTAACTCAAACAAAATTATTTGCTAAATTTACATCATGTAATCTATCAAAGCAAAATTTAGCAAGGTGGCCCCTACGTCCACAATGTGTACAAGTGTACACATGAGCATACATGTGATGGGTGTGTCCGTGAGGAGCATGTGTATGCCGTGGAGGGTGTGCATGAATAGATGGAACTTGTTTCTTTCGAAACAAAGATTCCAAACGTGTATGACCCACTACACATTGGCTCAAAGTGGAGCCCAAACAATCAACACTCTTCTTAAGTAAGGATATATCATGTTCAATTAAAGAAGAAGTGTGGCATGCAATAGGTGTTCTAGGTGAAGCATAGCAAACATGAGAAACAATATCATTTTTCAAAGATTTATTTTTATTTAAACAAATTTCTAACTCTTTTGAAATAAAATCAATTTCTCTTTTTAAAGAATCATTTTCTTTTAAAACAAAATTAACTTTTGAAGACAAATTTTCATTTTTCTTCAAAAGTGTTTCACAATCATTTTTAGATTTTAAAATTTTATTTTCTTTTAAAGTAAGATCTAGTTGAGATTTCAATGAATCTCTCTCATTAGAAATTTTCACCTTTTCTTGCAAAACATAGTCAAGTCTAGAAATCAAATTTTATTTTCATTATTAAGACCTAGACTTTTCTTTTTCAAAATCTTATAATTTTCTATTAATTTTTCACACACAATAGATAGTTCTTCATTTAAAGTATTGGATCAACATATTCATCACATGAAGAACTAGAATTATTACAATCTAGTTGAGATTCCGAATGTACCTCAAGGGAGTCATTCCCTTGGACCATGAAGCATTGTGAGTCGGATTCTCCACTAATTTTCTCCGGTTGATTTGACATTTGAAGCTTGGAGGTGGATGTGGTTGTCAACTTGTTCCATACTACAAGGCGGAATCAAGATTAGAAACATACATAAGATAGTCTTTTGAAAGCGTGCTTCTAATAGCCTCTAGGGCTTGTGCATTGGCCCCTATATGATTGCTATTACCAAGATAGCATTTCTTGGTAGCGGCAAGGAAAACATGCAAGCCTAGAGTTTTCAAATACATGGACATCCTATATTTCCATGTGTCAATGTTGGAGACATCGATCATGGGAGGTGAAAAGCAATCCATGGGTATGCAAACTAAATGTGTGCAAACAAATATATGCAAATGCAAATGTAGATTAGCAAATAAGATCTCACTCCTAGGTTGTTAAACGTAAAGTATCAGGAGCGTAGGCTCTGATACCAATTGTAAATCACCTAGAGGGGGGGTGAATAGGTGATAATGCTAATCTAGAAACTAAATGCGGAAGCTAAAACAAATTTGCACAAACTTAATACAACCAACAAGTGTAGCCGAATTCCCCGTGAAGGGCTCTGGACTAACTCCTCTTGATTCCCCTAGATAAGGGTTGAGGTGCTATATGAAGCTCTTGTGGTTAAGTATAAGTGAGGCACACACAAACAAGCCAAGCATATAAGGATGATAAGCAATATGAAATAATGCAAGGCACAACACAAGCGATATATGATATGAATGAATGAATGATGCTCTGCACAAATAAAATAAAGAGAGAGAGAGTTAGAGAGACAATGGATCAAACACAAACACAAAGATATGTTTCGAGGTTCGAGCCCCTAGCTCTACGTCCCCGCCTTCACCACTGTGAAGGATTTCCAATCCACTATCTCCTACCGAGGGAACCTCCACCGAGGAGGATTTGTTACAACAATAGGAGTACCGAACTCCTCTCTCAAACACCACCTCACAACCGAGGGGTAGGCCCGTAGCCAAACAACCACAAACACCTCTACCGAAGAGGGTTACAAACCAAACTCCACTCTCACTAGAGGGAGCAAACCACAATCTCAACCTCTACCAAAGAGGGAGCAAACCAATCACCCGATCAACCTCTACCAAAGAGGGATACAACAAAAGCAAGGGTGTTTACAACTTGGAGTTACAACAACCTCAAACAATTTCCTTTTTCCACAAACAAATGATCCTAATAGAATAGGATAGAAGATAAGCTCAAGTGTGGAAAACTAGTGTTTGATCAAAGAAAATCTCTTGGGAAAAATACCAAATGGAAATAGAAGTTTTAGATCAAAAACAAATTCCCAAAAACTAATTTTCTTTGAAATGAACAAAACACTTTAAAACAAATAAATGAATCTTTTTGGCACAAAAACTATTTTGAAAACTTGTTTAAACACTAGAGAAACACTGAAATTTTTCTTGTCAAAAGTCTTATCAAAATCCCCAAAGAGATGGGGTATAAATAGGCTCCCCAAGAAACTAGCCGTTAGGCTGATCTGTCAGCCTGACAGGCTGGCGGTCGACCGCCCGGTCGACCGCCAACGGTCATAAATATGACCGTTGGAGGAACCCGATCGACCGCCCGGTCGACCACCCAAAAACAGAGAGCACTGCTCTCATGTCCGGTCGACCGACCGGTCGACCGGCCCATGTGTCTGCCAGACGTGCACAAGGTTGTGCACGTCAGTCGACCGGCCCTTGGTTCGGTCGACCGTGCGGTCGACCGACATGGCCTGTCAGCCACTGTTCTGGGTCAAAAACTGGGGTTAAAAATATTTCTAATAAATCTCATAAATCTTCTAAAAATACATAAAAATAGTTATATCATTTTGCATTGATATATAAACATGTGATAAAGATTTCAACTCAAATATCAAGCATATGAAACCATTTTTGTGTTTTATCATTTTTATCAAAAACCAAAACATGTATTTTATCAAACTTGGATTTTCTAATACATGAATAGGAAAGTCAAAATAAGTTTGTTTATAAGCATGCATGTATAGAATGAAACTACTACACATAAACCAATTAAACTTGTTTTGATCAACTATTCATGAAAACAAATATTGGTAAAGCCAAAAACGAAAAACCAATATCCAAACATAAAACGTGTGTGTTGTGCACTTGAGCATATCAACTATTCTAAGTTTTACAAATGGATCTAAACACACTAAACTAAAACTAGGATACATAAGTCTTCTTGACGATCTTCATCTTCAAGTCGACTCGGTCCAAACTCCGTGATCCAACGAGCATGGCTATGAATGATCTTGATGATCGGGCTCTGGAATCACCATATGAAAACTTCCAAACTCCTATTTTTGAAGCAATCACCAACTAATATCTTGTTTCATGATCTGAAACTAAAATCACAAGATTATTAGTAAACATAACTACATGAGTTAATCATCATCAAAACTAGAGAGGAAGGCCTCTGGCCCAACAATCTCCCCCTTTTGATGATGACAAAACTCATGGAGTTATATATGCATGGATTAAAGTTAAGCTTTAAAGAAGCTCCCCCTTAACTCATGCATAGCAATAAATAATAAATATGTGCAATGAAAGCTCTTAAATATATATGCATAGTTATGTATAAAAAAAGGTACCAAATACAAAAACAAAAACATTCTTCTCCCCTTTTTGTTCGAAACAAAGAAACAATAAAGGGTTAAAAGCAATAAAACAATGTTCTCCCCTTTTTGTCTAAAACACAAATGATGTAAATAAGGGGTGACAATCAATTAAGATATCAATTAAAAATTTGTCAAAGTAGAGAATCTTGATACCAATTGAAAAGAAACATAAAAACATTGATACCAATTATAAGAAAACAATCCTGATACCAATCGAAATTAAACATAACAAAATTTGAATTTCTAAACAGAAATTTTGATACCAATTGTAAATATTTTTCATTTTGAACATATGATACCAAATTGAAATTTTCAATCATAAAGTATGGGAGTGGAAATCAAATACCAATTAAAAGATGAAATACAAGTTTTCTCCCCCTTTATGAAATACCAAATGAAACAATGAATAAGCTTGTATATGGATACCAATTGAAAACTAGTCAATTGAAACAAGATAGTCATTATAAAACAAGCTTTATCATGATCAAAATTTGTGCTCTAAGATATATGAATATAATAAGCACAAATAAAAACATATATATGTATGAAAAATTAGATACCAATTGAAATTGATACTCTTTGAAGTGCAAACATACATATACAAAAAAATATATGAGTATACAAAAAATGTCAATATTGATACTAATTGAAAGAATCCAATGATACCAATTGAAACAACAATAATATCAAATGTATGCCTCATATAAACTACGACCCATTTCATGCACAAGTTTTAAAATGATTTTCAATAATAACATACAAGGCATGATCTCCCAACCAACCGCCCTTAGAAGGTAGGGGTTTCCAAAAATAGGTTTGAAAAATATAGTATGCTTGAAAACTTCTACCATAACGAAGAATACCGTAACTAGTTATATGAAAAATTCGTAAACTAGTACGAAATCCTTCAAGTAAGGAATAAAACAAAATTACTTTTCATGAGACAAGAAATCCACATGATATCCAACACTCAAGTCAATGAAGCATAAATATGACTCATGAAAACAAAACATGAGTAAACAAGAAATGTGAGTGTACAAATAAAATGTGAAGATCATAATCATGAAAAATAGACATTAAGCTCAATATTCCTTAAAACATGAAAATCAAACTTTTCAATAAAAATAGTTTATACTTCAAGGCATATGTATGTTTTGACAACACGAAAAATATACATACATATCCCTAAACACAATTGAGTCCATATATAATGATTTGCATGAAAAGCAAATGACTCAAGGGGTATACATGTGTATCTTAAAGTTTGGCAAAATTGACATATACATGAAGTGAAAACACATGATCATAAAACAAATCCAAAAATAGGAATACAAGTTTAAAATACATGAATCATCAAAACTAGACTATACTAGCACATCTAATGGGTACAAATAATCATTCAAGCTCAAACATATATAAATTTATTTGTGGCCCACTATATGTACAAATATATACCAAGTTTTAATGAAAACTAACATCTAAACATGTAATCAGCGCATGAAGCATAAAAATAAGATATGAATAAACATGAAAAACATAAACATGATTATTATATAAATCCACATGTTATTAGAACTATGATAAACATGATAGCTAAACATATGCGAGAACACAAAAATAATGGTCCATATTAAACATGGGTGTCTCAAAGGCTATACATGCATGTCAAGGATCTAATAATCATGGCATTTTTATAATGATCTATAAACATCGAAACATGCTAAAAACAATGATATGAAAACATGTAAATAATATACGGGAGTTAGAGATTGATACCAAAACCGATGAGGGCACCTCTCTAGTTCTCCAAACCAAGGTGGTCCTCCCACCAAACATCCCTTGAAAGTGATGCATCCACATAATTCTCATGAAGCTCGGAACGCATCCACTCCAAGGTACCTATACTCTCACATCATGTGAGAGCCCACACCTATATCAAACATAAGAGGGGTGGTCTTTGGTACCTATATCCTTTTGGGCCATGGGGGTTAGTACCTTCTCTAACCCAAACAAAATTATTTGCTAAATTTACATCATGTAATCTATCAAAGTAAAATTTAGCAAGGTAGCCCCTACGTCCACAATGTGTACAAGTGTACACATGAGCATACATGTGATGGGTGTGTCCGTGAGGAGCATGTGTATGCCGTGGAGGGTGTGCAAGAATAGATGGAACTTGTTTCTTTCGAAACAAAGATTCCAAACGTGTATGACCCACTACACATTGGCTCAAAGTGGAGCCCAAACAATCAACACTCTTCTTAAGCAAGGATATATCATGTTCAATTAAAGAAGAAGTGTGGCATGCAATAGGTGTTCTAGGTGAAGCATGGCAAACATGAGAAACAATATCATTTTTCAAAGATTTATTTTTATTTAAACAAATTTCTAACTCTTTTGAAATAAAATCAATTTCTCTGTTTAAAGAATCATTTTCTTTTAAAACAAAATCAACTTTTGAAGACAAATTTTCATTTTTCTTCAAAAGTGTTCACAATCATTTTTAGATTTTAAAATTTTATTTTCTTTTAAAGCAAGATCTAGTTGAGATTTCAATGAATCTCTCTCATTAGAAATTTCCACCTTTTCTTGCAAAACATAGTCAAGTCTAGAAATCAAAATTTTATTTTCATTATTAAGACCTAGACTTTTCTTTTTCAAAATCTTATAATTTTCTATTAATTTTTCACACACAATAGATAGTTCTTCATTTAAAGCATTGGGATCAACATATTCATCACATGAAGAACTAGAATTATTACAATCTAGTTGAGATTCCGAATGTACCTTAAGGGAGTCATTCCTTGGACCATGAAGCATTGTGAGTCGGATTCTCCACTAGTTTTCTCCGGTTGATTTGGCATTTGAAGCTTGGAGGAGGATGTGGTTGTCAACTTGTTCCATACTGTAAAGGCGGAATCAAGATTAGAAATATGCATAAGATAATCTTTTGAAAGCGTGCTTCTAATAGCCTCTAGGGCTTGTGCATTGGCCCCTATATGATTGCTATTACCAAGATAGCATTTCTTGGTAGCGGTAAGGAAAACATGCAAGCCTAGGGTTTTCAAATACATGGACATCCTATATTTCCATGTGTCAATGTTGGAGACATCGAACATGGGAGGTGAAAAGCAATCCATGGGTGTGCAAACTAAATGTGCGCAAACAAATATATGCAAATGTAAATGTAGATTAGCAAACAAGATCTCACTCCTAGGTTGTTAAACCTAAAGTATCAGGAGCGTAGGCTCTGATACCAATTGTAAATCACCTAAAGGAGGGTGAATAGGTGATAATGCTAATCTAGAAACTAAATGCGGAAGCTAAAATAAATTTGCACAAACTTAATACAACCAACAAGTGTAGCCGAATTCCCCGTGAAGGGCTCTGGACTAACTCCTCTTGATTCCCCTAGATAAGAGTTGAGGTGCTATATGAAGCTCTTATGGTTAGGTATAAGTGAGGCACACACAAACAAGCCAAGCATATAAGGATGATAAGCAATATGAAATAATGCAAGGCACAACACAAGCAATATATGATATGAGTGAATGAATGATGTTTTGCACAAATAAAATAAAGAGAGAGAGTTAGAGAGACAATGGATCAAACACAAACACAAAGATATGTTTCGAGGTTCGAACCCCTAGCTCTACGTCCCCGCCTTCACCACTGTGAAGGATTTCCAATCCACTATCTCCCACCGAGGGAACCTCCACCGAGGAGGATTTGTTACAACAATAGGAGTACCGAACTCCTCTCTCAAACACCACCTCACAACCGAGGGGTAAGCTCGTAGCCAAACAACCACAAACATCTCTACCGAAGAGGGTTACAAACCAAACTCCACCTCTCACTAGAGGGAGCAAACCACAATCTCAACCTCTACCAAAGAGGGAGCAAACCAATCACCTGATCAACCTCTACCAAAGAGGAATACAACAAAAGCAAGGGTATTTACAACTTGGAGGCTTCAACAACCTCAAACAATTTCCTTTTTCCACAAACAAATGATCCTAATAGAATAGGATAGAAGATAAGCTCAAGTTTGAAAAACTAGTGTTTTGATCAAAGAAAATCTCTTGGGAAAAATGCCAAATGGAAATAGAAGTTTTAGATCAAAAACAAATTCCCAAAAACTAATTTTCTTTGAAATGAACAAAACACTTTAAAACAAATAAATGAATCTTTTGGCACAAAAACTATTTTGAAAACTTGTTTAAACACTAGAGAAACACTGAAATTTTTCTTGTCAAAAGTCTTATCAAAATCCCCAAAGAGATGGGGTATAAATAGGCTCCCCAAGAAACTAGCCGTTAGGCTGATCTGTCAGCTTGACAGGCTGGCGGTCGACCGCCCGGTCGACCGCCAACGGTCATAAATATGACCATTGGAGGAACCCGATCGACCGCCCGGTCGACCGCCCAAAAACAGAGAGCACTGCTCTCTGGTCCGGTCGACTGACCGGTCGACCGGCCCATGTGTCTGCCAGACGTGCACAAGGCTGTGCACGTCGGTCTACCGCTCGGTCGACTGTCCCTTGGTTCGGGCGACCGTACGGTCGACCGACATGGCCTGTCAGCCACTGTTCTGGGTCAGAAACTGGGGTTAAAAATATTTCTAATAAATCTCATAAATCTTCTAAAAATACACAAAAATAGTTTTATCATTTTGCATTAATATATAAATATGTGATAAAGATTTCAACTCAAATATCAAGCATATGAAACCATTTTTGTGTTTTATCTTTTTTATCAAAAATCAAAACATGTATTTTATCAAACTTGGATTTTCCAATACATGAATAGGAAAGTCAAAATAAGTTTGTTTAAAAGTTAAGCATGCATGTATAGAATGAAACTACTACACATAAACCAATTAAACTTGTTTTGATCAACTATTCATTAAAACAAATATTGGTAAAGCCAAAAACGAAAAACCAATATCCAAACATAAAACGTGTGTGTTGTGCACTTGAGCATATCAACTATTCTAAGCTTTACAAATGGATCTAAACACACTAAAATAAAACTAGGATACTTAAGTCTTCTTGACGATCTTCATCTTCAAGTCGACTCGGTCCAAACTCTGTGATCCAACGAGCATGGCTATGAATGATCTTGATGCTCGGGCTCTAGAATCACCATGTGAAAACTTCCAAACTCCTATTTTTGAAGCAATCGCCAACTAATATCTTGTTTCATGATCTGAAACTAAAATCACAAGATTATTAGTAAACATAACTACATGAGTTAATCATCATCAAAACTAGAGAGGAAGGCCTCTGGGCCAACAGAGAGATGGTAAGTTTTCTTGTTAAAGTTTACTTAATGGTTAATTATTTCTCCTCTATTCTGTGTGCAGGGGCTAATTTCAGAAAACTAGTAGCTGCAGTAGACACATAGCGTACCTGAGCCTCTATTCTAGAAAGCAGAGTTCAGGGGACATACCATTTATCACGGAAACACAGTTAAAGCCACGTTTGTGCGGCAAAGTAGGGAGCACTACTGACCTATATTCTTACAGGTTGCTTGATTATCATAGATCAATAATTATTAGTTTATTTGTTTAACTCACTCTGCTCACTGTTTCTAACTCTATAGTAAACCATGTTTGTTAATTGCTAAAAAAATGATTTAGACTCTTTCAACTTAAGGCACGTGTCTAATTCGTTTCATTTTTTATTACTGTTGAAGAGTGTTGGAGCAAATATACGTGTTCATGGCATGTAACATTAGGAAACACATTTTCGATGATATACATTACTTAAGTATTATTTCTGCTATATACCTGTACGCTTGCACTAAAATGAATTAAGGGCTTAACCTATTAACAAGATAAGGTGGGGAAGTCATTACCCTTCCTTAGCCCAAAAACCATCTCCTCACTCACTAACCCAGCCTAACTTAAAATTGAGTAGACGTCGGCCCTAGGGACATCTCAGACTCATTAGGAGATTGACCTAAGGAGGAAGTTGTTAGAGCTTGACTCTAGTTAAATCGATGTCAAAGGTTGGAGATTGAGAGTAGAAATCTCAAAGGCCAGTAGTTTAATATAATTATACCTGTTGCTTAAGCACAGATATCTCTCTCTAATCTTACCCCTACCTAGCTGATTAACTTGTAGTCAGATTGTTGCAATATATCTCTTGTGGACAGTCTAACCAGTTAGGAGTTGTCTTAGTCTAAGGTCTACCCTAACTTAGGTTAGAATTTTTTCTTTTATTTATTTGTTTGTTTATTTTTGTTTTTGACATTTTTGTATGATATGAATTATAATGATAATTTTTCCAATGCATATAGTGATCCATACTTCACCCTAATCTCTTTTGACTCAGATATCACCAACTCGATATTTCATAGCTTTAACCAACTAAGTATGCCAGATTGGTTTTATCCAAATCAACATATCCCCGGCCTCAATATTATGAACAAGACCGAAACAATCATCATCTCTCCTCTTCATCGAGTCAGTGGGGTTACAACTCCCCCGAATCATATGGTCAACCACCTTACCAACAACCAGCTTCATATACTCCTTATCAAGATTAACCCATAAAAAAAACCATCTGAATTAGAAAAGAGTTTAGAAATCTTCCTTGAGTCTGCGTGACAATTTCAAATCACAACAATTCAATACTCGCATAATCCAAGTCTAAGATCCTTACTCTATTTTTCAAGTCCCACCACAATAAGAAGAAAAACCGATTGACTTGATAATAGTATAAAAACTAAGATTCAGTGTGAAAACAATTTAAACCAATCCATCAAATAAGGCTGAAGTAGAAATGAGTCACTTGTTCAACTCAATAATTGATAGGAATAAGGAAACCCTACGTAACACATTTTCAACCATTCTTGATTGATTTTCCTAACCATATTGACGAAGAATCATGGTGTCTTGGAGACTAATACTGCTTATAATCAACAAACAGAGAGTTATACGTTTCTGTGGAAAAGATTTTGTTGACTACATAAAGGAGTAAGTTGAATAGAGGATATATTAGTCAACTAGACTTGGTTATAAGTCGACTACAAGACTATATTGTGTCTGTGATCAAGGCTTTTAACATTCTATAAAAAAATACACAAAAATAGCTAATATCTTTGAGTAGTCTTGAGCAATTAGGACTCAGCATTAGCTTTTGAGATAGAGCTCAATGAATCTGCATCACAAATGTTATCATCAAAATCAAAGTTCCAGCATTTTTCCCATTTTTGATCATGACAATTTGTGTTCATGAAAACTCTCCTTGCAAAAACTCCCCCTGCAAACAATAGGTTATAACAAAAATAATAGTTCTCCCCATACAAAGAATAGGTTATAACAAATATAGATAACAAGTGTTCTCCCCCTGCAAAAACTATATCATGATATATATATATATATATATATATATATATTATATATATATATATATATATATATATATATATATGATACATTATATTTTGCATTATCAAGTGTTTGAAATAAGAAATCACTTTTTCATGTAAAGTACCTATAAGATAAACATTTTGCATGGTACACATCATAACATGATAAAAAACATTAACCTTTTCGAACCCGAACCCAATTTGAATTTGATTTCCATTTGTTAGTATAAACATAATCACAAAAATTACATATATGATGTATATATGATGCAATATAAGTATTTTTATCCACAATACTTAAATTTTTAGAATCCATATATATTTGTTTCAATTCTTTTTGAAATAATATCAATATTTTTTTCACAAAAGAATTATATGGATTATGATTCTTTTCATAAACATGTGTAGATTTATGATTTGAAAAATCAAGATCAACATGTGTAGATTTTTAAAATTTATCTTTTGAAAATCTAATACCAAAATGATTATTTAAAATCTTTTGACAAGATAATAAATCATTTAAATTTTCTTTTCCTTTATTAAATTTTGTCACATTTTTCAAAATTTCTTCATACTTAATTTTGAAACTAATCATTTCTTTATCTAAAATAGAAATTCTAGAACTTAAAGAAATAGTTTCTTTTTAAAGTGAAGCATTCTCTTTTAAGAAATTCTCATTATCCTTTTTCAATGATGATATAACTTTTTAAAAGTCATCTTTTTGAGAATTTATAGAAGAAATTTAAGAAATATAAAATTAATTTTCTTTGTTGACTCTTTCATTTTCCTTTCTTAAAATTTTATTTTTAATCTTTTCATTCTTAAGATCATTATATAGTTCATGAAATGCATCTAATAATTTAGTTTATTGTACTTCATCTTCTTCATCTTCTTCTTGAGCCATAAAGCAAATATTTACAGTTTCAGTGGCTTCTTCTTCGTCAGAGGAAGATGAATCACTATTCTTCTATAATATCTGATAATTTTTCTTCTTTTTGTTGAACTTGTTGAACTTAGATTTCCCTTTATTTTTTTGCAATGGGCAATCCTTCATCATATGACCTGTTTTATTACAATTAAAACATGTAGGATTAAACTTACCTTACTTCAAGAACTTTCTAAATTTTCTTGAGAGCATTGTCATCTCCTCTCATCATCATCTGAATTGTCCATATCTGAGGATATATGGAAGGCAAGTACTGTTTTCTTAGATTGAGATTGTTGTTCATCATTTTTTCGTTCTTCAAGTTGCACTTCATATTCCATTAAATTACTAATATGGTTTTCTAATGACATAGTTGAGAAATCATTTGCTTCTTCTGTTGCAGTGGTTTTCTTCTTCCAATCTGCTGAGTGCACGAAGAATTTTTTTGACCTTTTCAACTTGAGTGTATTCCTTTCCAATGGATGCTAAGGAATTTGTAATGTTAGTGAACCTTGTAATCATTTCTGAAATTGTTTCGTTCTCCTTCATTTTGAATGGTTCAAACCTATGAATAAGAACAGAAATTTTAGATTCTTTAACTTTATTAGTACCTTCATGGGTTACCTATAGAATCTGTCATATTTGATTTGCAGATCTGGCCGTTGACACGCGATTGAATTCTTCTTTGTTGAAGGCACAGAAAAGCGCGTTCATTATTTTGGCATCCAGATATACAGACTTCTTTTGTTCTTCACTCCACGCATTGTAATTGGTAGTCGGCTTGGTGTATGGTGCTTCTATTATGTTCCAGAGTTTATAATTGAGTGATTGCAAGTAGATCTTCATTCTACACTTTCAGTAGTTGTAGTTTGATCCATCAAATAATGGTGGACGTTGTGTAGAATGTCCTTCCTTGAATTATGATGAAGGAAACTCCGTTGCCATCCTTGTATGTAGGGTGCTGACCAGGTATGCAGGGTGTTGGTAGGGTATGCCGGGCTCTGATACCAAATGTAGGATCTAAAAATAATGTCAACACAAAAACTAAAACAAAGATGAATAACGTTAAATAAAATACTTGTAAGAAAGAAAATAAATCTCAAAAAATATGTAAATACAAACACGAGAGATTTTATCCTGGTTTGGTCTTCGTGACCTACATCCAGTCTCTAAGTAACCCGCTTGAGATTTTTCTTTTCCTGATTTTGTACACCCAAAATCAACTCCTTGTACACCACTTAATAAAACAACCTTTGCCAAATCCGTACAACTCTTTCTATACCAAGAAGACAGTAACTCTTGTACACCTCTTCTCTACACCAAGAAGATACTCTTGTACAACTTTTCTCTTTGAATGATTACAATATATCCTACATGCCTTGAAACTTGTATGTGGTCGTGAATAAGGTTTCTTATAGGCGGACTCTCAGAATTCTTCACAATAGAATTGGAATTGTCTGAAGAAATAAAAGTGAAAACTAATTTTGTGGAAAATAGAATTTTTCAATAGAGTTTGGACAGAAAACTAATGTTTTGAATTGATGTTAAACATCCTAGGACAACATCCCTATTTATAGGTAAAATCAATAGTCAGTTAGGAAAGTTATCAACTCAAATTTGAAAATTAAAACGTTGGATAAAATACCAGAAAATCAATAACTGATTAACAGTTAGAAACTACTGTTTGTCGACAAGGGTATAGGAGTAGTCGACTAGAAGAACAATTTTTACCTGAGTTAGTCGACTAGTCAAGGAAGCAAGTTGACTATATCAAGACTGATACAAATGATAAGTTTCTGGAAACTATAATTAGTCGACCAGCAGAAATGGTTAGTCGATTACAACCTGAATTAGTCGACTAGCAGTGTGAGTAAGTCGACTAATACTACTTACAGTCAACAAATAGAGAGTTGATATGTTTCTGTGGAAAAGACTTAGTCGACTATAAAGGAGTAAGTTGACTAGAGGATATATTAGTTGACTACACTTGGTTATAAGTTGACTCCAAGACTATATTGTGTGTGTGATCAAGACTTTTAACATTCTATAAAAAATACACAAAAATAGCCAATATTCTTGAATAGTCTTGAGCAATTAGAACTCAGTATTAGCTTTTGAGATAGAACTCCAATGCATCTGCATCACAAATGTTATCATCAAAATCAAAATTCTAACACAACCTATAATGGTTAAATGCACATTGGCTCAAAATGGAGCCCAAACAATCAATTTTCTTCTTCACAGTACAAATATCATTATTAATTTTGGAAGAAGAGACATGAGCATGAGAATCAACAATCTTTTCTTTTAAAATAATTTCTTTTTCAAAGAGTTATTTTCTTCCAAAATAATCTCTTTTTTTTTCACCAAAATAATTTTATTGTTCAATGAATTGTTTCCTTCACAACTGTTATCGAATTTTTAAGACAAAAAAAAAATTCTCCTCTTTCAAAAGTTTATTTTCTTGAAACACATTCAAATTTATTTTAAAAGAATTATTTTCTTTTAGCAAAGAAGTGTTTTCCTTCTTCAACTTATCATTTTCAATTTTTAATAAATCATATTTTTCAAGAAGTTATTGACAAAAAGATGTAAGCTTATCATAAGGCATGTCAATATCTTCTTCTAACTCGGATTCAGAATTTACCTCAAGGGGGTCATCCCCTTGGACCATGTAGCACATGTTAGAAGCATCACTTTTGTCCTCCGAATCACTCTCTTTTTCATTTGGCATTTGTCCTCCAAGAGAGCAAAGAGTGTTCCAATCTACAAAAGCCAATTCAATGTTAGACACCCTAGATAAACAATCATCATTTAGGGTACTCTTTAAAGCATGAATGGCTTTTGTGTTAGCCTCAAGATGTTTGTTATTAATAAAATATGAATCCTTAATAGTGAAAAAATAGACATGAATTCCTAAGGCCTTAAGATACATAGACATCTTAAATTTCCAATTTTAAAAGTCAAGAATGTCAAATATGGGAGGTGTCATGAAATCCATGAGTATGTACTAATATTGTGATTAGCTAAAAATAGGATCTTTAACTCAAGATTGTTAGACCCAAATCAAGAGCACCAAGCTCTGATACCAATAGAAATTACACCTAGAAGGGGGTGAATATCTAATCAAATGAAAATTTTAGACAATTTAATATGAAATAATGTAACCGATCACTCAAAATAAGACTTGAAGTCGGATTTCCCGTGAAGGGCTTTGAACTTCTCCTCGTGATTCCTCTAGATAAGAGTTGAGGTTGTTGGCCCAAAGGCCATTAGCCCTAAGTTTTGATGATTACAAGCCATATATAGTTAGGTATTAACAAAGTTGTTTAAATAAAGTTTCAGGTAAAAACATAGGTTGATTGACAGCTCCTACACAAGACTCACATTTGAAAGTCGTGAGGATTTAGATCTCAGAGCCTAGCACACTAGAAGAGCTCAAGGATCAATCAAACAACTTGAGAAGACTATACAAGATTTGTATCTTTGCTTTTTTCTTTTTAAGATTTATAGTCTATTTGTCAAAACCGAGATGATAGAGGATTGCTAACTTTGGGATTGCCACACACACACATTTGATATTGCTTCATGCTTTCAAATAAAATTTTATGACAAAATTTCTTATCAAGTTTCAGAAATACGAAGTTTGAAAAAATCGGTTTTTTGGAAAAACAAGTTTTTGGAAAAATGGTTTTTAGATTAGAAAAAGAATTTTTATCAAAATATAAGTTCAAATTATTTTGGTGTTGATCTCTGATCACACTATGATCTTTCCAAGCCCTAGAACTTGATTTTGTATCTACTCGTCTAAAGAAAATTTATCAAAAAAGTTAACACTTCAAAAAGTTTTTCAAAACTGTAAATTGGCCTTGTCCGGTCGACTGCACGGTCGACCGCTGGCAGAGCAGAACTGCTCTGTCGGTCGACCGGGGCGGTCGACCGATATGCACCAATATGCATTGTGCACATCAGTCGACCGTACCGGCAGATAGAGCAGAGCTCTCTGTTTATTTCGGTTGACCGGTCTGGTCGATTGACAGAGAGTGGTCACTCTCTGTTTGGGACTTCGGTCGATCGCCCGGTCGACTGCTTTCCCAACGGTCGGAAATCCGACCGTTGGCGGTCGACCGGCCCGGTCGACCGGCAGCAGACAAAGTATGCTGACAGATTCCAACGACTATTTTTTGTTTGTCTTTTGTTGGGGGTTCTCCCAACGAATATTTTGGCTTATTTAACCCTGTTTTCATTCCCTATAAATAGTGAGAGTGTTATACAATTAAAATACAACATTTACAAGAGTAAAATCAAAATTTCTCAAAGTTTAGCCTTTTAGTAAAAAGAATTTTTCTTGAGCCAAAATCTTCAATCCTTTGTGTTTTAGCTTGAACCTTTCTCTTCCACTTCTCTACATGTTTTAGCACCACAAAATCTCTAAAGTTTCATCTCCTCATCTTGGTTATAGGATTGTGCATGTGAGCTTTGTTTGTGGTCAAGTGTTGATCACTGTTTCTTCATATTGAGAAGTTGTAGAGTTTGCGGCCTCAAGCGAGCTAGTGAGCTCTAAGTCGGTTTTGCGGCACCTTTAGAGAGGACAAGTGTGTCCGAAGAGTTCTAGTGAGAACTTGTATTGACGATCCGGTGGGATCAAGCATAGTGAAAATCCTTCATCGTGTTGAAGGCGGGAACGTAGAGCAGTGGCTCGAACCTCGAAACATATTCTCGTGTTTGCGTTTGTCCACTTATCTCTAAACTCTACTCTCTCATTTACTTGCACTATTATTTGTTTACTTCCTTTCAAGTTTCAATATTGTTGTTGTTTATTGTTAATTAGTTTTTTAATCTGTATTATTTGCCACTTAGTATAGCCATCACCTATTTACCCCCCCTCTAAGTGATTTCAGAGGTGCTCAATTGTTATCTTTTTTAAATGAGTATTGATCGACAAGAATAAATAAACGATAAACAAGTAAATAGAGACAATAAAGTAATCACAAACAAAAAGATTTATTCTGAGGCTCGAGCCACCGCTCTACGTCCCCGCTTTCACCACCGTGAAGGATTTCACTATTCACTATTGGATCCTCCACAAAGAGAACTTACAACAAGGAATTACAACCACTCAGAGTACACACTCCTCAACTCAATCCTTTACATCAGAGGCAGCACAAAGCCAATTGAGATAACAAGCTTTGGGTGATCAAGAGATTACAAACACTCTCTTTGCAATTCTCTTACAAAAGAATCTATAGAGTAAATTATAAACTTGAAGCTCAAGGATGTAAGTGAGAGTGAAAATCAGAAAAGAGAGATTTTAAGAGCAGAAAACTCAATTAAAACTTTGAAAATAAGAGCACAAAACAAAACTTGAAACTTTTTCTTTTTGAAAGCAAAAACTAGATTTTCAATAGAATTTTTTTGTTATGAAATATTCAATCCCAATGACCCTTTTTATAGGTTTAAGAAAAACACTTTTAGAATAGTTTTACCATGTCTAAAAAAGAAGAAATTGACCCTTTAAATTAAACTTTTCACGTTTTAAAAGAAACATATTTAAAAACAGATTTAAAAGAACTGGTCGTTACTGCCAATCTTGCAGTCTGTCAGTTGACCGGCTGGTCGACCGGCCATCAAAAAAAATTTGACCGTTGGCTCTCAGTCGATCAGTCGGTCGACTATGTTTAACCGAGACCAAACTAGTTACAGTCGGTAGACCTCCCGGTCGACCATAATAAGGGATCGGTGGATCGGTTGGTCGACCGGGAATGTGCACAAAATGTACACCCCAATTGCCAGAGGTTTGGTTGACCATGCGGTCGACCGTTCTGGCTGTAATAGGCACGGTCGACAGCCCAGTCGACCGACCTAGGCTAAAAACTGGGTTAAAGTAATTTTTGAAGATAAAGAAAATTTTCAAATAATTTTGTTTGAATGTTGGAAGAGAGAAGACATGTATAGCTATGAGACACAAGTTCTAAACTGAGATAAAAATTTCTAAGAAATTGTGAAATAAGTATCAAAATCAAATATGTCAAAACCATACTTTTGAAAACGCGCACTTTTGTGTGTGTATTTTGAGCCCCAAATCTATATTCTACTCTTTAACAAATTAGTTTCCTACAAGGTTCTAATCAACTGCGAGAATCTTCAAGCAGGTTTCTCTGATAGTGACGTTTGAGCGACGTTGAGTGCTTTGAGCTATGATCCCATTCTTGAGTACCCATGAGCCATCAATAACTTTCTTTAGAGGAAGAAACCTGTTAGATCTTCTTGAACCTTTTTAGATCTTTTTGAACCCTGAAATACACTCTCGAACTTGATTAGTACCAAATAACTTCTTATGTTTTGTTATCATAAAACACAAAAACGGGGATTGTATAACCTTTGGGCAAATAGTTATTTGGTACTAATCAAGTTCAAGAGTGTGTTTCAGGGTTCAAAGAAAATCTAATAGGTTTCTTCCTCTAAAGGAAGGTGTTGATGACTCAAGGGTAATCAAGTACAGGATTGTATCTCAAAGAACTCAATTTCACTATCAGAGAAGCTCGATTGAAGATTCTTGTAGTCGATAAGAACCTTGTAAGAATTTAATTTGTTAAAGTGTAGAATATAGATTTGAGGCTCAAAGATATACACATACAAAAATGCACGTTTTTGAAAATATGGGTTAATTTGTTTTTGACATGATGGTTTTGATACTTGTTCCACTTTTTCTTAAAATTTATATCTCAGTTTAGAACTTGTATCTCATTGTTATACTTGTCTTATCTCTTCCAAAATTCATTAAAACATATTATTATAAAAAAATTTTAATTTTTCAAAACTGACCTTGACCCTGTTTTTGGCCTAGGACAGTCGACCGGGCAGTCGACCGTGCCTATTACAGGCCAAAACAGTCGACCGCATAAGCTGAATGAAGAAAACTCAGTTGAGTTGGAGTTTTAAGGATAAGCTTGAAAGGGAGCTCATCGCGAGGTAAAACTTCAAGGAAAACTGCAACGGAACATGAACCGGTTAAAGTGTTGCAGGAAAGAGAAAGAGTACATTTGGGCGAGGCCCGAGATGGCCCAAGGCTTGATGGTAATTCAGCCAAAGGCCCCAAAGATAGGGGATAAGAATAAAAGGCTTCACGGTACGGTTACAATCAAGGAAAAATCAAGATAATAACATAAAAATTTCAATGTGTTTTGCTAAAGACATGAAAAGCAAATCAAGATGGAGATTGTAGGAATTTTACCTTACTTTCAAGAAGAGATGATGGTTCAAGAAAATTCAATCAAATTGGAGAAGAAGAATGAAGAAAAGAAGCAGATCAAACAGGAGAAGACAAGTTAGTCGACTAATAAACATCATTAGTCAACTAATAGGCATTACCAGTTGACTAATAGGCACAACAGAAATTGATATTTACATCAGTCGACTAATAGGCAGTATTAGTCGACTCATGGATGATTAGTCAACTAATGCTCTTCATTAGTCGATTTTCGCAGACAGAGGAGCTTGCTGAGTCTGTTTTGATTCAGATTTCTATCCGATTGTTACTTTTCTGGTGGAGTTCGGATAGGATTCATATTCTATTTAATGAAAATTTGTTTCTAAAGTTTAAAGGGTCTAAAATTTTTCTAGATTAAAGAGATCGACTCCTACAAGGATTAATTTAGTTCTTCAAGTATCCAACAGCCAAGATCATCTCATAGTCCTAATAGGATTTGGATTGTAAAACTCTAAAAATATAGATTGCAACCTAGTATATTGTAACGCGTAAGGTGAAGAGGAAGCAAGAAAGAGAGAAGAAAGTGACGATGCATATAGAGCAGACATATTATTGTAATCTTGTGGGATTCAAGGGGAAGGTGAACACTCTTATGAGAATCAATGGGAAGCTTAGATCTCTTGTAGCAAGTCTATTAATAAAACTCTTGTACCAACTCTATTAATAAAACTCTCTCATTCTCTTTCTGTGGACGTAGGCCAAGTTTGGAGCCGAACGATGTTAAATTTTCCTGTTCTTTTCTACTCTTTTATTTTGATATTGCTAATTTGCTGTACAATAATTTTTTTGCAAGTATTACATATTGTCACGCTCTGCAAACATCGTTCATAGTCTTGGGAGTGCACAATAGTTGGTGTCATAACTCGATTGTTAGTCCCAACAATTGGTATCATAACTGTCATGTCACACACAACAATTGGTATAAGAACATATCAATTTCGCAACAGATAGTGACAACTAACCCTGCATTTGCGTCATACAGTAACCCCTTTAGCTAAGGAGAAAAGATCGATTACATTGCCTTTTGCTGGTTAAGGAAAAATTGAGTTGTGTATTCCATTATTCTTTGTTGGTAGAGTACATCAGATAATTTGAATGTATGAATGGACTGGTAACCTTTATTTTAATGAGATTCTATTCAAGCTGTTCTCTCTTTTATCTTTCTTCAGGTGGTTATAAAGATTATTCTTTTACTTGTACACGACTGGAAGAATGATCAGATTTTGTGTAGGTTAGACTGCAAAGCTGGCTGAGATCTTTAAACCTTGTTGAATGCAAGTCATGATGGGATCTCTTGAGGCCGTGGTGTAGAAATACTCAAATCACGCAGTTGTTTGTGGCATCTAATCAAATCATGAAGGCATCTATTCCTCATCACTTTTACAAACCATTTGTGTGAACTTTTGGTCATTTGAGTGTTAGGAAAGAGTTGGCCTGTTTGGTTTGGCTTGCAAAATTGCAAGCTGTAAAATATTTTACAGCTTGCACAATATTTTTTTTTTGGGCTTGTCGTAAAGTCAATTTGTAAAATCAAGTGGGTCTCAAATCCTACTTGTAAGTTGCAAAGTCAATTTTTATTAGTTTTATTATACTTTATTAGTATTTCATTTCAATAACTTGAATAATAATTTATTATTATTTTAATAAATTTATTTAACTTTTATTAATGTTCTTGATATTTTATTAATATTTTATATAAAATTTACTAATACTTTTTATTTTTTATTTTATTAGTATTCTTAATATTTTATTTAATTTATTAATAAATTATTTATATTTTATTAATACTTTATTAGTATTCCTAATATTTTATTAATATTTTATTTTATTAAATTTACTACTATTTTATTAATTTCAAAAAATTTGATTAGTATTCATAATATTAATATTTATTAATTTTATTATAATATTTTTTTTAATAATAATATTTTATACCAAATTTATACTATAATAAAATATAATATTGTTGTACTCTTTAATTTTTTAATATACTATATTTAATATTTTATTATGTTTTAGTTTTTTATTGTAATATTTATTATCTTTAATATTTAATGTTTTACATATTTAATATATTTAATATTTATTTTTAATAGTTTTTTAATAATTTATATTTTAATAACATATATATTATACATTTTAATTTTTAATAGTAGATTTAATTTAATAAAAGTAAAATAATTTTTAAATACTGGTACGGTTAATTTTGTGGTCAACTCTCCCACTTACACTTTTACGTTACTAGCCAAACACTGTAAAACAATAACTTTTCCTCTTAACACTTTCACATTACCAACCAAACAACGTAAAATATAATATATTTTCCCGCTACTACAGTCACTTTTTTCATTTTCATTTTACAAGTTACGACTTGCGCCCACTTGCAGCCAACCAAACTGGCCCTACCCTCTAAATCTTAGTAACTCTGGTTATCAAACAAGACCTGTACCTTGGAAGTTGGGTTTCATTATCTTCTTGTAAGTTATATTACAATTTGCTCCTCACATCAAATAGGTTCGAGTTCAAATTCAAGTGTAGAAAGCTTTGCAGAAGGATTGAAAGACATCCTTGATCCTCTCTGTTTGTTGTAGTGATCAGCAACTTATGTTATATTAGCACCCATAAGTAAGTAAAGATCTAGCTATCAAAGGCAAAGCTACCAAGCTTTCTAACTTTTAATCACTGACGATGATCGATCTGAATGAAATTTATATAGCATGAACAGGCAGGACATTTTTTATCTCCTTTTTCATATCAGCAGTTGAGCACTCCCACATCTCAAACACCTCATGTGATGCAAATACCTTTTGATATCAGTTTATTTCTGGTTCCCTGATCTCTGAATTATGCAGTAGTTTTAGCTAAAGGCAAGCAGAAAGCAACTAGTTTAAAACTCTTATTAAAGTAGATCTACTCAGCTTTATGCTCATGTTCTTGCTCCTCCTATGAAGGCTTTGCTGTTTAAAAACATATTATCAATTGAAAAGGAACTCACCCTTGCCCTTTTAATTTGTATTTACTTTTGATTTGGGATTGATCCTGATTCAAAAGGTTTATAGTTCACATATGGATTACTAATTACCAAAGGCATCATTATACATATAATAATATACTGCATTGGCAAATGGGTTGGTATGAATGAACAGCTAATGGAAAAGCATGTGATTGGGGTCCCCAGACAATGAGTCTTGATTGTTGTTAACTTGATCTGTATTTTTTTTTTTCTTTTTTTCTGTTCAGCAATGATGCAGCCCAATTTCTTTCACTTTAGGCATTCCATCCAGTGTTTTTGATGATGCTTCCTCTTTATATTACCAAATGGGGTTCAAGCCTTTTGCTTTCTGTTGGTGATATTAGTTAGCTAAACTGCTAGTTAAATTTAAGCTTTTCGTAAGTTGGTCAATCTTGGTTTGCAATAAAGCATGGTCTAAATCTTGGCATCAATATCGGTATCGGCCATAGGATTTTGATATCGGAATTAGCAATACCCGTTCTTTGTGAACTGTTTTGCCTCAGTGTGTTGTGTATTGATAATATCATGCAATCGTTTCAGTTATATCAGGTTATATCAACAATATCAGTGTCGGGCTAAAATATTACTATGAGGGTGAGATTTCAAAGTTTTCAATAAACATATGCTCAATCATTTTTTTTTTGGCAACCAAGAATCTTCTCTTGCTCACAAGCTTAGATGGCTAGTTAGCATGTTCTCCATGGCTCTTATGGTAGGTTGTATTGTCAATTAAGTGCAGGACCATGTGTTATAAAAATAAGGCATGGGACCTGTAATGCAAAGCTTTTATAGGTTAGTTAATAGTGCAGTCTCTTTGTTAATAAAACTGATAAAGTTATCGAAAGATTCTTTTCCGGATTTGCTTCATGTGTGTGAGCCACACACACATACTATAAGAATGTCAATGTCACGTTGACATGTGTATAAGATATCGGATTTGATTGGTATAAAACTTTAAAGTTTTGAACTTCTAATAAAATTATAAGAGGGTCAATCTCATGTGTCATTTACTTTCTTATAATGTGTGTGGTTCATACACATGAAACGAACCCTTCTTTCCCTGAGAAATGGGTTGGGGATTGGGAAGGAAATTAAGTAAGACAACAAACAATAAAGTAGTAATAATTGAGAATCTTCATTAATCCCAAATGAGTTGCACATCTAGGCCTTTTTCTGCTTGCTTGCCTTGATTGCTTATATGCCTTTGCTGTGAAGCACCAAGTTTCCTGCTGCATAAAGTTGTGAACTGCTGACATTTAGTGGCATTTGATTGGTCATCATGTATTATCATTGCAAAACAATCCCATAGTTTTTGCCCTTCAGAGCAAAGTGAGAGGTTTCTACAAGGGACTTATCACTGAAAGTTTCCCACTTTCAATCTTCATTAATTTATTATTTTCGATTGTTGTAATATAAGCACTCTTTCCAATTTTTCTTGGAACATGTGCATAGAAGAAATGTATTATCTTTGGCCTGTAAGTGTGCTCATGCTGTGCAGGTTTATAACTCACAAAAAAGAAAAAACTCTTAAATTTTGTTGATGGAATGTCTGAACGAATTATTGAAATAGGTTTTAGATTGGCTCTGTCATAGATAAAAAGTTCTAATTAAAGCTACTGAAAGTAAAGTAAATGATTCTGTGATGACTCAATCTAAGATCCCTGTAACTTAAACTCTAAAAAGAAAACAAAATAAATTGCGAGGATTTTAAGAAAAGGAGATGAATCTAATACATTTCTTGGTGGATAGCACTAAATGTAAAACTGTGATGCTTTATAAGTCAAACAACACTTCAAGCTTGAGCAAGAGCAAATCTCTGAATTCTATTATAAGACTCAAATTGTAAAAAATCCAGGGCTTTGATCGGTAGTAAGTCAGAGCAAAGAACTTCTTTTGTTCTTTCAATAATAGATGATAATATTAGTTATAAGTTATGAATTGAAAGTTATGATTTTTCAAAATTGGACCAAAATTTTAACATCTTTTTCAAAATAGTTTAGATATTTTTTTAAGAATCTTCCAGAAAGCTCTTCTCCACCTAAACTTTAGCTACATAAGAGAGAGTTAAATTATTGTATTATATATTTCTGAGAGAGAGAGAGAGAGAGAGAGAGAGAGAGAGAGAGATTCTTGTTCTCATATATTTTAGGCACGTTGTGTTGTGACACGACAGTTATGATATCAATTGTTAAGTAACTATAGTGCACGCCCAAGATCGTGATCGATGTTGCGGAACCGTGACAATATGTAATACTTGTAAAAGAAAAACTATTATAGAGCAAACTAGCAATATTAAGATAAAATAGTAGAAATAATAACACGAGAATTTATCGTAGTTCGTCCCAAACTTGGCCTTTGTCCTGGAGAGAGAACTTAAGAGAGTTTTATTAATAAACTTAATACAAGAGTTCTAACATAAGATTACAAGAGTATTGCTTCCTTGATTCTCATAACAGAATTCATCATTTTCTTGAATCCCACAAGATTACAAGAGTATTCTTTTTCTCTATACACCGTCACCTTCATCTCTCTTTCTTAACTTTCTTTCCTTACTTTTCAGCTTGATTACAATACTAGGTTACCATGTTTATTTATAGAACTTTACAACACAAATCATATTCACACTGTGAGATGACCTTGGTCATCAAATACTGGAAAAACTTTTCTTGATATAGAAGAATTCTAGACCCTTCAAATCTTAGAAATAAAGCTTCATTGAATAAAAATTGACCTCATATTCGTACTGCAACTAGAAAGGAAAACCTGCTCACATAAAATTCGAAACAAAAACAGATCCGTGTATCAGAGCAGTGCACTGGTTTGTCAGACTAATTGACTAATCTGTTCATGAGTCGACTAATAATGACTATAAGTCGACTATTGTAATCACCCCACTTTTTATTTGTCTCCTAGTCAACTGTATAGTCTACTTGTACTTGATCTGCTTTTTTCTTCGTTCTTCTCCTCCTCCAAATAGATTGGGTCTTCTTGGACCATCATCCCCTCTTGAAAAAAAGGTAAATCTCAGTAATCTCCATCTTGACTTGCTTTTTGATCGTACACGTGCATTACATATTTTCATACCATATGTGTTACATTTTTGCATTTATATTTAAATAAATCTCTATTATTTAATGTATTTTCATGTTTAATGATGTGCAGTATAATTAAGGAAGAAAAGGGAGAGATTGACAGATTTATCCAAATTAAATCCAGAAATTCAAAAAAAAAGGGATCAATTCTAATCCATAGATTTTAAAGGCCATCTTATCTGAACTCGGTGTATATCAGATGAGATAATATCATCCAAATTCAAAAAAAACGAATTAGAATAAGACCCTATCGATTTTGCTGAGGATAAAAAGATAAATTGTCAAATCTAAATCTGAAATTTAAAATCCAAAAGGATAAATGGATAGAAAGAAGATCAACAGATGAGATGAAGTAATTTAGACTCGAATTCAATGAGATCTCGTTGAGGCATTTTAATTTTCAAGAGAACAACACATGGTTGAATAATAGAATAGTGAGCCTGAATCTCTCTTTATTAAATACAAACAAATACACATCTTCAAGCGTCTTAAAAAAAATCACTTTTTTCAAAATTTATTCTAATCTTCAATTTTTCTTTAAATTATTTCTTCACATTCCATCTTCTTTTTCATCAAAAAAACATAAGCAATAAAACTTGTTTTTCCCAAAATACCGAAAATTTTGCATCGCATCTCCCCTCATGGACACGACCCGTTAGCCCTAAACTACATGGTAATTCTCTAATTTCTAGCAATCAATTTTTTGCGCCGTTACGGGGAGAGAACGGTATTCTTGTGTTTTAACAAGTTTGGTGTTTGTTTCAGAGTTAAAGAAATCAGGTTGAGTTTTCAAGCATTACAGAAGAAGACTTGTGATCCTGTACCCCTGCTCTAGAAAGTAGGAAATAGGATTTCAAGAGTTTGCAATAGAAAAGTAATTTTTTTGTGAGACTACTAAAAACTCCTTTTTGCAGGACATATTGCTCTGCAAAAATAAGCTTTCTTAATTGCTAGTTTTTACACTTGATTCTCTCACAATCCTATTTTTAATACAATAGTAATTGGTTGATTGTAATTGTTTTAAAAAACGTTTAGACTTGCATTCTTAGGCATTTGCTTAATTCTTTTCATTTTAATTACTGTTGAACAAAGCTGGAGACAAAATACGTATGCATATCATATAGCTTAGAAAACATTTTTAAGTGATTACTTACTTGTTGAATGCTACTTTTTTATATCTTGCACACTTTGCACTAAAACATTTTTAAGGGCAAAACCCATCAAATGATAAGGTGGGAAAGTCATTACCCTTCTTTAGTCCACAAACCGTCTCCAAGCATGCACAACCTAAGCCTAATTTGAAATCTGATAGACGTTGGCCTTAGGGACATCTCGAACTAATTAGGAAGTTCTCCTAAGGGGTAAGGTGTTAGAATTGAAAAATACCTAGAGGGAGGGGCGGTGAATAGGTGTTAATGCTAATCTAATAATCTTTTTAAGAAAGAATGTATGTATGATGTAACCGATCACTCAAAACAAGAAATTGAAGCCGAATTCCCCGTGAAGGGCTCTAGAACTTCTCCTCTTTGATTCCTCTAGATTATGAGTTGAGGCGCGTAATTGCTTTCTTGTTGAGATGAGTAAAGACCGACAAATACAAGTAAATGAAATAGGTGCAATAATGAAGTGCAAACAAGAGATATCACAAAATAGAAATATAAAGCAATGAAAAAGCAATAAGGAAACCAATCGCAAACACAAGAAATTTGTTTCGAGGTTCGAGCCACTGTTCTACGTCCCCGCCTCCACCACCATGAAGGATTTTCACTAAATTCGCAAAGGGAATTTTCACACTAGAACCTTTACACCCAAGGGGATTACAATAGGTCTACACAAGACCGGAGTACCGAACTCCCACCAATCCAACCTCTACACAAGAGGGATCTCAACACAAGAAAATACAAGTAGCTAGGTGATCAAAAGACCACAGACTTCTCTCTTATAACTTCTTATAGAGTGGGGATGATTTTTGGCTCAAGAAGTGAAGTGAGAAAATTCAGTTGTAAAGAAGTAAGAAAAGAGCTTGAAAACAACTGAAAAACTTTAACCAAGAAAGCACTTTAGAAAGTGAGAGCTTTGAAAACTTTTCTTTTCTTTAGAAACTTAAAACAATAGGGATTTTTCTTAAATTCAACAAGGGACCAATGACCTCTATTTATAGGGATTAGATAAGAGCAAATCATCATTTAAACTAGGTCAATAGGTCAGTTAATAGGCGTAAGAAATTCAGAGATAGCTGAAAGAAACATCAAAATCAAATCCAGAAAACAGTTTTCAAGAAACTAGCCGTTGGGGGCTATTGGCGGCTGTCGGTCGATCGGCCCGGTCGACCGGCAGTCTATCTGGCAAAAGAGGCGTTGGACTCGGTCGACCGGCCGGTCGACCGCAGGCTAAACAAAAAACAGAAGTTTGTTCTGTCGGTCGACTGGCCCGGTCGACCGACAAAACCCGAGAGCAAGGGTCAGTTAGTCGGTCGACCGGTCCGGTCGACCGGTAGACGTGCACAAACATGCACGCCAAAGCCACAAAGCCCGGTCGACCGATTTGGCCTGAAACAGATCCGGTCAACCGCTCGGTCGACCGTAAGGCCTAAAACAGTATTATTTTGGGAAAATTTTTTGAACTTTGAAGAATTTTTAAAATATTTTTAAATGGTTTGATGATTAAGTAGCATGCTATAAGAGATGAGATACATGATAAAACTAGATGAAAAAATATGAAATATTTTGAGACATGTATATCAATCAAGACATGCACCTAATCTAACTAACCAAAATAAAAACCGTATTTTAAAAGATGAAAGTGTGTGTATGTTTTCTTGAGCCAACTTATCATAACCTTACTCTTTAACAGACTAATTCTTACACAGGTTCTAGGTGACTACAAGATCTTCAAATTAGGACTTCTCCATATGCAATGTTGAATAGCTTGAATCCTTGATCCCGAATTGAGTCAACTTGAGTCAAAAATACCTTCCTTTAGGGAAGAAGACATCTTGAATCCTTAGAACCCTGAAACACACTTAAACACTAAAATATGATTAGTACAAATAACTATATATGTTTTGTAATCATCAAAACTCAAAAATCGGAGATTGTAACCTTGGGCCAACAAGAATTTGACTCCTACCAAATCGATGTCAAAGGACAGGAATTGAGGGGCGAAACCCTGAAGGTTGGAGTTTGACTTAATTAGGCCCGTCGCTTTTGCGCGAATACCTCCCACCAATCTTACCCTGACCTGGCTAATTGTAGTGAGCCCAGAAAGAAGAGATTTAGCTACTCATTACTAAAAAGAAAACATTAAATTGAAATTCAACATATCCGTGAGTTGGAAAAGAAAAGAAGTTCATCGAATTTTTATTGATATCACTTCAACTTCAGATTACAATCACTCTTTCTCTTTCTCACTTTGTTTCTGGACTGAACTACAGATTAAACTGAGATACAACTTCTCACTAACTATCTAACAAAGATCCTAAACCCTAAAAATAAAGAGAAAAATTTAAACTAGTCTTCAGTCCCTCCTTCGCTGTAAAATACAGTATTTATAGGGAAAAACCAAATGGGGGAGAGCGTACGAAGATAGGGGGAGCAAATGCTCCCTTAACCACTTCAAAAAAGCCGCAAAAAGCCGCGTTTTCATGGCCTGGGTGTGGCCAGGTGGCCACACCCGGGGGTGCTGCTCCCTGGTTTCACGAAATGCTTTTATCCATTGTAGGATTTGCAATTTTAGGTCCTAGATTTGATGAAACCTCCTTTGATATTCAGTTTTAACCAATTGATTTGTAAAAATCTTATTTTAATCGCTTGTTCAACTGGTTTTATCTTCTTTGATTTGCCCTAATCTGTCCTGATCTTTGATTTGAATTAATTATGAATTAAATCAGAATTTTGATGGGCTTTAGGGCTCGTTTTTCTTCCCTCTCCTTTAGTAATAGGCCTGTATTTTATAAAGAAGAATATAAGACTAAATACATAATTTATTAGACAATAATTATGAGAATGTGATATTATGCGTGACCAATCACACCCCCACACTTTTTTTTTGCTCGCCCTCGAGGAAAACTAATACTAATCAATTATTGGACCACTTTCGCAGGTCACTCGATTGCACTGAGCATGTGCAAAGCACATTAAACCTCTAGGTTATCCTAAAGAACAAGTTTTGTCTTGTGAGGATTTTTAGTGGATTGCACCCACAAAATCCATAAAGAAAGAGAAAAAGTGTTAGTATTTTTGAAAAGTATTTTGAAAAGAAAGAAAATATTTGAAGTATTATTATAAGAGTTCAAGTAATCTATAAGTTATAAAAAAATCAAACTTTTCATTCCTAAACTTAGTCTCTATTCAAAAACATGTCATCAATCAAAGTAAGGAGTCAAATTGTATTTTTCATCAACTCTATTTTACTTTACCCTAAGTCATATGCACCTTTGTGATGGGCCTAAATTGTTGGCCCAAAGGCTCATCACTCTAGTTTTGATGATGATCAACTCATGTAGTTATAGTACTAATGATCTTGTGTTTATTTAGTCTCAGATTTGTGATCAAGATCTTAGTAGGTGTGTAGCTTCAACAAAGGATTTAAAGTCAAGTTTTGGATATAACAGGGTTTGATTCAAGAGCTTGTGCATCAAGACCATATCAAGTACTCAAGAAGAGTCTAGCTCGTTGGATCGTGTTTGGACCAAGTCAAGAAGATGAGAAGACTTCAAGTGAAAACTTCAAGAAGAAGACTTGAGTCTAGGTTTGTTTTTATAAGATTTTGTTTTTAGATAAAATGTAAATGATAGAATAGTTGGTGGATTGCTCAAGTATATCTTACACATACACACTCTTGATTTAGATGAGTTTTCATAAAAGAATTTATATTTTGGAAAAATACAAAAGAGTTTTCTTTTAGGAGAAATACTGGTTTGGTTTTTGAACTTCATATATACATGTGTTTTAACCAAAACCAAATTTAGAGCTTAATGTCAAAAACATAGATATTTCACCATGTGTGTAGTGGATCATATACATACACACCAAGCTTTAAAAGAGTTTAAAATATCTTGTTTTTGTATTTAGAGAAGTTTTAGAAAAACCAATTTTGAAAAAATACAGTTTTCGTTTTTAACCAAAATTTCTAAGTTACAAAAATAGTTCAAATTGTTTGTAACATGTCTTGATTTTAGTCAAGCAAGTTTGATTATCAAAATATAATGTTAAAACTATTTTTGTAGATTTTTGGTAATTTTATGGGATTTATTTAAGAAATAAAAACCAAGTTTTTCAATCCCAAAATTGACCTGTCTGGCTTCTGTCGGTCGACCGGACCGGTTGACCGAGCTTGAAGTCGGTCGACCGGGACGGTCGACCGACGTGCACAGACGTGCACGCCAGTTCTGGCTGGAGGGCCGGTCGACCGACCCCGGTCGACCGCAGAGAGCTTCTGCTCTCTGGAAAGCCCCGGTCGACCGGCAGAGAACTCTGTTCTCTGTTCCAGGCAACGGTCGACCGAGCCGGTCGACCGACGCCCCAACGGTCAGATTTTTGACCGTTGGCGGTCGACCGGGGCCGGTCGACCGCCAGCCGCCTGGGCTAAAAAAATGTCCAACTGCTAGTTTTTTCTAGCCCTATTTAAAGGGGCTTTTGGGACTATTTTCTCCAAGATTTTCAAGTGGATTTTGCACCAGTTTTTCCTACTCTATTAAGAGGTTTTCTCCACTTGTTTTAGAGCCAATATTTCCAATTAAAAGGGGAGTTTATCAAGAGTGTTTTCAAAGTGATTTTCTTGAGTTTTCCTCCACCATTTCAATCCTAGTTTTCTCACACAAACACTTGAGCTATCCATTGTTATATCTACCTATAGAGATATTTGTTGTGAGAGGATTTTAGGTGATCAAAGTGTTGTGATCACCAAAGTTTCATCTTTGTCTTTGAGGAGGCGGACTTGCGGGTTCGCGGTGTTTCGAGTTCGTGTGTGAACTCTTTGTTTGAGGTGCGGCCTCGGCGAGCTTGTGGGATTGCGGTGTGTACGGGACTAGAGAGTCCAAGGAGTTCAAGTGTGAACTCGCCTTGTAGGTGTTGCGGCACCGAGTGATCCAGTGGGATCGGTTTATAGTGGAATCCTTCAAGTGTTGAAGGCGGGGACGTAGAGCAAGTGTGCTCGAACCTCGAAATAAATCTCCCGTGTTTGCGATTGCTCTCTCTATCTCTTATTTGTTTATATCTTGCATGCTTATATTGCTTTCATCTTTATATGCTTGATATATATTTGTGCTCACATTGTTATATGCTTGGGGTGTGTTTGCTAACATTAGTATTCAACCAAGAGAGCCAACGCGACACCTCAATTCTTATTTAGAGGAATCTTGAGGAGTTAGTCCAGAACCCTTCACGGGGAATCCGGCTGTACTCTTGTGTTATACGTGGTGTTTAGTTTAAGAAGTTTTAGTTTGCATTTAAATAAGTTTTAATTCCGCATTAAGTGTCCATTAGATTAGCCATCACCTATTCACCCCCCCTCTAGGTGATTTACAATTGGTATCAGAGCCAAGTGCTCTTGATTTGGGTCTTACAACCTAGAGTTAAAGATCCTCATTTTTTAGGCTAATTACAATATTTGTTACACACACCATGGATTTCATGTCACCTCCCACCTTTGACATTCTTAACATCCAAACTTGGAAGGTTAAGATGTCTTTGTACCTCAAAGGTCTAGGTATTCATGTTTATCTTGCTACAATAAAAGATTCATATGTTAATGATAGCAAGTATATTAAGGCTAACTCAAAAGCCATTCATGCTTTGAAGAGTACCCTAAACATTGATTATTTATGTAGGGTTGCTAACATTGACTCGGCTTTTGTAGTTTGGAACTCTTTGATCTCCCTTGACGAAAAAGAACAATATTATGAGGGGAGTGACTCGGATGTTGGAAGTGAAGCTTCCAATATATGCTACATGGTCCAAGGGGATAACCCCCTTGAGGTAACTACCGAATCCGAGGTAGAAGAATATGTTGACATGACTTATGATGAGCTTACTTCATTTTGTCAACAATTACTAGAAAAATATGACATGCTTAGAAAAGATAATAAGAAAATGAAAAATAAAATTGATTGCATGTCAAAAGAAAAGGATTCTTTTCAAACAAGATTTGAAAATGTTTTAAAAGAAAATGAGTCTTTTAAAAATAAAGTTGCATGCTTTGAAAAAGAAAACGAAAATTTGAAAAATGAAAATGTTTCCTTGATGTCTAAATTAAATGATCTTTGTGAAGGAAACACTTCTTTAAAAGATAAAATTATTTTGGTGGAAAAACAAAAAGAAGTTGCTTTGCATGAAAACACTTCTTTGAAACAAAATTGTTGAAAAAGAAAAGTTAATGTTTCTAAAAAGAAAAAGAACATTAATTCTCAATCTCACCATGCTTTACATGCCACTATTAATCAAAACGAGATTAAAAATTTGAAAAATAAAATTGATTGTTTGAGCTCAACTTTGAGCACATGTGCATTTAACCATAAAAAATTGGAGTCCTTGTTTTCAAAAAAATAAACTCCACATATTCATGCACATCACCCTCATCATGCATATGCACACTTTGCACGTCATAACCACTCCCACACTCATATGCATCATAGAGTGTACAAATGTACACATTGTGGCCGCAAAGGCCATTTAGCAAAGTTTTGTTTTGATAAGATACATCATGTTAATTTTGCTAAGAAAAATGTTTGGGTTCCATTAGATGCTAACCCCGGTGGACCCAAAAGAAAATGGGTACCAAAATTCCCACCTTGTGTTTTTGATGTAGGTGCGGGCTCTCACAAAACGTGAGAGGGATGGTGCCTTGGTAGTGGATGTATGGACTTGATGGACACACATTTGATGCACTGCTATCAAGGAGGTTTGGTGGAACAACCACCATGTTTTGGAGTTAGAGCATAGTTCTTTGGTTTGGTAACTATCTCTAAACTCCTACTTTAGTTTACATGCTTTTCATTGATGATTTCTTTAGCATATTCATGTTTTTAGGCTTCATGTGGTAAATACTAGTTTAAATATAGTTTTTATCAAAACTTGTGTATATACGTGTACAAATAGTGAGCAACATTTGATTCATATACGTTTGCACTTCATTGTTCATTTGTACTCACTATATGCACATATATAGCCTAGTTTTGATGATTCTCTTATTTACATTTGTTTTACCTATTTTTATGTTTTGCTTCATGTATATGTATTTTGTATTCAAATTTAATAAATATACATGTATACCCCATGAGTCATTTGCGTTCATGCAATTTACATTATGGAGTCTTTTCATGTTTGGGATATGTATGCATATTGTTAGTTTTGAATAAATCATACTTATACCTAGAAGTTATGTTTAAATGAAAAATGAATTTTCATGTTTTTTTAAAAAAATGATATTTATGTTTTGTTTTGAGCTTCATTGATTATCTTTATGGAAAATGCTAATTACATGATTTTTGTACACTCACACTTTATATGTTTATTCATGACTTTGTTTCATGATTCTTTTTGAGCCTTATAGATTTCGAGTGTCAATTCTTATGTATTTAGTATGTTTCATGATAGACAAATGATTTGGTTTCATGTTTTTGAAGGATTTTTAACTAGTGTTTCAAAAATTACTTTTAACTAGTTATTGTTCTTCATTTTTGAAAACCCCTTCCAACGCCGTCATGGGTGGTCGGATGGGCGATTATGCCTTGCGAACCTTATTGAAAATCTTTTATCTTGTGCATAAAAGGGTGGTAGGTTATAAGTTACATACTTCATTTCAATTGATATTTTTTTGTATATACTCATATTTTGTTTTCTATATATGTATGCTTCATTTCAAATAATATCAATTTCTATTGGTATTTTCATTTTCATACATATATATGATTTGTTTGTGCTTAAGTTAAAATTGATTTACATATTTAAAGCACAAAGTATGTTTATGCTAAGCTTGATTCAAATCCTTATTTTCAATTGGTATCTCAATTGATTGTTTTAATAAGCTTATGCATTATTTTTTAAAAATGATATTTTTATTGATATCAAATATATGCAATAATCTTCAATTGGTATCAATATGATTCTATTTTTGATTAAAATTCAAAATTTGTAATGTTTATTTACAATTGGTATCTTAAAATTTGATTGTTTACAAGTGGTACCTTTAAAAATTTTGTTTATATGATATCTTAAAATTTGATTTTCTAAGATATCTAAAATTTGTTTTATTGAGAAAATTCAAAATTTTGTTTTAATATAAAATTTTGAAAATTAAAAATATTTTGATTTGTATTGCCTATATGCAAGGGGAGGTTAACATCTCTTCTACATATAGATTCATGTTGAGTGTATCTTATATTGTTGAGGAGCTTGACAACTCTTCCTTATGTGATATACATGTGTAGGGGGAGCTTCACATCTCCTCTTATGCATTGCATATTATGCGTTATGTGAGTTAGGGCTTGTCATCCCTTCTTCATGTAATGCGTATATGTAGGGAAGCTAACTTAGCGTCTTCCTCTTCAAGAATGTATATCGCATATATCTTTTATTGATTTGTTTAATGTTGCCCCTTTGTTGATTTTTTTTTTTTGATTTTGACAAAAAGGGGAAGAACATTTGTTTTTACTTTAACCCCTTTGTTGATGATTGACAAAAAGGGGGAGAAGTATTTTAGTATATATCATGTTTTGGAGAAGGATTTATGTTTATGCATATATGTTTTGTTTTGCAAATAGGAGAAAAAGAATTTGATGAGTTTTATGCTTGATTGGCATGTTTTCTCCTTGTATTTGCATACATGTTTATTTGTTTATTGAGATGCATGAGTTAAGGGGGAGCTTCTTTGAAGCTTTACTTTAATCCATGCATATATAACTCCATGAGTTTTGTCATCATCAAAAAGGGGGAGATTGTTGGCCCAAAGGCCCATCACTCTATTTTTGATGATGATCAACTCATGTAGTTATAGTACTAATGATCTTATATTTATTTAATCTCAGATTTGGGATCAAGATCTTAGTAGGTGTGTAGCTTCAACAAAGGATTTAAAGTCAAGTTTTGGAGCTAACACGGTTTGATTCAAGAGCTTGTGCATCAAGACCACATCAAGTACTCAAGAGGAGTCTAGCTCGTTGGATCGTGTTTGGACCAAGTCAAGAAGATGAGAAGACTTCAAGTGAAGACTTCAAGAAGAAGACTTGAGTTTAGGTTTATTTTTATAAGATTTTATTTTTAAATAAAATGTAAAGGATAGAATAGTTGGTGGATTGCTCAAGTATATCTTACACACACACTCTCTTGATTTAAATGAGTTTTCATAAAAGAATTTATATTTTGAAAAAATACAAAAGAGTTTTCTTTTAGGAGAAATACCGGTTTGATTTTTGAACTTCATATATACATGTGTTTTTAACCAAAACCAAATTTAGAGCTTAATGTCAAAAACATAGATATTTCACCATGTATGTGTAGCGGATCATATCCATACACACCAAGCTTTAAAAGAGTTTAAAATATCTTGTTTTTGTATTTGGAGAAGTTTTGGAAAAACCAATTTTGAAAAAATACAGTTTTCATTTTTAACCAAAATTTCTAAGTTACAAAAATATTTCAAATTGTTTGTAACATGTCTTGATTTTGCTCAAGCATGTTTGATTATCAAAGTATAATGTTAAAACTATTTTTGTAGATTTTTGGTAATTTTATGGGATTTATTTAAGAAATAAAAATCAAGTTTTTCAATCTCAAAACTGACCTGTCTGGCTTCTGTCGGTCGACCGGACCGGTCGACCGAGCTTGAAGTCGGTCGACCAGGACGGTCGACCTACGTGCACAGACATGCACGCCAGTTCTGGCTGGAGGGCCGGTCGACCGACCCCGGTTGACCGCAGAGAGCTTCTGCTCTCTGGAAAGCCCCGATCGACCGGGCCGGTCGACCGGCAGAGAACTCTGTTCTCTGTTCCAGGCAGCGGTCGACCGGGCCGGTCGACCGACGCCCCAACGGTCAGATTTCTGACCGTTGGCGGTCGATCGGGCCGGTCGACCGCCAGCCGCCTGGGCTGAAAAAATGCCCAACGGTTAGTTTTTTCTAGCCCTATTTAAAGGGGGCTTTTGGGGCTGTTTTCTCCAAGATTTTCAAGTGGATTTTGCACCAGTTTTTCCTACTCTATTAAGAGGTTTTCTCCACTTGTTTTAGAGCCAATATTTCCAATTAAAAGGGGAGTTTATCAAGAGTGTTTTCAAAGTGATTTTCTTGAGTTTTCCTCCACCATTTTAATCCTAGTTTTCTCACACAAACACTTGAGCTACCCATTGCTATATCTACCTATATGGATATTTGTTGTGAGAGGATTTTAGGTGATCAAAGTGTTGTGATCACCAAAGTTCCATCTTTGTCTTTGAGGAGGCGGACTTGCGGGTTCGCGGTATTTCGAGTTCGTGTGTGAACTCTTTGTTTGAGGTGCGACCTCGGCGAGCTTGTGGGCTTGCGATGTGTACGGGACTAGAGAGTCTAAGGAGTTCAAGTGTGAACTCGCCTTGTAGGTGTTGCGGCACCGAGTGATCCGGTGGGATCGGTTTATAGTGGAAATCCTTCAAGTGTTGAAGGCGGGGACGTAGAGCAAGTGTGCTCGAACCTTGAAACAAATCTCCCGTATTTGCGATTGCTCTCTCTATCTCTTATTTGTTTATATCTTGCATGCTTATATTGCTTTCATCTTTATATGCTTGATATATATTTGTGCTCACATTGTTATATGCTTGGGGTGTGTTTGCTAACACTAGTATTCAACCAAGAGAGCCAACGCGGCACCTCAACTCTTATTTAGAGGAATCTTGAGGAGTTAGTGCAGAGCCCTTCACGGGGAATCCAGCTACACTCTTGTGTTATACGTGGTGTTTAGTTTAAGAAGTTTTAATTTGCATTTAAATAAGTTTTAATTCCGCATTAAGTTTCCATTAGATTAGCCATCACCTATTCAACCCCTCTAGGTGATTCACACTTTGTGACTGTGAAATTTTGACTAAAGGTTCTTTAACTTTAACTCTTATGCCTTATTTTTTTTTTGGTGGTATTATTTCTTAATTCTATTAGGCTTTCTAATCTTTCCATGTAACGAGCTTTTAGTCAGTGACACCCAAACCGGACAGTTTTAGAGCACCAGGTGAGAAAACACCCTTAAAGACTTAAGCACTCTAGCAAACAAGGCCACGAAACTAAAAATTTTATTTATAAAATGTATCCCTTTTAGGAGTGAATACTTATGCTTTTGAGGCACAAATACCCAGCTTAATCAGAGGATTTATGTTTATATATATGTTTTTAGTTTTTTTATATAAGGTATAAGAATCTTTATTTTTGAATCCTAAGTGTGTAAGTATATAAAGTGTGCATATTTCACCAGGATAAAGATGAAGACTAAATTATTTTTTCAATTTTTCCCTCCTAACCCTAGAAATCAAACATGTCATCTTATTTTGACCAAGTATAGGAAATCCTAATTATGATTCTCTTATTTCTTAAAATTGACTAAATTTCTTACAAAAAATATGTCAAAATATTGTTCTTATTTTTCAAAAAAAAATTTCTTTTGTTTTATAGTTATATTAGTTAAGTTAGAGCCCTCTCCCACACTTATCTCATGCATTGTCCTCAATGTATGGCTGTAATGCATAAGTGCATGAAATAAAGTTAAAAAAAGAGGTGCATAAAAGATATATATATATATATATAGTATACAAAAATATGTACAACATCATGTTTCTCTCACACCTAAATCCTTTTAGGTTTCATCCCTCTATCTCTCTTTCCATCATTCCAATGGGTTCTCTTTATAGGGCATGTGGGGAGGCCAATCTTTTGTCATTTTAGCTATCTTCCTCCCTAGTCTTATCTTCCTTAAACTTTTCTTCCTTATATGTCGACATCCATTATTCAAAAATTGATCACCATCACACTTCTCAGTTGAAACTTTCTCACTATGAATGCCTAGGAACTCTAACTCAGTTTCATATATCTCCTCAAAACTTAAATCAATGCTTTCCCCTAGATGTGGTAATCAACCAAAATATCCTTAGTCGGTTCATCCAAACACATGAGTTCTTCTTCAAAGAGGTTTTCAAAGATTAGGTCAATCAGAGGTTTTTGAATTGTATTCTCATGTGATACATTATTGATTGGCTCATCGAAAGGGAAGATATTCAAATCAAATTTTCTTTTTTTAAAGGAGACTTTAAAATTAGGATCTCCAACATATGTCTTCTCATTAATATAATCTTATTCATTCTTAAATAATTAAACAGAGACTCATTCTCTATACCTTCACTTCTTCATCACAATTGTTTTCAACAAAGTTTACCTCAAACGTTTGGTCTCTTATCTTACGAGGTTGTTTTTCTAGGTTGAAGACATTGACCTCTAGGTCAACCTCATGGATCCGTTCCTACAATTAATGATCGCATTTACAGTCTCAAGGAACGGACACCCTAAGATAAGGGAGTTTGAGACCTAGAACTGGATATAGGCTGGGTCTCAAGAACAATAAAATGTACAGGGTATATAAACTCCCTCACTCGGATAAGGACGTCTTTAATTTTCCCCTTGGAAACTTTCACTGAATGATCTGCTAGTTGGATAGTGACTCGAGTTGGACTAAGATTGCCTAACCCAAGTTGTTGATAAATTAAGAAAGGGAGTGAGTTGATACTTGTCCCCAAGTCAAGAAGTGCATGACTAATCTCGGCTTGTCCTATAGTGCAGGCAATGGTGGGACAACCCAGATCCTTGTACTTGACAGGGATCAGACCCGACAGTAGCTTACTAATGTTAGTGGCTAGGAAGACTTTCTTGGGTACATTAGTCTTTCTCTTCTTGGTACACATGTCCTCAAGAAATTTTGCATAAGATGGGACTTGTTGGCTGGAATCAAGAAGTGGCACATTTATCTTCACTTGATTGAAGATCTCAATTATCTTATCCATGTGTGGATTCTGCTTGTTATTTTTCAGGCTATTAGTAAATGATACTATACTCTTGTGCACCTGACTGGTTAACTTATCCGTTTTAGATTAGTCAAATTTAGAAGGATTAGGACTAGATGAGGTGGATGTATGTGTGTGGTTGTATTGAATGGAATTGGATGGTGTTGACACTTGATTATGAACTTTCTTTCCCGACCTCAATGTTGAACAACATTACATTGATTCAATGATTGATCCTCAACCAAATGGGCTTGTTGAGAATTCCTATGATTCATTACAGGCTGACTGGGCATGGTACCCTTTACCCTCTCATTCTGTGAATTGGCTAATTGGCTTATTTGAACCTCTACCCTCTGTATTGTTTGCATTAGAGAATCTTGATTCTTCATGTACCTTTCTATATTTTTCTTAAAATCAGTCATTCTCCTCTCAAGTTGAGGATTCTGAAAGGAAGATTGTAGAGCTTGGTTGGAAAAGTTTGTTGATAATTTGAAAAATTGGTGGAAGAATTGTGATGGTAATTTGAAAAGTTAGATTGATGATTGGAAGAATTATTGGATTGATGGAAGTGGTTTGAATGGTTTGACCGAGAGTGATCATTATTATTTTAGCTCTATGAGAAATTCGAGTGATTTTCTTAGCCAGAATTGTACGTTTGTGCATAAGGATTATTGTTGGGCCTTGAAAAGGCCGCATTCATCGGTTTAGAAAATTGTTGCTGAGCTTGGAACACAGGATACTCCTCAAATACATGATTCATAACTTGACAGTAAGTACAGTACGGAGTTGGAAATTTAGTTTAGGCTGACTTGCTTGACTGGACTTGTTTTTTTTAGTTTCTAAATCTTTCAGTCTTCTCGCTAGGTTTGCTATTCTTGTCTCGACAGCTATGGATGATTCATTTGAATGGAGACCTCCTTTTGAAGAGATTGAGTTTGAATTCCTAGAGTTTTCATTAGTCGGTTCACATTGGATGGTCTTTTTAGCTAGATTCTCATATAAATTCCATCCTTCATTCTTATCCTTTTGCAAGAATTTTCCTTGGCACATGGTTTTTAAGAGGGTCTTGGTTGAGTAGTTTAAACAGTTATAAAGAATTTAGCATTGTCATCATTTTTCTATTCCATGATGAGTACATTGGACAAGGAGGTCTCTGAAGCGTTCAAAGTACCTCCAAAACAGCTCACTAGGTTCTTTCTTAAACTGCATGATGTTCTTCCTAATGAGAGCGGCCTTATGAATTGGATAGAATTTCTTCAAGAAGATTTTGATGAAACCATCCCTTGATCTGAAAGAGCCGGCCGCTAAGCTGTAAAGCTATTTCTTGGCTAAGTCGTTAAGAGCAAATGAGACAAATCTCAACCTAATAACCATCATCTACAAGGTGTGGGATTTTCATCATTAAGCATACTTTCTCAAATTCTCTTATGAAAGAAATAAGCATCTTCGGACTCTAAGCCATGAAACTTAGGTAGTGTGTTGATGCACTGAGACTTGAGCTCAAAGTTGTGTCCACCAATCGATGGAAGTTAGATACAAGATGGAAGTGTAGGTCTAATGGGATAGAACCTATCCTGCAAAGATGTCGGTTGAGCCATAACCGAATCTGGTCTTAGTTCAAGCTTGGTGGTGATGTGTTTCTAGTTAATCTAAATGAATTTGGGTCTCTCGACCACATTTGCATACACAAACAGTGCCACAAACAAGTTCACCAATTGTCAACAAGCAAAAGCAACCAAGCCTAGCTAATGTAACATTAACGTAGACAACTCCTAACGGATTGATTGTCCACAGGAGGTATAATGCAGACTTTGATCACAAGCTAATCAGCTAGGTCAGGGAAAGATTGGTGGGAGGTATCCGCGCAAAAGCAGGACTAATTAAGCCAAACCACCAGCCTTCAGGGTTTCACCACTCAATCCCTATCCTTAAACACAGATTTAGCAGGAGTCAAATTCTAACACCTTCCCCTTAGGATAATCTCCTAATCAGTTCGAGATGTCCCTAAGGCTAACATCTATTAGATTTTATATTAGGTTTAGGTTGTGCCTGCTTGGAGATCATTTATGGGCTAAGGAAAGGTAATAACGTCCCCACCTTATCTTGTTTTGAATTTTACCTTTAAAATAGATTGTGCAAGTGTGTAAGTATAAAGTAATAGTAACAATCAAAAGTAAGTAAATCACCCAAAAATGTTCCTATGCTAGATGCTATGCAAACGTACCTTGTCTCCATCTTTTTTCAACAGTAATTGTAAAAGAAACGTAATTAGACAAATGCCTAGAATGCAAGTCTAAACGATTTTAAGCAATTGCCAATTAATCAGATTAGTGTTGGATTAAAAATAGGGTATATGGATATCAGATATAGCAGAATTAACACACAAAAAACTGTATTTTTACGAAATAATATGTCCCGTAAAAAAGAGTTTTTTTAGTAGTCTACAAAAATTTAAAGCTTTTGCGCTGCAATTGCTTGAAATTCTGTTTCCTACTTTCTAGAGTAGGGGCACAGAATAGCGAGTCTTCTCCTGCAATACTTGAGCGCTAAATCTAATTTCTTGATGGCTCTGAAATAAGACACTAAACTTGTTAAGAAATAATTACACCGTTCCCTTCCTCGCAATGGCGGCAAAAATTTGATTGCAAGTAAATGCAGTGAGAATTACCGTTTAGCTTTGGGCTAACGGATCATGTCCACGAGGAGGAATGTAATGAAAGCTTTTCGATGTATTATTTCAAAAGTAAAGAATGGTGTTGATATTTTTTTATGTTGAAAAGAGAATGGAGAGTAGGAAAGTTATTTAAAGAAAAATTTGAGAACTTGGAGAAGGTTTTGAAAAAGATGATCTTTAAAAAGGCTTGAAGAGTGATGGCGTTTGTTTGTTTTTAATAAAGAGAAATCAGGGCTCACTAATCCTTACCCAACTCTAGATACTTTTCTTTAAAGTTTGAGTACCTCAATGAGATCATAGGCAAACCGTTTAGCCTTGTATTTAAAAGAGATCAAGTAAAACACATAAGATGATTTATTTTAGAAATTGAACTTTAGTTTTGAAATCTTTTCTTGAGTTGAATGTTAAACTATCAAGGCAATAAAGCAAGCATGGAATAAAAATAAGTTCTTTTTAATGATAAATTTTAAGATTAAGTACAAAAATCTAATCCCATCTTCATGTGCCTTCAAGAACACTCATAATAAGCAAGGCTTAGTTTAAGGCATTCATATGATTCAGTTGGGTCTTTTTATTAATACTGATCAAGAATCAATACTAGAGAGGAGAGATTAGAGAGCGCAAAAAGAAGAAATTTGCTACTCATTACTAAAATAGAAAATATTAAATTGAAATTCAACATACCCGTGAGTTGGAGAAGAAAAGAAGTTTGTCGAATCTTTATTGATGTTACTTCAACTTCAGATTACAATCATTCTCTCTCTCTCTCTCACTTTGTTTCTGAACTGAAATAAAAATTTAAAACTGAGATACAACTTCTCACTAACAATCTAATAAAGATCCTAAACCCTAAAAATAAAGAGAAAAACTTAAACTAGTCATCTGTCCCTCCTTCTTTATAAAATGCTGTATTTATAGGGAAAAACCAAACAGGGGAGAGCGTACGAAGATAGGGGGAGAAAACGCTCTCCCAACCACTTCAATAAAGTCGTGAAAATGCGGCTTTAGCTGCGTTTTCGTGGCCCAGGTGTGGCCAGGTGGCCACACCCGGTGGGTGCTGCTCCCTGATTTTGCGATATGCTTTTATCTCTTTCTAAATTTGTAGTTTTAGGTCTTGGATTTGACAAAACCTCCTTTGATTTTGGCTTTACTGATTGATTTGAGAAGATCTTGTTTTAACCGCTTATTCAACTGGTTTATCTTCTCTGATTTGCCCTGATTTGCTATAATCTGTCTTGATCTTTTATTTGAATTAATTCTGAATTAAATCAGAATTTTGATGGACTTTTGAGCTCGTTTTTCTTCCCTCTCCTTTAGTAATGGGCCTGCATTTTATAAACAAGAATATAAGACTAAATACATGATTTATTAGACAATAATTATGAGAATATGACATTATATGCACAATATACGTGATGAATCATTTGTGGTCAGAGTCTGCATTATACCTCATGTGGACAATCAACTAGTTAGGAGTTGTCTAGGTCCAAGTTTCTTTTAGAATAAGTGTGGTTGATTTTTTTTTTTACTGATTGGTAAGGTTGTTTGCGGTAGTAAGTTTGTATGCAAATGTGGTCGAGAGATCCAAATTCATCTAGGTTAACTAGAAACACTTTACCACCTAAACCAGAACCAAAACCAAATCTGATTATTACTCAACCGATATCTTTACAGAATAGGTTCTACCCCATGAGAACCTCACTTTCATCTTACATCTAACTTTCATCGATTGGTGACAATAATTTTGAGCTTAAACCTTAGTTCATCAATACACTCCCTAAATTTCATGGCTCAGAGTCCGAAGATGCGTATTTCTTCATAAGAGAATTTGAGGAATTATGCTTAATGATGAAAATTTCTCACCTTATAGACGATGCTATTAGGTTGAGATTTGTCCTATTTGCTCTTAAGGACATAGCCAAGAAATAGTTATACAGCTTAGCGGTCGGTTCCATCACATCGTGGGCTGATTTCATCAAGATCTTCTTAAAGAAATTTTATCCAATTCACAAGACCGCTCTCATTAGGAAGAACATCATGCAGTTTAAGTAAGAACCTAGTGAACCATTTTGGAGGTATTTTGAACGCTTAAGACCTCCTTATCCAGTGTCCTCATCATGGCATAGAGAATTAGCGATAATGCCAAATTCTTTATGATGGTTTAGACTATCAGAATAAAACCCTCTTAGAAACCATGTTCCAAGGGAATTCTTGAAAAAGGATGAAAATCAAGGGTGAGATTTATTTGATGACCTAGCCGAAAAAATCCTCCAATGGGAACCTAACCCCGAAAATATGCGAACACAAATCCTATCTCTTCAAAAGGAGGCCTCCATTCAGTAGAATCATTCATAGTTGCCAAGGCAAAAATTTCTAGCCTAATGAGAAGAATTGAAGCTCTAGAAACAAAGGAGCCAGTCTAATCAACCAAGTCAGCCCAAATCAATTTTCAACTCCGGGTTGTACTTACTGTCAAGCCATGAATCATGTGTTTAAGGAGTGTCCTATTTCTAATGCTCAATAAATGTATCCCGAGCCCATGAATGCGGCCTTTTCAAGGCCCCAAAATGATCCTTACGCTCAAACGTACAATCCTGCTAAAGAAATCACCCGAATTCTTATGCAGCCAAAATAACAATGACCACTCAAGGTCAAATCATTTCTAACATTCCAATCATAATCAAAATTATTCCTATCATTAACCAATTATCATTACAATTTTCCAATCATCAATTTAATTATTAACAAAACTTTTCTAACCATGCTCCGCAATCTTCCTCCTAAAGTCCTCCACTTGAGAAAAAAATGACTGATTTTGAGAAGATTATGAAAAGGCATATGAGGAACCAAGAGTCCCTCATACAAACATTACAGAACAACAACGCACAAGCTATAACAAGGTGAGAGGTTCAAATGAGTCAACTAGCTAATTCACAAAGTGAGAGACCTACGTTACCTAGTCAATAGATAACAATCCCTAGGAGCTCTAGTCAAGTTCTTCACGCTGAGGATCAACAGTTTATTCAATGCAATGTTGTTCATACATTGAGATCAGAAAAGAAAGTTGATAATCAAATGTCTATGCTATCCAATCCAATTCAGTACAATAACACACAAGCATTTACTTCATTTAGTTCTAATCCATCCCAATCTGACAAGTCTGAAAAAGACAAGTCAGCCGGTTAGGTGTACGAGCCTATAGTATCGTTCCCAAATAGACTGAAGAACAACAAGTAGAATCCACACATGGATAAGATAATTGAGATCATCAATCAAGTGACGATAAATGTCCCACTTTTTGATGCCATCCAGAAAGTTCCATCTCATACAAAATTTTTTAAGTACATGTGCACCAATAAGAGAAAGACTAATGTGCCCAAAAAAGTCTTCCTAGCCACTAATATTAGTGAGCAACTGTCGGGTCCTATCCCTGTCAAGTACAATCATCCAGGTTGTCCCATCATTGACTGCATTATAGGACAAACCGAGATTAGTCATGCACTTCTTAACCTGGGAGCAAGTATCAACTTGCTTCTTTCTCAGTTTATCAACAACTCGGGTTGGGCGATCTTGGTCCAACCCGAGTCACCATCCAACTGGCTGACCGGTCAGTGAAACTTCCCATGGGAAATTAATAATGTTCTTATCAGGGTCGAGGAGCTTATCTACCCTGTTGATTTCATAGTTCTTAAGACACAACCTGTGTTCAATCCTTAAGACTCAAACTCTAGTTACCTAGGGCGCCCATTCTTTACTACTGTCAATGCTATTATCAACTGTAGGAATAGGTCCATGAGGTTAAAGTTTGGAGACATGACTAGAGAAGTTAATGTCTTTAACCCTAGAAAGATAACACGTAAGATAAGAGACCAAAGTTTGAGATAAACTTCATTGAAAACAATTCTGAAGAAGAAAATGAAGGTATAGAGAATGAGTCTCTATTTCTTGATGAATTATTTAAGGATGAGTATGATTATATTAATGAGAAGACATATATTGGAGATCCTAATTTTAGAGTCCCCTTTAAAAAAAGAAAATTTGATTTGAGTGTCTTCACTTTTGATGATCTAAGAATATAAGTAAAGGACCTCCCATTGACCTACCTTGAAAACCTCTTTGAAGAGGAATTCATGTGTTTGGATGAACCGATTAGGAATATTTTGATTAATTACACACCTCCAGAGGAAAGCGTTAATCTAAATTTTGAGGAGACGTATGGAACAATCAAGCAGAGAATAGAATAAAATTTTGTATAAGTTTAACTTAGATTCTTTTTTTTTTTAATGTAACTTTTACTTTTCTTTATGTAACTAAGAGGAGAGAAGAGTTTCATGGAGGAATGAGAGCAAGCTTGTACTGAGAGTGACACCGGTGTAAGTAAGTTTTTTTTTCCTTTGTTATTTGAATCGAATCGAAGTTTCTTTTTTTTCTTTACTCTTGTTTTCGTTTATTTTCCTCTGATGT